>JAJSOF020000011.1:147582388-147782388 GCA_025594305.2 Periplaneta americana | reverse complement strand
CTTTTATCTACTTTGACAACTGTTATATATGTATAAACAATCAAGTAGCGTATTTGAAACATCGTCTCTAACTTCCAGTGTGTAATAATCAGTTCCCAATCTTTATTTAAAAACTAGATCCTTATTAAAAGGCTAGGATTCTTTTTTCGTATGTTTGAGGTCAAGTGTACAATCTCAAGTAAAAAAAAAATATATTAGCGCTTCATTTAACGTTATGTTTAATGTTTCTTAGAAATGCAAATTTATTTGAGAATTTTATCACCACAGGTAATATCTGATAATAGAACCAGAACATTTTTATAACTATGATACTGTTTTGATTTGTCTTTTGGTATTAATTAAATATCTCTAATGTTATTTATTTCAATGATGTATGTTATTCAAAGTTACGAAATCTTTCCACGCCGACCAAATGCTATTTCGAGAATGATGAGTGAGACTCGAAGCGCACGAGAATGACGAGACGAGACTCGAAAGACAAATGCAACGAACACAGCGAGCGAGAGCGACAGTCATAGATTTTTTTTATATATTTTATCAGTGCAGAATTTCGTTCCAATAAGTTAACATATATAAAGATTGAGTCATAAGTAAGATAATTAATTTCGGGGGCTATTCTTCGAGATACTTCAAACAAAAGAGTTTAATACAATTTTGCTCGTTTTTCTTACTTTTCGAGGTAATTTTTTACATGAAACATCTCATAGCGTGTTCTGCGAAAGTCGTTGATTTAATTCCCAACTTACTCATCCAATTTAAGAGAGCAGTGTATTGTAGTAAATGATTGAAATAATTCTAGTTTTGTCCTTTAAGGGGAGGCAGAGGTGAAATTTTCGAACAAAACTGAAGGAAAAATGAAAATTTGGTTTTTTCCATTTTTATTATCTTTATTTTCATATTCCGAAATTAGTTTTTGATTTTGTGCCCTTTAAAAGTATGAAATTAAAACCAAGATAACTGTATTACTATATTATTCCCATAATGAACTAATACTTATCATTATTTATATACCTTCTCTGAACATATAAATAAAAATAAATATTGAAAATTTCTTACAATATGGTGCATGGAGCATTTTATATCAAACGATATAAAGTTTTATAAAATTATTAATATTTACAGAACTATTGTACTTAGAAAGTTGAAACTTGGTATGTCCATTACTAATAACATACTTAGTATCCATGATCAATTTCAAATAAATGGGATAAATTTTGTGGATTTTGAAATATTCACCTCTGCCTCCCCTTAAATGTGCATAAATTTGTTCCAAACGAATGTAAGTTTTCGTTCTGCAAATGAGTTTTACAATGTTACATATTTTGTTCGGATCAAATTTCCAGACATTTAAAGGACAAAAACTAAAATTGTTTCAATCATTTACTACCATAATATAATGCTCTCTTAAATTTACTGGGCATATTGGTAATTAAATAAATTAATTTGCCAAAACCTGGGTTGTTGTTACTGTTGATTAGAGCTGAATAGAATAAAGGTACAAAAACTTATTGAGCATTTCATGTAATAGTTGTGTTTGTGTAATAAATTATTTTAAAATGGTGTATACCCTTCAAGAAAGATCATAAATCATCCTTATTGATTAAATTTAGGAAATTACACAAAATAAGCTGTGTTTTCATTCTACAGACAACTGACAATAACACAATCCAGGTTGCCAGGCGGCGATAGAAAACAAAAGATGCGAAAACAAATGAATTAGATGTATAAACAGATGAATACTCTTTCAGATTTAAGTATCACAAGATAGGGGTGCCATTTGAAATTTCAAAGTCAGGGTGAATGGGGGAGGGGTAAAAACTAATATGCAGTTAAGACTGGGTTTAAACTTCCCCCCCAGTATCTAAATTGACGTGTTCTTTGTTTAATTAAATTCAGTTTAAATTTTACAGTTATTCATACTGGGAAGTTTTAAAGTGAATGCTCTTTATATGCTTACGAAATTAATAGCATCTAATTTTTTAGTCTTTACTCGTGTATTTCCGTTCATGAAACTGAATAATGAAATCACTTTCAGCTTTGAAATTTCTTTCCCGTCGATATTCTGCGTCTAATTTTGTTATCAAAATTTCTGTACTTCCTGTACGCCACTAAAGAGGGCAGCAGCGCTGTGGTTATTGACATTGAAGAACTTGAGAATCTAAAAGCAAATATTGGAATGCGAGACGAGTTGTCGCTTGTTCAGCGTATTTCTGTAAAGAGTATCCCAACAGATAATGTCTTGAAAATCTGCTATTCAAAAAAATAATAAAAGGCGGATATTTACAGAGCAGACAATTGTAATATAACCTTTCCCTAGGTCTCTCGGGCCCTTTTAAAACTGTGAAAAATCTCTAGTATATTCCACAATGAATAAAACCTTTTCAAGTGGAACAAAACGTAATCCTCTTACACAAAGTACTGCTGAACAACTTTTGTCATAGTATTCATACAATGATATTTAGTTGCAGATCCTGGTAAAAGGAAAAAAAATATAGTGGCTCGTAATGTTTTCGAATTTCGGTCCTATGTTTATGTGAGTCACGAATGCATGACATCATCTTTCAATATTTACTTACGTTTCAACAACAAACATTTATTCTTTGTATGTTTAAAATTAAATGGGAATTTTACTGGAAGCAAGTAAAGCTATAGGTTTGGAAGTAAATCCTGAAAAGACAAAGTATATGATTATGTCTCGTGACGAGAATATTGTACGAAATGGAAATATAAAAATTATAAATTTATCTTTTGAAGAAGTGGAGAAGTTCAAATATCTGGGAGCAACAATAACAAATATAAACGACACTCGGGAGGAAATTAAACACAGAATAAATATGGGAAATGCCTGTTATTATTCGGTTCAGAAGCTTTTATCATCTAGTCTGCTGTCAAAAAATCTGAAAGTTAGAATTTATAAAACAGTTATATTACCGGTTGTTCTTTATGGTTGTGAAACTTGGACTCTCACTTTGAGAGAGGAACATAGGTTAAGGGTGTTTGAGAATAAGGTTCGTAGGAAGATATTTGGGGCTAAGAGCGATGAAGTTACAGGAGAATGGAGAAAGTTACACAACGCAGAACTGCACGCATTGTATTCTTCATCTGACATAATTAGGAACATTAAATCCAGACATTTGAGATGGGCAGGGCATGTAGCACGTATGAGCGAATCCAGAAATGCATATAGAGTGTTAGTTGGTAGGCCGGAGGGAAAAAGACCTTTGGGGAGGCCGAGACGTAGATGGGAAGATAATATTAAAATGGATTTGAGGGAGGTGGGATATGATGATAGAGAATGGATTAATCTTGCTCAGGATCGGGACCAATGGCGGGCTTATGTGAGGGCGGCAATGAACCTCCGGGTTCCTTAAAAGCTAGTGAGTAAGTAAGTTTAAAACTAAAATTTCATCAATATTTTAGTTTTGATAACGTTTTATTTTCTAGTTTCCAATCCTGTTTGGCAGACTAATTTCTGATATTCCATTTCGAGTGCAATATAAGCTCATTCTATTATGCTGAGTTAGACAAGGTTGGTCCCTTATTTTTGTACACTTCGTCTTTCGTCCATCCCCAGAGACAAAAATCGATAGGAATTACATTTGGGGATCTTGGTGGCCAATGCACATGACCACCGCGGCCGATCCATTGTCCTGGGAATGTGAGATTTTGATGACGTGTCACCTGAAGGCTAAAATGTAGCTACAGGAGCTCCGTCATACTGGAAGAACATACCCATCCTTGCAGCCAAGGTAACTGCAAACAGCTGTTCCTCTACACCCATTTTATACAGTGCTGCACTCAGACGATTTCAACAGAGTAACACGTACTATTCTTTTGTGCTTAGCCAATAGTAGACTACGTAGTCATTTGTCATTCCTTCATAGCATTTGTAAGGCTAGTTATGCATAATATTCAAACGGCTGTATCTCCACACCCATTGAAAATTGAACACATGTTTATATGAACGTTTCACACAGAATAGTTCACACTACCACCCCCTTAAAATATTTACTATTCTTCCTGAATCACCCTGTATATGCAACGCTCTGATTATCCTGCTAAGTATTGCGCCTATGGACATTTATCTTGCCCAGATATTTGAACAACATACAGACGATGAGAAATAAGAAATAAGAATAATTCATTATCTACGAACGTTTTTGATTGTCAACTCTCGATCTTGTTGCGTCACATGTCTCTTCTTTCATATTGTTATATCCTTAAGCGTTCTAACAATTTTTGTTACTTTTTCTACGTGAATGTGACGTCAATTTCTATAAGGTTTTGTACTCTCTGCTACATTGCAGTAGTTTTTGCTTCTCACTGGTTTCAATAGAAACATGCTGAAGGCTATTATATCGAACTTCTAGACTCAAAGTATGACTCCCTTACTAAAGCTTTCATGCTTCGCAATATACAGTCCATTTACATTTTTTTTTTTTTTTTTTTTTACTCTTGCAAAATGTAATTGTGTTGTTACAGCGTTCGTTTCCGATATTATAAGAATTGATTTTAATACTTTTGAGGCTAGTGAAATATACTTTTTCTACATTCGTTGTCCTTGTGGTTGGTAGGTACGGTTTCACAATTATATTACAGGTTTAAGAGTTCAGAGTTGTCCAAGGGCGATAGATATTTCATGAAAATAAAATGTGATGCGCACCGAAACGAACACTACGGGTATTATCGCTCGGCTAATGCTAGCAAATAAATTAATTTATTCTTTTTTTGTTTACTCATTTATATATTTATTTGTTTACCTCTTCACATATTTATTCTTTAAATTATTAATTATTTATTTATTTATCTATTTATTTATTTGTTTGTTTATTTATTTTTTATTTATTTTAATTATTTATTTATTTATTTATTTATTATTTTTATTTATTTATTTAATTATTTATTCTAGGCCTATTTATTTATTTCTTGTAATTCCATTATTTTTATAACAATAATAATATTTACATAAATAAAGTATTATATTAATATTAACATAAAATTCCAAATAATTATACATACAGTATTATCATACTGTAAAATTTTTAAAATATTGAACTAAAAACTGAGAATATTCTTTACATGTAGGCTATTATAAAAAAAATGTTACAGTTTCAGTTTAAATGTGTGTAAATACAAAATTTCATTGTGACTGCTGATTTTTTTTAAATACGAATATGTTAGGAAAAGAAAACTGCAATCACATCAGAAATTCAAATAAAGAAATTTTCATCCAGAGAATCGGCATCTGGAAGGATCCTCAAAATGCTGGCAGCGTTTCCACGTTGGATGGCTATTGCTATTCCGTTGCCGTAGATAATTGGTGCAGTGAGGGTCTCCAGTAACAGTCACCAAACTTCCGCCAATTTCGGAAACCAGATCTTTTGCATCTTATTTATTTATTTATTTATTTATTTTATTTATTTATTTACTTATTTACTTATTTATTTATTCATTCATTTATTTATTTATTTATTTATTTATTTATTTATTTAATTACTTATTTATTTATTCATTCATTCATTCATTCATTCATTTATTTATTTATTTATTTATTTATTTAATTTATTTATTTTTATTTACTTATTTATTTATTTATTCATTCATTCATTCATTCATTCATTTATTTATTTATTTACTTATTTATTTATTTATTTATTCATTCATTGATGCATTTATTTATTTATTTATTTATTTAATTTATTTATTTATTTATTTATTTATTTATTTATTCATTCATTCATGCATTTATTTATTTATTATTTTTTTGTTTATTTATTTACTTATTTAATTATTTATTCTATTTATTTCTTATAATTCCATTATTTTTATAATAACAATAATAATATTTACATAAATAAAGTATTATATTAATATTAGTATAAAATTCCAAATAATTATACATATTATCATACTGTAAAATTTTTAAGAATATTGAACTAAAAACTGAGAATATTATTTACATGTAGGCTATTGTGAAAAATGTTACAGTTTCAGTTTAAATGTGTGTAAATACAAAATTTCATTGTGACTCCTGATTTTTTTAAATACGAATATGTTAGGAAAAGAAAACTGCAATCACATCAGAAAATCAAATAAAGAAAATCTCATCCAGGGAATCGACGTCTGGAAAGATTCCCAAAATGCTGGCAGCGTTTCCACGTTGGATTGATTGGGGAGGCCCCACCCCTTGGCCTGCTCGTTCCTGAAATCTAAATCCCCTAGACTTTTGGTTATCAAGAACAACCAGGTCAATTGCAAAGAATGCGTGATTTCTTACGCCTTAGGGCAGAGGAATGCATTGCCATGAATGGACGTCACATTGAGCACCTCCTATGTACAGTGTTCAGATCTCAGAAAGTATGTGTTGTAGAACCCATGTTTATTGGACATTACTTTCTTGTTTTGATGCATATTAGAGTGACGGCATTTCGGAAGGCGGTCGGCTGCTATGTGCCGTAGCATTTTTGGTATGTGACATCACAAGCTTGTACAGTAGAACCAATCGGAATCAGTCTGTAACAAGTACTTCCCGAGTTCGTTTGTTCACGTGTAAATGTTTCAATACATTGAATAAGTAAAACTAACATTTACTGTGTGTATGTAAGGTAAATAAATGGAAGAAGAGACTGTAAAAGACAAGTATTGCACAGACAGGCCCGGAAAATAGTGTTTAACATGTATAATTATTTTAAAAACGTTGACAGGCAGAACGCTGCCGGCCATCTTGATGCTGGCTGCAACGTTGCCAACGCGCAAGAAACGACTGCAGAAGCATGTGGTGTGGAATTGAGAACCGTGCAAAGAATATTGTTAGTGAAGGAAACAGGGTTTGTTTGGTGTCATGCTTACAGTAATCAACGGCTAAGGTCATTATTGTCTTTATATAATTTTAATTCTCTCCTGCGCTATTTGTATTGCGCGTGCGCGTGAAGTACGATGTGGCAATGTTGTACGCTGCCTTGGTCTCTCTATCGGTCTCTCTCGACGCAAACGCTAGCAGACTACCGCCTTCCGAATTGCCGTCGACTCTAGCACTTCCGGAAATATTGGATACTTTTCTAACACCCTGTATAGAAATTTGAGGGCCATCATTCCATGTAGATAGGCCTATATGAAACAGCTGTTATTAATAAATATTCATATTAAATTAAAAACTCACAAAATACCAACCTTAAAATACTGATATTATTTATGAGAAGACCAAATATAATGGAATAAATTTTTATACTTTCTATTTTCCAGAATCAGAGATTGCTGTAGTATTACAGATCTTACATACGCATCTGTTAGTAAAGTAGAAAACTCTGGTGACCTAATAACATGTATCTGCTGGCGCTATCCCATTTAGGGACAGGGTTCTTCTACGCCAGTCATGCCAGTTAATGCCCATAGGAGCAAGCGCGCGCTTTACAGCGGAAAGGAAAGAGACAGACGAAAGAGGTAATATATGCCGCTTGGTCGAGCTATATTCAGGGATGGCCAGCACTGATTCAATGGATAAAGGGAAGAGAACTTATTAAAATTGTATCCGAGTTAATTTTTAGATTTGTCTGCGAAGTATAAGTGCATTATAAGAATGTAAGTTTTAATTTTAATGCTCATTTTTCACAAGTTTGATTTTTTTTTTACTCAAAATAAATATTTTCTCAACTTTTTTTAATAGAAAAGTGAAATTTTCAGATATAGGGCTATTTATTTAGTAGCCTTACAGAATGTTTCCGTAAATCTAATATACCGTAAATACGTGTTACTGAAGGTAGTGTATTGAAAATTTTGAAAATATTTGCATGGAAATTATTGTTTGTAAGAAAATGAATTAACAAAGCAACTACTGTTACATCATAAGCAAAAGATACGTGTCCATGTGTTGTAAAAATGTCAGCAATATAACTTCAGCACATTTCGAGAAAATAATTTAATATTCTGATGATAGGAAGTTGCTCACCAATATCACCTTAAAAGCATAATGCGATAGGAGTTTTGTTATGTAATATTAGTTACACTTAAAACATATACAGCACCTAGGTAACTTTGCTTTCTACTGTAATATTGTTTTGATTAGTTTATTGATTACTTTTATAAGGCTAAAGGTACCATAATATAAATTCCAACTTATCATGTCATACTCAATCACTTTCTTTAGGAATGATGTGTTTCATCCATTTAGTACAGTATAGATGTACTACTATGGAATTTATGTGAATATTCCTTCTTAACTCTTTATTAAGATATTAACATTTAAAACACAACTGCGATATTAAGAAATTGGTATTAGTACTTTTGTTTTACAGACAATATAGATAATATCAAACAGAAATAAGCCATATAAAATGACGACATAAAATTTCACGTTCCGTTTGAAGTTTGTGCACCACCGTTTTTTTAATCCAACAGGCTGCTTATTCATACACACAACCCTTCCTCTTTCCATACTTAGCGCTTGATGGCCGCGCATGACGTCAAGGGCAGAAAAATGCGCTTGCTTTGACATCACTGTTCTACGCCAACAAACCTACGACGCGAAATCCCAGCTTCTATGGAATATCGTAATAAGAAAGCATCCTGTAGCTGAATGACGAACCATGACGCAGACAGAATTCACCAACCATTTGTCGCCCACGTAAAAATTAAATTTCACCAGACATCCGCCTCACAAATTCTCTAAACGAGAATAGAGTTTTCATCTCCGGTCTAGCAAGCTCCTGGAAGCTTTCAGTTGCCATAAAGGACGACGCGGCATCAAGAAAGTATGTTGCAGTGGTTTTGAAAATTTTATTTTTACTTAATTCTTTAGCTGCTTACAGAGCATATATATATGTACATGTGTAGTATATAGAATTTGCCATAAAACATGAAACGATTTCAGAACAATATCGATATAACTTGAATTTCAATATTACATATAGGATTCTACAAAAATTGGTGGTTAATACATGTATTTTCGGAAATGCATATTTTATGTTATAATTAATAATAATAATAATAATAATAATAATAATAATAATAATAACAAAAGATAATAGTGCTTACTTACAAATGGCTTTTAAGGAACCCGGAGGTTCATTGCCGCCTTCACATAAGCTCGCCATCGGTCTCTATCCTGAGTAAGATTAATCCAGTCTCTATAATCATATTCCGCCTCCCTCAAATCCATTTTAATATTATCCTCCCATCTACGTCTGCCCATCTCAAACGTCTGCATTTAATGTTCCTAATTATGTCAGGTGAGGAATACAATGCGTTCAGATCTACATTGTGACCAGGTGGTCCGGGGTCGATTCCCGGTCGGGGCAAGTTACATGGTTGAGGTTTTTTCCGGGGTTTTCCCTCAACCCAATATGACAAATGCTGGGTAACTTTGGGTGTTGGACCCCGGACTCATTTCACCGGCATTATTACCTTAATCTCATTCAGACGCTAAATAACCAAATTTGTTGATAAAGCGTAGTAAAATAACCTACTAAAATAAAAAAAAAATCTACGCTGAGCAACTTTTTTCCATTCTCCTGTAACTTTATCCCTCTTAGCCCCAAATGTTTTCCTAAGCACCTTATTCTCGAACACCTTTAACCTCTGTTCCTCTCTCAAAGTGACAGTCAAGTTTCACAACCATACAGAACAACCGGTAATATAACTTTTATAAATAGTAACTCTCAGATTTTTTGAGAGCAGACTGGATGACAAAAGCTTCTCAACCGAATAATAACAGGCATTTCCCATATTTATTCTGCGTTTTATTTTTCTCTCGAGTGTCATTTATTTTGTTACCGTTGCTCCAAGATAGTTGACTTTTTCCACCTCTTTAAGGGGAAAATGTAGGTATCGATAGTTCCCTATCTCCGCCATGTTAAATTGGCGCACTTTATGTACCTTTTTCTCTGAATGTATTTAAGATAGAATCATGCAATTTTGCACACTAGTGGACATGAATGTTTTTAATCATTCCTGGATTTTTCAGATTATAAATGTTAGAAATATTGAGATTTGTCACCAAGCATACCTATATTTTCCCCTTAAAGGATAAATGTTCAATTTTTGTATTTCCATTTCGTAAAATATTCTGTTCACGAGACATAATCATATATATCGCCTTTTCGGGATTTACTTCCAAATCTCCTTACTTGCTTCAAGTAAAATTCCCGTGTTTTCCCTAATAATTTATGAATTGTTTCTCTTATCATATTCACGTCATCCACAATAATAATTATAATAATAATAATAATAATAATAATAATAATAATAATAATATAATCATCATCATCATCCTTGCATGTATTGGGCCTAGTGGCCCGTTACGGTCTCTTGCCAACGCTTGAACGGTCTGCCCAAGGATCTCTTGCCCACAGGATGGTAATTTAAAATTTGGCGTGGAATTCTAGAACGAGGCTGATGACATGTGATCTCCAGTTTTATCTGTATTTCTGTAGGTATTTCGTAATCGGTTCAATCTGCAGATCTTTCATAATCTCAAAATTTTTAACGTGATCCATTCTCGTGTATCCCGCTGTACGACGCATAAGTCTCATTTCTGCCGCCGTTAACCTTTGTGAATCAATATTACGAATCGTCCAAGTTTCACTACCAAAACAGAGCATAGGTCTGGCCAATGTTTTATGAATTCTGGTGCGCGTGTGTTTTTGTACTAAGGTTGGTTTGAATATCTGATTAATTATCCCCATTGCCCTGTTGAATTTAATAATTGTCTCATTCAAATCCTTTTCTTCTTCATATGAAATTTGGTAACCGAGATAACTAAAATTTTTGACTTGTTCGATGATCTTATTATTGATGCATATTTTGCTACGGACTGGTTCCTTTCCTACAAACACAGAACACGACTGCTAATAATAATAATAATAATAATAATAATAATAATAATAATAATAATAATAATATACATTACCTAATAATTTTTGTTTACTTTATGCAATGACTTGGTTTAAAAGTGAAAAACTGCCTTCCCACATACTCGTTCCAAATCCAAACGCGCAAGTCCTCGCGGTACCATTGACCTATCGATTTTGCGTTGTTACCGAAGTGTAAACATAAACTTGTAAATTGAAGAAATTGGTCGTCATGGCAACCAAGTTCCCCAGATTTCCTCGTTAATAGTTAAATCAACGAGTAACTCAGCTAAAAGCTTGAATTAGCTTAAAGACGGTTCACCTCGATTTAACAAGTAAGATATTGGGATTGGATACCTTATTGCAATGACTGATGGTTGATACGGAGGTGAACGAATGTATACCAGCTGATTGAGGGCAAAAAATAAATATTTTAGGTAGTAAGTACAGTGAAACCTGTCTAAAGCGGCCATCTGAAGTTACCTTGTAAAATGGCCGTTTTATCAGGTGGCCGCTTGATTAAGGTTGCGGTTCTTATGAATCAGCATGAAAATAAATTTCATTCACATTTTAGTATTGTGCGCACACAACAATCGTGCATATTAATGTCAGCATCTTCCATTCTTGCAACTAGCATTTTCAAAACTCGCTTACGGTACCTCGGTTTAAATTAATGGATAATACCTTGATCAAGGGGCTGGACGTGTGATGTCCGCTCTAACAACCCATTACTAGCAAAAAATTGCTTATATTGAGTTCTTTGGTAATTTGAAGAGCTTTCTCTTGAATTATATACCCGCTTACTGGCAATTTCTTCGCCCTCGCACATTGGAACCATTCGTAAACGAAATCATTCACATTACTAAATACAGATTGTCTCTTTCTTTTTGGCCACCACGCATATTTTTCTCTCATTCTTTTAATATTTCATCTTTATTCTTAATTATACCGTTTATTTGTGTCCTTCCACATTTGAATATTTCTGCAATTTTTCTCGCACCTGTTCCCTTCTCACTTTCTTCAATAATTTTTCGTCTCACCTCTAAACTTAACACCACTCTAGATTTATTGTTAGATATAATTTCTCTCTCAAACTAACTTCACAATTACTCTGAATCAACTGAATGAAAACAAGAAAAATTCGTAAAAGCTGGCCCAAATAGAGAAAGATAGAAAGAGGAGAAAAAAAAATAAAAATATTCGAATGGTTAACTACTGACCTAAAACATACTGTGAAATTTTCGATAGAAAATGTCCGTGTTTCAATCCTTAAAAAACGAGTAAGAATTTACAGCTGTGCAGTGTCGAAGTGGAAAGTGACAAAAGAGTCATAAAACCGTAATCAACTAACCCATAGATATGGAGGGTGTGCTGTTGTACACTTAGCTATTGCTTCCTGTCCTCTAACCATCGAAAAAATGATTCAGACAATATCTGTGAAAAGATTTTTTGTTGGACAGTGACTGTTATAGTGACGTTCCAATCCAAATATACCCCGGCTGCTGGCCAGCATATAAGGTGGCCGCTAAATAAAGAGAGAATTTGTATTGATCTTATGGAAAATCCAATTGGTTCCAGAGAAAATTGGCCTTTTGGTCAGGTGGTCGTTTAAATGAAGTGACCGCAAAGGCAGGTTTCACTGTAGTATGATTAAAAAATTCTTATGAGTGGATGGCATAGACTATTTCGTTTATATGACGTCATTCCACTTTCAACCAATGAAGTGTAATGAAATTTTGAATTCCAACCAATCACAATCACACTTTGCGATAATTTTTGCAGCTAGATTTATCGCTATCAATTTATCGCATGTTCGTTCTTTTGTTTAGTCGTTGTCGCCAACTGTTTCCCCGTAAATTGATGATCATGAATACATTAAGATGTAACTACACGGTTAAACTTTTCTTTCAACTTTAAAGCAATGAATGCAATATTGATATGTAATATTAATTAATATATTTACGCAGTGAAGACGACGTTCAAAACGGCGCACCATGTAGACACAAAATCATCATGCATCTTAATTGAACGTACTTTTTAAACTTGATTCTTTCAATATTCTTCCCAGATTGCACGCATACGCGATTGGAATATTGAACTGTGTAGATGCAGTTTTAGTTCCGTTACACACTACAGCGAGAATGCGTTTGTCGAGCTATAAAAATGCTTTCCTGTAGCACGAGTAACGGACGAAATAAGGCACAGCTGACACTGGTCCTGCTCCCACAGGTAACTTAACCTATAATTGTAGTCTATAAAATTTGTATTTTGTGAATGAAATTAAACAGTTAATAGAAAGACAGATGTTCAAATTTATGTAACATCATCGCATATCAAATCCAAAGACCTTGTATAGTAATATATACAAGGTCTTTGATTAAACTGCCTCCCTTATGGAGTAATAAAATTCGTGTTTTAATTATCTATACAGAGATGACTTCACTGTGTAGCAACATGTCTCGCTGTGAATACATAAGCATTGCTATACAATTCTTCATTTAATGTATGAATCAGGTTACTGTAATTATATTATAAAATTGTAAATTAAACTATGATTTCAGCAGATAATGCAAATGTATTTACGTTATAATAATAAGAGAAAAATGCAGTACATGTAATTAACATTGTTAAACCTGTATTTCGCTTTTCGCAATTGGCATTACTGAATAATAACATCGAATTTCTTTATTGCAGTAATCGATATTCTTCTATTTCAACTTCACAATGCCTGAATAGGTTAAGTATTCATAAATATACAATTATTAACATTTTGTAATCGAATTTTAGGGATATATTATTTACATTTTTATTTTATTCACGAAATAGTCCTAACAAATGTCACTCGAGGTCTGAGATTTCCCAGATAAATCTTAGACCCCTCGTGACATTACTACAGATAATTTTTTTTATAAATTTGGTTTCTCAATAACTTTTTCTTTCCTGTCACGTAGATAAATTTCCTCACCTAATGAAGTGAAGTCTCCTATCAGACGAGTTCATATGAAACACGTTTCTAGATCTTGGGATTTTAAATAAGAAATTTCTTCCAGATCTAACAGGAGGCATATAGAATGGAATGAGTTCGATTATTTTAACGTTATAATTATACATATATAGGAACAATATGTGCGTAGATAAAAAGAAGATAAAAAAAGAAAATTGCAATGCATTTAATACTTCTGCTACGTACAATACAAGCTCGTGTCAGGGAGCGGTTCATATAAATAACTATTTTGTACTAAATGGAAAATAACAAACATACGTTCAGTTTTGGCTGACTTTAACACAAAACCATTAGCATTAAACAAGTTTCAGAATCTTTTTAATTTTCTTAAACAAAATATTAAAAGAAATAATACAACTCTGTATTTAATTAAGAAGTTTGTATCGTCTATGTATTGTTTGACCCTTTACATTACAGACTACATTAGGTCGTTAGTAGCTAACAAAAAATCGAACCAAATGCAGAGCTTTGAGGTACTCCATAGTAATAATCCATAACATCACTTTTTTAGCGTTGAACGAAACGTTTTGTACGGTTTGTTAAATAAGTTGCAAAAATC
The DNA here is from genome assembly GCA_025594305.2 of Periplaneta americana. Classification (NCBI taxonomy): domain Eukaryota; kingdom Metazoa; phylum Arthropoda; class Insecta; order Blattodea; family Blattidae; genus Periplaneta; species Periplaneta americana. Next base: position 147,767,981 of record JAJSOF020000011.1, on the reverse strand, counting down.
ATTACTTCCTTGCGTATGATACATAAATAACTTCATTTAATTAATATAATAATTGGTATAACAGTCAAGGAAATAATAATAGATTAACTTACATGTTGTAGTATTTTGATGTATGACGATTTCACATTATAACCCCTAATTGAAAGCTTTCTATTGATGTAGAAAACAGAACATTATTTACATTTTGCGTACAAACACATGCGTGTACGTCAGTATGTACACCAGTGGAATTGTATATACAACAGCGCGTGTTAATTAAAATATGTAATGTGCACTGGACTATGGAAATCAACGTGTATTGATTGCGGATAAAATAAACTCTTTGATTACAGCTGTAGGCAGCATAATTTGAATTTTAGGTCGTGGACAAAAAATAAACACATCCGATCGTAGAGCGTGATCTTGCGTGTAATAATAGCGTGCTGGATTCAGAATAGAAGAATGCTCAATTTACACACCAACACAGAGATTCAATTTATTTTTGATTCGGGGGACCCACTGAGGAACTGATTACGTAACGATAGTCACGGCAGTTCAATATTCAATCAGTTCTCCATTGCGTCTAAGTGTACTAGAGTGGCTCCTAAACTATAGTGACCTTGAATCATCATTATCAGCAGCAGCAGCAGTATCATAATCAATAACGTTGTAGGGATTAGTTCTGTTTCCTAGTTTGTATCATAATGTAGGTAATTGGCAGAGACCAACTAGTGAAATGAGCTAAAGGGTTAATGTATGCCGAGTTATGTCTGTTAGCGAAGACCGTTCAGTCCCCATGGGCACCACTGGGATCTGGTGACAATCTTACCCTGTCTGGTGTTTTACAGTACCGGAATTCACTGTGTGAGTCGATGTTGACCGCTGCGGTGATACGTCTCGCCTTTCTACAGCCACAGAGTCAACATAGCGCAGCAGCTCATAGGCGCGCTCTCCACCAATCTCTTTGTATTCCCTTGTTCTCTTTGTCCACATCGCCGTTCTCTTTGTAGTCCCTTTTTCTCCTTGTATTTTCCTTTGTTCTCCTTGTATTTCCTTTGTTTTCTCTGTATTTCCCTCGTTCTTCTTGCATTCTCCTTGTGTATGCTTGTTCTCTTTGCATTAACCTTTGTCTTCTCGTATTCTCCCTGTTTTCCATGTCTTCCTTCTGTTCTCTTTGTATTTCTTTTGTTGTTTGTATATTCCGCTTGCTCTTCTTATATTCGCCTTGTTCTTCTTGTATTCCCCTTGTTTTCTTTGTTTACCTCCCTGTTCTCCTTGTATTCAATTTTTTTCTCCTTATATTTCCCTTGTTCTTCTTGCATTTCTCTTGTTCTCCTTGTGTACGCCTTCTTCTCTTTGCATTAGACTTTCTCTCCTTCTATTTTCCCTATTTTCTGTGTCTTCTTTCAGTTCTCTTTGTATTTCTTTTGTTGTTCGTATATTCCGCTTCCTCTCCTTGTATTCGCCTTGTTCTCCTTGTATTCTCCTTGTTCCCTTTGTATTTCCCTCCTTCTTCTTGTATTCCCAATGTTTTCTTTATCTACCTCCCTGTTCTCCTTATATTCCATTTTTTATCCTTGTATTTTCCTTGTTCTCTTTGTATTGCCCTTGTTCACTTTGTATTCCCCTAGTTCCCTCTGTATTTCCCTCGTTCTGCTTATATTCCTCTTGTTTTCTTTACCTACCTCTCTGTTCTTCTTATATTTCATTATTTATCCTTGTATTTTCCTTGTTCTCTTTGTATTGCCCTTGTTCACTTTGTATTCCCCTAGTTCCCTCTGTATTTCCCTCGTTCTGCTTATATTCCTCTTGTTTTCTTTATTACCTCTGTTCTTCTTATATTTCATTATTTATCCTTGTATTTTCCTTGTTCTCTTTGTATTGCCCTTGTTCACTTTGTATTCCCCTAGTTCCCTCTGTATTTCCCTCGTTCTGCTTATATTCCTCTTGTTTTCTTTACCTACCTCTCTGTTCTTCTTATATTTCATTATTTATCCTTGTATTTTCCTTGTTCTCTTTGTATTGCCCTTGTTCACTTTGTATTCCCCTAGTTCCTTCTCTATTTCCCTCGTTCTGCTTATATTCCTCTTGTTTTCTTTACCTACCTCCCTGTTCTTCTTATATTTCATTTTTTCTCCTTGTATTTTCCTTGTTCTCTTTGTATTCCCCTTGTTCTCTGTATTTCCTTCGTTCTCCTTGTATTCCCCTTGTTTTCTTTATCTATCTCCCTGTTCTTTTTGTTTTCCATTTTTCATCAATGTATTTTCCTCGTTCTCTTTGTATTTCCTCGTTCTTCTTGCATTTCCCTTATTCTCCTTATGTACCGCTTGTTCTCTTTGCATTACACTTTCTCTCCTTGTATTCCTCCTGTTTTCCGTGTCTCCTTCCTATTCTCTTTGTATTTCCTATGTTGTTCGTATATTCCGCTTGTTTTCCTTGCATTTTCCTTGTTCTCCTCTTATTCTCCTTGCTTCTCTTGCATTTCTAATTTCTCCTCGTATTCTCTTGTATTTCCCTTTTTCTCCACGTATTTTCATTGTTCTCTCTGTCTTCTCCTTGTTCGTCTTGTATTTTCTATGTTATTGCATTCACTTTTTTCTCCTAGTATTCTGCATGTTCTCTTTGAATTCTCCCCCTAGTTATTGTATTCTCCTTTATTCCCTGTGTTCTCGTTATTGTCTTTGTATTCCTCTTGTTTTCCTTGTATTCCCTTGATTCTCCTTCTGTTCTCTTGTTTTCCTTATATTCCCATTGTTCTCCTTGTTTTCCTCTGGTTCTTCTTGTAATCTTCTGGTCCACCTTGTCTTCGTCTTCTCTTCCTTGCCTTCCCCTTGTTCTCCTTGTATTCCTCTGGTTCTTCTTGTATTCTCCTGGTCCACCTTGTCTTCGTCTTCTCTTCCTTGCCTTCCCCTTGTTCTCCTTGTATTCCTCTGGTTCTTCTTGTATTCTCCTGGTCCACCTTGTCTTCGTCTTCTCTTCCTTGGCTTCCCCTTGTTCTCCTTGTATTCCTCTGGTTCTTCTTGTATTCTCCTGGTCCACCTTGTCTTCGTCTTCTCTTCCTTGGCTTCCCCTTGTTCTCCTTGTATTCCTCTGGTTCTTCTTGTATTCTCTTGGTCCACCTTGTCTTCGTCTTCTCTTCCTTGTCTCCCTCTTGTTCCCTCTTGTTATTCTCCTTGTTTTCCACTTCTTTTTCCTGTCTTTCTCTTGTTCACCTTATATTCCCTTGTTCCCCTTCTCTCCCATATTTTCCTTCTTCGCCATGTCGCCCCTTTTCTCCTTGTATTACTCTTTTTCTCTTTGTATTCCCTTTGTCCTCTGTGTTGCCTGCTTGTTCTCCTTCTCTTCCGCTTCTTTCCTTCCTATTGTTCTCCTTGTCTTTCTCTTGTTTTTATTGTTTTCCCCTTGTTCTTCTTGTAATCCCGTTATATACTTCAAGATATGGTAGAGGCATGCACCTGTCGACAGCTAATCGCACTCCCACGTAGTTCTACGTAAACAAATGCAACATGGTAAAGCTACGGTACGTATCTGTCGATTTTATTACGAGTTAGGAGTGAAAGAACATGGCTGACAAGGAAGTGAACAGCTTCAAAGATGATATTGTCGGAAGATACAGGAAGTTCCCGTAATTGCCGGTGTCTCAGCAAGCTGTGCACTTGTGGCCGTGAGGTTGAGGGAACACTTAGCAGGAAGCGCTGCAAGTTATGTGGCAATTTGCAAGTGGGGAACGGGGACAGGTGCAGTAACGACGTTACAACGCACGCCGCCGTTACTGTCTTTTAACTTCGGCTTCACCATGGCTTGTTCCCTCGCCATAAGGAGCCGTTTAAAGTCCTCAAGATTGTGTGGGTGCTACCACGCACGCTAGTAACTCTGTTCCGTTCCGGGCAATGCAACTAAAATTTCAATACTGTAAATTGCTCAATAAAGATTTTACTGTTTTGCTGAAATAGGGGCAATTTCAATTCTCCTGCACGGAATCAATAATATCTATACACTTACTATCTCCTCAATGTACTCACAGCTCTTGAAAAGCCTCTTGTCTGAATCATAATAAGGAAACCTTTTCTAGAGCTGTCGAACTTATGGTGATTGTCTTCAAGTTGAGTCTGCATCTCATAGAATAATAATAATAATAATAATAATAATAATAATAATAATAATAATAATAATAACAATAATAATATAATGATAATGTATAATAGAGACTAATTTATTTATAGACATACAAACTTAATTAATTTGAAGACATTAACATATTTTTTTAATTTTTTATATATTTTAATTTTATTATATATATATATATCAGTAGATTACGTATTAAAAGTTCTGAATGTTGAACGTAATTTAGCTACAAAATTGTACAACCGAGGGCCAAAATTAATGTTATGTTTTAAAGCAGTACTTGTGAAACATTTATGCCTACGTGAATCAACGTCGGTTAGTGTAACCTTCGGTTAAAATTGTCACCTAATCCCTGATTAAACATTTTTACGGTGGATCGACCTCGGTTACGACTTAAATAGGAGGTTAACCACAGTAATCTCTAACCGGCCAAATATGAGCGGTTAAAGGAGATAACCAGCGATTAGTAGAGCAAGTAAAGCAAAATGGCTGCCAGAACCACAGGTGATTATTTCGAAGACGATTGTTATTGTGCAGTACTTGAATTACTTGGATAGAGCGAGAGCGTGAAGGTTCTTTAGTGGAAAGAGAGAATTCTTACGAGGAATTAGGTGACAGAAAATTTCAGGAGGGATTTCGTTTATCAAAATCTACCAATGTATTACTTGAAATAACACAAGAACAATCATATTTCTCCTACGGATTGGCTGCTTATATTACGATTCTATGTAACTGTTATTTTCTGTATTTTAAGAGGGAATACTCGAATACCGGTATCTCTTTCTCTATGTCACTGGCTGAACAAAGAGAGGTTATGGATGGATCTTAGGATAATGCACAATTCCCTGGTGTAAATGGGGTCCAAGATCGTACACACATTCCTACCAATCTTCTGCATCCTTTTCCTTTATGGATATTCCATCTTTTTTATATAATACATTTAAATCTAGTAATTAAGTCTATCGATACTTCAACCTAACATTGGGATATAATCATTTTTGGATTCAATTTTCCATTTTGTACGATTTTAACCTAACAGTACTGAAAAACAAAGAAATGGAACTCACAAATATAACAGTGCCCAAAGGCAAACAAATGCAACGCGAAAATGTAGGATACGTTCATTTCGATGTAGAACATAGTGAGCGCAGTCTTTTTAGACGTTGACTATTATCTTTGCAGCGGTATGGATGCTTTCCTTCAGTCATTTTGTAGAAACAATGTACCATCATAGACTTTACTCTGGTTAAATGAGGTGTCAGCTAGCCATGTTTTAGTAATCGGTGATTATGAATGGTGCACATAAATTTCATTTTAACCACGGCTACTGTTTAACCGTCGTTTCGTAATCTATGCTTACTGCGATTTTAATCAATGTTGATGCACTTCGCCATTAGGGCCGTATTCATAGAATTCTTAGCGCGGCCTTCCGGTGGATGATCAGCGAACTAACGTTTTTCGTATTCATAAACCAGTGTTACTTATATGGTATGATATGATATGATATGATATGATATGATATGATATGATATGATATGATATGATATGATATGATATGATATGATATGATATGATATGATATGAATCCTGTACAAGTAATCACTCGATAGCCGGGACTAGTTTAGCACGCTCGTAACGCGGGCTAGCGAAATGTCTATGCATAGCACCCTTAGGTTCTGCTAATATTAAATGATTATTTCGTCTTGTATCATTTTCATGTGGCTGTAATATATACTTACTTCGGATTTCATGACAAAATTTTAACAGCGTGTATTTTTAAATTGTTCAATTTTAAATACATTAAATTCAGAATAAGTTAGTTCAGTGTGATAATAAAATCTTTTCTTCAAACAAATTTTAATTATCCACTTTTGTAATAAATTTAATGGATTAATTCATTCATAGTGTTCTCCTTAAGGATAGGTCCTTCACTGCAAACCCAGCTTTATCCAATATTTCTTATTTTCTGCCTTCCTCTTAGTCTCCTCATATGATCCATATATCTTAATGTCGTATATAATCTGATATCTTCTTCTGCCCCGAACTCTTCTCCCGTTCACCATTCCTTCCAGTGCGTCCTTCAATAGGCAGTTTCTTTTCAGCCAGTGACCCAGCCAATTCCCTTTCCTCTTCCTGATCAGTTTCAGCATCATTCTTTCTTCACACACTCTTTCCAGCACAGCTTCGTTTCTTATTCTCTCTGTCCATTTCACACGTTCCATTCTTCTCCATATCCACATTTCAAATGCTTCTATTCGCTTTTCTTCACGTCGTCGTAATTTTAATGGATTGAAAATATATATTTTTTTAATTCCACCATTTGACTACCATTTTGCTTTAATAGGTCAACTGATCACTGGTTATCTCCTTTAACCGTTGGAATATGACCGATTAAGTATTACAGCAGTTAACCTCCTGTTTCTAACCGGGATCGTTGCACGGCGCAAATTCTTAACAAGCGGTTAGGTAGCAATTTTAACCGGTGGTTACACTAACCGATGTTGATGCACATGGCTGTTAGACTGTTGACCTGAAATGGATAATACTAGTGGCTTGTGCAGCAAACGCTGCAAACTCAGTTCATTAGACGTTCAAATAAAAATTTTTCAGATTTATTTTCAATGAAGAATACCAGACATTTTGAAAGTTATTTGCTTACATAATAATGAAATATACTCCCACTTTTTCTTAAACTTATCCACCTTCAGTTTTTGAGTTTCAACGCGAAAACGTAAGTAACAATGTCAGGACGATCAGTGGGTTTTTCATGTGGGAGTAAAGCAATAGCTATTTCAGGTCATTATGGATTGTAGGTGAAAGTTAAAAAAAGTCAGGTTTGCTATGCTTTCGAACAATAGACATAGCATCTTGGTATAGCTGCTGCATGTAGAGCTTGAAAAGTAGAGGGTGAAATCATTTTATTCTGCTAAGACATCTTGCTGAAATGACAGAGAGACTAAAAAATTTTGTAGGCCTCCTATTTTATCAATAAGTAACACCTTTTGGTCTTTCCTTAGGAACTGTAATTTTTTCGCTCTCTCGAGCCAATACTGAAGAGAATGACGCATATAAATATCTACACCACACCGCCATTAAGTATATGAAAAAGACCCAACCCCACTTGATTAATAACTATAAAAAATATTTGATTTTTAATAACAATATTATTATCTTACGTAAGTTTTATAGTTTTCAGTAACATACAATTATATACTATAGGCCTATAGCCGCCACTCAGTAAATTATAGAAATGAAGATCTAATGTTAAGATATTCTCTAGCTACATCTACTCATATAACCCCAAAACGTTTCACTTTCATATCATCAATACAGCATTAATATGTATAATTAATGAAACATCATGGCATTAACTATAATATTTCATTTCTAATGGCAATAATGTCATCAAACCACTTCAAGTTTTGCAGATTTTAATATTCAGTACACAGCTGTACTCAGAAAATTACACTCCGCAGAATCAGACCTGTAAATTATTTTAGTAAGTCTTGAAGTTTTTAATAACCAATTGAATTTGAACTCTAAATATGTCAGCAATCCTGCAGCTCATGGCCTTCGTGTTATAGCCTATTGTTTATTGTAATGTGTTTGTGTTTTTTTCTTTATTCAGAAAAGTATTATTTCTCAAAACTGACGAGAGATGGATTTTTGAAAATAGGAAAATGATGTAGGAAAATTGACATTTCACTGAAAACTACTATTTTTCTGAAAAACTTTGGATTACAAACTTCAAAATGAGGGGTCATTTATTAAAATCCGTTCATTCGTTTTCCCGTAATTCCCATTACCAGTTTATAATTATTAGCAAAATAATAAATAAATTATATATATATATATATATATACATATAGATGTCTTGGCTAACGCCATTTAGTTTAGAAATAGAGTTCCTTCAAGTACCATTAAACTACGACATGGAATTTTCAGATTTTCTTTCGCTCCGACAGAAGTCATGTTAAGAATTTCTCTAATGCTTATAAGCCATTATCCACTGTCGAGTTTGAAACCACAAACTTTGGGGTATAATAGCAAATATGGTAATCATTATGACATTGAGAACAACTCCATCTGAATAACATCTTGAGCAGATTATATAGCAAATTGTACGAGATTCGAAAATAAATAGAAGCTTAAAAAGAAATAATTTTAATTAACGTAAAAGAATATAAATGCTACGTCAGTCAACTAAAAATATAACCGTAAAATTGTGTGGTTTCCATATACTATAGCTATTTTTTCAATAGCTCTTTACTGAGACTATATTATCCTCTATCCGTTAAATGGAGGGCCATCGAGACAGATGACCGTACTCGTAAACTTTTCATAACTTTTTTTAATCCATCTATTTAAGCCTGGTCCAAATGCCGTAGCGCTGTATTTTATATGTAAGAGCTTAAAAATACATTTGAAACTAACCCTTTGCTATTATCCGGTAATCCAGAGCTCTGGAAAACCCCTCTCGGGGACGGACGAATAAAAGAGTGTGAAATATTGATTCCTTTCTAAACAAACCGAGTTCTGAATAGGACACATAGCCTACTTTCATCAACAGTGTTGAGTACAAGCGACGTGCTTGGTCGTTATAGAAGAGTGAACTTTTCTAACCAAATTTCGCATGTCTGGCTGCACTTTTCCACATTAAATCTGAAAAATCTCCAAATTTGTTTCTTCGTGACAAATTTCGAAAGATCTGTCGTTTTCATTCTTCTTTCAATAACATGAAGTCTGTGAAATCTAGAAATCTTGTAATAGATTTCACAAAATGCTTCACATTTTCATAACAAAATCTACTGCATCTGCCGATTTTTCCATGAAATGGTCTGTAGATCCACTACCTTTCCTCCAGAAGGTGTATCAAGGAATATTAATATGTTTATGCTCGACCATGCCGAAATGTAGTAATTATACACCTGGTAGCAGTCCTTTAATGTATGTCATTAAAGTACACCTATTCATTAAAGTTCAGGTTTTCGATTATTCTCGGATATGCAATCGAAAGACAACTAGGGAAACGTGACGAAGGCTGGAAATCCAATACTGTCGCAGAAGGTTATGTTCTGTTACTATAGTAATTAGCATTAATTGTAAATAATAATCAAATAAATTCAATTTGTCATCTCGTTTTTCAATGTCGAATTCAATTTCAAGGTTATATCAAAATTAATTTTATCTTACTCTCTAGATTATATCAAGGTCGTCGACATTCGTTTCCCGGAAAAAAACTTTCGCGTCTGTGCACATCTCACATAACAATAACATGGATACTTATGAATAATTTCAATTTAGAAATATGGTCGAGCATGAAAAGTCATATGAAACTCGCCTACAATGGTAATTAAGAAGCCCGTATGAAAATTATGAAACGAGCGCAAGCGAGTTTCATAAACATCCTCGAGTCTTAATTACTACCATTATAGGCTCGTTGCATAATGTACTATTTCTTGATACCTCGCGAAATTTATTGGAATTGCTATAATAAAATAAGAGAATATACGATTTGTATAATGGTTGTACGCCTGGAAACAGGCTTCGTTTAGTCGTACGCTGTTCGAAGATTGACAAGGATTAATAACAATTCTCTTACACGTCAACTTTAGGCAATGAAATCTCACGGCTTTATAGATTATTATTATTATTATTATTATTATTATTATTATTATTATTATTATTACTGTTATTATTATCATCATTAATCAGAGTGAAGGTAGTAGCCTATCTCTCTATATTTCTATGCTTGTATAATGAGATATATTGTGAGAAAGTAGTACATTATGCAACGAGCCTATAATGGTAGTAATTAAGACGCGAGTATGTTTATGAAACGAGCGCAAGCGAGTTTCATAATTTTCATACGAGCGTCTTAATTACCATTATAGTCAAGTTTCGTACGACTTTTTATGCTCGACCACATTTCTAAATTGAAATTATTCATAAGTATTCATGTTATTCTTATCTGACTGAGGAGCGGAACTGACCTTGTGCAACATCTCGTAAATTGTGAGATGTGCGCAGACGCGAATGTATTGATTTTTTTCCGAGAAACAAATGTCGACATTGACCTTCATATAATCTAGAGAGTAAAATAAACATTAATCTTGATATAACCTCGATATTGAATTAGACATTGAAAAACGAGATGACAAATTGAATTTATTTGAATATTATTTACAATTAACGCTAATTATTATAGTAACAGAACTGACTTTATTTCAAATATAGGTGATTTATTGATTTATTGTTGTCTTTCGAATGAATATCCGAGAATAACCGATACTTGCGCTTTTATATTGCTACAATGGTATTTTCCGATTGGTGCAACACCTGAAATTTAATGAATAGGTGTACTTTAATGAGGTCCATTAAAGGGCTGCTACCAGGTGTATAATTACTACATTTCGGCATGGTCGAGCATAAAAAGATTTATTTTATTCGGAACGGTTCGGAACAGGGTTACTATCTGTTTACTATTTGTTTAGTTCAATGTTGAGTTCCATTTGGTTGGCAGCACTGCCTTAAGCAAGGTGGGAGTAGTCCCATTAAAAGAAAGATCAAGAAAAGTTTCGAGGATAGTATATATCGAAAAAAAAAAAAAGAATTTAAAACGTATATAATTTAACATCCAAATTTTAACGAAGTTATGTTTTTTCTGCAATCACAACCTTAATCACTTTTGATTGACACATCACACCAACCCCAGAGGCTTTATAGTTTTCTCAAAATTTTCATGCCAAGTTCAAATTGAATAATTATAAACAGATTGTAGACCTGCTTTTATTTATTTGTTCATATTTAAATACGCTTTAACCACAGTCTACTATATACAGTCACGAAGCTCAATACGTAGGGAATATGCATCCATAGACAGTTGCTAAAAACTGGGATCGCTACTATCGCCTTATCACATACAATATGAAACAGAACCGGCACAGTCTATTATTCCTAGTACCCTCATCAACTCAAGCTTCGTGGCTGAATATACAGGGACATCATTTTATTTTTACTTCAATTTTTATTGTACCTGAGTTTTTGAATGTACTTCACTCCCACTCCTTCTACTAATGAAGTTCAACCGTCCTCCACACAGATCCAGGGCCGCATATACAGTCAGAGTAGCCTTTCGGTCATAGTAAACAGTACGTTCCAAAAATATGTTAGCGTTTTCCATTGACGAAAGAGCTTTCAATATTGAATCATTTTCGCACAGATACTGTCGTCCATTTGCCTACGTCGTATCCCGGTTCCCCCACCAGCTTTTATCCGCCAGCTAGTGGCTGGGCTATCTTAGCTCTTTTCTGAGAACATTAATTTCTGTTAGGAATTGGACGTCTACGTAATATTATACAACTGTTTAAAATAACTTAAATAAAAGGGCCTCGCTAAGTATTTAACTGTCACATGATTTCCTCCCTTTCTACGACCCTACCACATAACCACTTGGACAGTCGGTAGATAGCATGTCTGAGTAATTTTATCTTTTCGGATCGGGCAGAAATGAAGATTGAATTTACAGTACGTAAGGTACTCTTTTATAGAGTAGGCACAGAATTATTTCAACATCAGTTTCTAGTACGAAAGACGAAACTGGTAATTGGAATTAGGTACAATAGTCTATAGTGCGATAATATGCACATTAGAACTGAAGCCTGTATCGAAATGAACGGCCACCATTTTCAAAAATGTGTTTAAATATCCATATTATGATTATTTTTCAAGTTAACTTCATTCTTTATATTGTACGCTAATGTGCTGTAGACATTATAATATATACTGCATAATGAATACGTCCACATGGACAGCTCAGTTCGTGAGTAAAAACACTCATTGTTAATACTGTACTGTATTTTGATTAAACAAAAACCTAATGCAAATGATCAAACTCAAAAGCGCAATATTTCCTAGTTTACGTAAATAGATGAACTACTTTACTTCCCTCGTATACCTAGTAAAGTGATTTGTTTGTACATTACGCCAGTATCATCGAACTACAGTCGTGGAAGGGGGTAGTAAACGGCGTTGATCCAGAGGTATAGGCAAGTTAATATTAAAAAAGTTAGTAAAAATAAAATGATGTCCCTGTACTAGACTATGCTTTAACAATGCGATTTTTATGGCCTTCGAAATTCTACATGTGTCCAGCTTACAAATGCTTGCGGAAGAAACAAATGAATTCATTCGCCATAAAGGAAATATATATTTTCAATTTCGTAAATTTTACAGGTTGTGGAATTTTCATAAGAATTTCATTAGAAATAAAGTGAGTACTATTATAAATAGTGTTTCCTTCTTGAAGTCTACATGCATCGTTCACAATTCAGTCTTCACGTTTCACTGCACAACGAGATGAATATCGTTGATCCTGTATTAATTTGTTACAACAAGAATACTCGCTTTGTTTACTTAATAATAGACTTAAGCCGTATCTGGGGATTATGACAGTATTGCATGTATTGTGCTGCTTTAAGGATTATGACGACGATGTGTGATGTTACGTTAATGAGAAAATATATTTTTCTTTCAGCGTTGTGTACTATACGCCAGTATTTTGTCACAGTAAAGTATCGCTGAATAATCCTGTCCGCTCTACTGGAACATAATCACGAAGTTTCCCGTGTTAACAAGATACAACGCCAATACACGTGCTGTGTTATTTTATTAGCTGTATTAGCCGACGCTAAATTTTACTGAGGCTGTTTTGAAGGCCTGAGGATATTTTATGCCGAGAGAGATAAATTTTCATCTCGCATAAAGAAAATTTCACCGTATACATCACCGAATACATAGAGACTTTAACAACAGTATATAAAATATATCAAACAGATTTATATCGTAAACTAGGGCTACTTTGACTTCATGGATTCCTTTGACACTTTTCGCAGTTATATTGACGGTATGTTTCTCAAATATACAGAGTGTTTCCGAGGTGGTGTTACAAACTTTCAGGGATGATGGCGAAGGGAAAATGTATCAATATTTGAGATAAGGAACCTTGGTCCGGAAATGACCGAGTCGAAAGTTACAAGAAAAAATAGTTGTGTGGGAATGAAATAATTTTATTCCTCTGTACACCTTATTTATGTGTATTTATCTGTACATCTTACACATACTGTATTCATCTGACGTTGTTTACGTTGTCAACTTACATTATTCCATTCAGTGCGCTCTCTGAGGAATGGGGACAGGAAACTACACTAAAGCAATACAGATAGCGTGATGTGTAACGGACATGGTCGGTCCTGATATGCACGTCTGTAGACAACAGTGTATGTGTACAAGTTGCAGTGTCCAGTCGATCAGTCCTAGTGAAATTGAGGAGTACACGAGAGCGGAATAAGCAGACCTGATTTTCGAATACGGATGAGCCAATGGGAACAGTAGAGAAGCTCACGGATTGTATCGGGCAAGTACCCACGTAGGAGACGTCCGGCTCATACCATTTTTCCACGACTGTTCCAAAAGTTAAGGAAAGGAGGGCACGTGGTGCAAAATTACAATTCCATTTCCACACAACTTTTTTTCCTTATAACTTTCGACTCAGTCATTTCAGGACCATGGTTCCTTATCTCAAATTGATACATGTGCCCTTCGTCATCATTCCTGTAAGTTTGTAACACCACCTCGGAAACATCCTGTATATATACACAGAGATACTCTCTCAAAATTAATATCGGAAGAAAATTTTAGCTAGAGTATCTTGTGACAAGAAATTAATCTAACCTTCAAAATAATGACAATTAGGTTCCACAATCTTCGAACAACCTTTTAGAGAGATTTGTTATCTGGCGACGATACCGATTTTAGGGTTTTGATACCCATTTCAACGGCTTTCAAGTTTTATAAATTTCATCCACGCAGAAAGTGAGCCATGAATCGAAACAGATAGTATGATGACGTAATATCAGGACTATAGCTACGTGTGGTAGCATTTCGTTTCCTACCAATGCAATGTCTATTATTTTTTCAATGGTTGTTCGAGTGGTATAGTTTCTCGAATTTTCCTGTTGTAAGACAATTTTATTTCTATTAACTAATACCAATACCTTTCTCTTAAAATTCATCAACTTATTCCAGTAACTGATATTGTTGACTGACATTTATATAGCTTTGTATGTTTATGTGGTATAAATAAACTCATAATAGCATTTCTTTTTCAGAAAATACTTCTACATTAGTTTTCAGCTCCTAACATCAAACCACACAAGATTAATACACGAGAGCAACTATAGGCCTACACTTAGTTACCAAATGTTATACCATATAAGCAGAGACCGGAAGTTTAGGCATTATGAATCATTAAAATAGGCAGACAAAAAGGCATCATAAATAGCTAAAATAGGCAGGAAAAAGGCATTATACATACTGCAGCTAAAATACGCAATAACGGGCAATTACAAAAAACCTTGCACTACACCTAGAACCTTGCACTTTCCACAAAGAGATTTCGGCAGCAAGAAAAGCTTTACATAAGTCGAATGCAAATTGAGATTTTCGACTCGAGGTTGCAATTACTGTTGGAAGCAAAGAAATCTTCTTCCCAGTAGCCTTGGAAAGTGCATTTTTGTGTTCGGTTGTACTGATATGTTGCGATATGAAATATTTAGCTACCTACTACAACGTCGCATTGAAAACTGAAAGAAAATAACGTTAACACGCACTAATTGTTGCCTTGTCAAATAAACACAAGCGATAATTAAAACGCTTACTGTTATATATTTTTGCAAGAGAACTGACTGAAAAACAATAATATACATTCCGTGAAGTCGCTTTCTTTGTAGCGTTATAGAAATAAATTAAAATATACCTCTAGGCAATTTTTAATAATAAATTAATAAATAATAGATAAATAATCAAATAAAGGCAAAAAAAGCATTTATTTTGTAAATTAGGCATTTATATTTAAAAAGGCAGAAAAGTGCAACATAATACTGTGACGTTTCAATCATAAAGGTTTAATTCCTACAGATTTACTTTCAAAATGAAGATAGATTTAATACATTTAAAAAGGCATTCTGCCAAAGTTCCGGTCTCTGCATATAACCATATAAAGCAATATAAATATCAGTGAACAATATCAATTACAAGATGTAATATAGCCTATATAGAATGCAAACAATTTTATCATGTAAATAAAAATGTAAACTCAGACACAAATTATCAATTTACACAACAAATTTGCTTGATAAATATAAAACAAAAAATGTTTATTGTATTGTATAAGAAAGTGAAGGCTCGTAATATTTCAAAATATTTTTATGCTCGACCATGCCAAAATGTAGTAATTATACATCTGGTAGCAGCCCATTAATGGACCTCATTAAAGTACACCTATTCATTATAGTTCAGTTGTTCAGCCAATGAGAAATCACCATTGTACCATTACAAAACCGCAAGTTTCGATTATTCTCGGATATGCAATCGAAAGACAATTAGCGAAAAGTCACGGAGGCTGGAAATCCAATACTGTCGCAGAAGGTTATGTTCTGTTACTATAATAATTAGCGTTAATTGTAAATAATATTCAAATAAATTCAATTTGTCATCTCGTTTTCAATTCTAAATCAATTTCCAGGTTATATCAAGACTAATGTTCATGTTATTCTCTAGATTATATCAAAGTCAATGACATTCGTTCCTCGAAAAAAATCAATACTTTCGCGTCTGCGCACATCTCGCAATTCAGGTCAGTTCCGCTCTTCACTTACATAACCATAACATCAATATTTATGAATAATTTCAAGTTAGAAATGTGGTCCAGCATTAAAAGTCATATGAAACTTGCCTGTAATGGCAATTAAGACGCTCGTATGAAAATTATGAAACTCGCTTGCGCTCGTTTGATAAACAAACATACTCGCGTCTTAATTACTACTTTTATAGGCTCGTTACATAATGTACTATTAATGTTTCAATTTTTTACTTTTAATCTAATTTTAGCATTCACCTCTCATATTGATTAATATCTGCTCTACTTACAACTGAAATTAATATAAGTGTTAGAAATTGTATGTATCTGATGATGTTGCAAGTGCGACGAAAACGTTTATACAAATCATGAAATATGTAATATAAAAGATTCATTCCTTGAATGTTGTATGGTAAGCCTTTGACTGAAGGGGAGAGGATGATATTTTTGGTGAAAAATGAGTAAATTAAAAAATTCTTTAAAATACTCTGTGATATGTGTGGAATGCATAGCATAACATTTTGTGGGTATTTGTGTCCTTATCAGATGTTGAGAAGCCATTTTTAAACTTCCTGCGTTGTGGATGTTTAAATCACTCCTTCCTTTTATTGTTGTTTCCGGTAAATTTAATTTTCAAAAAAAAAAAAAAAAATTTTTCTTTAAAATACATTTTGACATGTGTGGAATGCATTGCATAACATTTCGTGGGCATTTGTGCTCTTATGGGAAGTTGAGACGCCATTTTAAACTTCCAGCGCTATGCATTTTTAAATCACTCGCCCCCTTTTATCGGTTTACAGTAACTTCATTTCTTTGCTACATTGCCAGACAAAAATGGATATAACTTCTGAACTATTAAATATAAATGCATGAAATTTAGAACACACATTCTTTAGACTATTAGGAAACTTTTCTCTGTAACAGAATTTTGTTAATTGATTTCATTTTAAAACTACGTCAGTTTGTTTGCAAGAAAGGAAATCAGAAAATTGTTATTAAATTTTAATTGTTTATTTTACAAACGTAGGGACTAATATCAAAATTCTGTTACAGACAGTTTGTAGAACATGCTTTTGCAAATACATTGCAAAAAACTGTTTGAATCTATCTTTAAAAAGGTTTAGATATATCGGTTTTAGTACAATCCTGCATTGGGTATATTTTTTTTTCAAATCTGAGTCCCCAAATAATTTTTTTTTTTTTTTCAAAATATTTATTTTTGGTCGAGTGCTACAGCTATGAGCTCTTTACACACAAAAATTAATAGTTTACACCAAATAGGAAAAAGGTTTTAAAAATACCATCCTCTCCCCTGAAACCAAAAACATTAATTGATATTATCCAGAGACTTATCTGAAACACTTTCAAAATGAACTGTAAAATTTTATTTACCTGCTTTGAAAAATGGGGCAATTGTAGGCATGTGCGCTTTCATATATTTCACTGAAATGTTAGAAGCGGGCCAGATTTTCTGCAGTGGAGTTTGAATATGTTAGTTTGTTCTCTGCAATCATTCATCCACATAACAATGGCGGCTGCGCGCATGTTTGTGTGTCCGTTTGCTTATTCATACTGTTTTGCTTCTGTTAATTTGAAGCTTATTAGCGGGGCTGGTGCTTCCAAACACAGCGAGTTTTCCTCCTGCTCCTTGTTTACTTTTTCCACCTATTAAAATATTGACTTGCATTATGCTTTCAACTAGCGCTGCATGCGTTCTCTGCTCTTAAAAAATGCCGAGTTTTCACATTTCTTACTAAATAAAAGATTACTGTACAGTCCAAAGGAACATCTTATCAACAGCAATCTCACCAGAGGTTTTGATTTATCAACAGTAATCTCACTAGAGGTTTTGATTTTATCGATAAATCTGCGAGTGGAACACGAGCAGATTTGTCTAGAGAAAATCAAAACTCGAGTGGGATTTAATTGACTATTACACGATTAGAAGAAAGTATATAAAGATTATAAGTAACAAAGTACTCCAATACAATAAAATATTAATTGACTTACGAAAATAAACCTGTCTTCAAATGTATTATTGCACCATTACGCTAGATGGCAGTTGTGCCAACTATGGAATCTTCATTGAACTCTGTAGACGGTTACTAGTCAAGAAAGCTTTGTTGATTCAGTTTCATTTTATCAAGACAGTTGCATTCCACTTCAATTATCCGAATCCCAGTAATCAACGTCACTTGACAGATGATTTTCAATAAATCTTAATATTAAACAATCTCTGATACGTGACTATCCATAATATCATATAGCAGAAGCTATAACATAACCTAACTAATATACACAAGTGTTAGAAAAGTTTTAATTAACGACGACGACATAAAAAATAAACATGAATAATTTTAAAAGGAATAATTATTGAATGTACAATTTTCAAATTTGAATGTGGTTGATGGTTCAATTGATATTATATTGGACGTGTGCGTAATAGAAGTGGAACTCGTTGATTTAGGCCTACATAGTGTATTCAACTTATTCAGGATTTCAGAATGAATAATTTTAAAAGGAATAATTATTAAATGTACAATTTTCAAATTTGAATGTGGTTGGTGGTTCAATTGATGTTATATTGGACGTGTGCGTAATAGAAGTGGAACTCGTTGATTTAGGCCTACATGGTGTATTCAACCTATTCAGGATTTCCGAATGGTGCTCTTCATTTATTTGTAAATCGGATTTCAGAAGATGGATAGGTATGATCAGTGAATTTTATTAATTCTTGTTCTTGAATGCCAATGCGAGTCATATTTGAGACTGCTGTGCATCGACTGGAGTGGTTTGTAATTGTATATATATTTTTGACGTCCAGACCAGCGCAGTTTCAAATGTTGGCAAACAAAGAAACAAATGCTAGGGACGCGATAAAATTAAACAAATGCTATGGACGCGATAAAATTAAACAAATGCTAGGGACGCGATAAAATTGTGCGATAAGCAGCCATGATTGGTCGAAATACGTGCTTTCGTACCGTTTTATTGGTCAAAAGTAGTATGACGTAGTAAGAGTGTAATAGTCAACAGTAATCTCACTAGAGGTTTTGATTTTATCGACAAATCTGCGAGTGGAACACGAGCGGTTTTTAATTGACTATTACACGATTAGAAGAAAGTAGGCTATATAAAGATTAGAAGTAACAAAGTGTGCAATAAAATATTAATTGGCTTACGAAAATACAACTGCCTTCAAATGTATTATTGTACCATCTCAACATTACGCTAGATGGCAGTAGTGTTTTATCAGTTGTGCCAACTATGGAACCATCATTGAACTCTGTGGACTGTTACTAGTCAAGAAGGCTTTGTTGATTCAGTTTCATTTTTATTAAAACATTTGCTTACCATTTCAATCATCCGGATCCCAGTAATCAACGTCACTTGACAGATGATTTTCAATAAATCTTAGTATTAAACAATCTCTGATACGTGACTATCCATAATATCGTATAGCAGAAGCTATAACAAACATAACCTAAATAATATAAACAAGTGTTAGAAAAGTTTTAATTAGGGATGATGAAATAAACAAGAATCGTTTTAATTAACGATGATGAAATAAAAAATAAACATGGATAATTTTAAAAGAAACAATTATTGAAAGTACAATTTTCAAAATTTAATGTTTTGGTGGTTGGTGGTTCAGTTGATGTTATATTGGACGTGTGCGTAAAAAAAGTGAACTCGTTGGTGTACATGGTGTATCCCTCAATTCATTCAGGATTTCCTAATGGTGCTCTTCATATATGACCAGTGATCTTTATTAATTCTTGTTCTTGAAAGCCAAAATGCGAGTCATATTTGAAAGTGATGTGCATCGACTGGAGTGGTTTGTAATTTTCTGTTTTTTGACGGCCAGACCAGTGCAGTTTGAAATGTTGGCAAACAAAGAAACAAATGCATTTGTAATGCTAGGGTAGTGATAAAAATAAACAAATGCTAGGGACGCGATAAAATTGTGCGATAAGCAGCCATGATTGGTTGAAAGACGTCCTTTCGTGCCGTTTTATTGGTCGAAAGTAGTGTGACGTAGTAAAAGTATAATAGTCTAGAGAAAATCAAAACTCGAGTGGGATTTAATTGACTATTACACGATTAGAAGAAAGTACACATTCACCTTTGCTGAAGAAAACTCGTAGCAGACGACGATGACTTATTCAGCCGCTTAATTTTCAGCGACGAAGCGACATTCCATACGAGTGGGAAAATTAACAAACACAACTGTCGTGTTTGGGGTACACAGAAACGTCACAGAATCATTGAACATGAGCGTGATTCACCGAAGGTGAATGTTTTCTGCGCGTTGTCACAACGAAAACTGTACGGACCTTTCTTCTTCATTGAGGCTACTATGACTGGACATTCATATCTGGACATGTTGGAGCAATGGTTGGTGCCTCAACTTAGACAAGATCTCGATAGCGATTTCATGTTTCAGCAAGATGGGGCTCCGCCACATTTCCACAATGCAGTTCGTGCTTATCTGAATACGGAGATGTCTGATCGTTGGATAGGACATGCTGGAGTAAGGGACAGATGTTTCATGACATGGTCACCAAGGTCACCCGATATGGCTGCATGCGACTTTTTCTATGGAAGTAACTAAAGGACCGTGTGTTTGTACCGCCTTTGCCACGTGATTTAGAGGAACTAAAAACCAGAATTCGGGAAGCTGCCGCCACGGTCACAGAGGATATGTTGAAAAGGGTATGGGAAGAGTTTGATTATCGTTTGGACATCTGCCGAGTCACTAGTGGTTCACACATTGAATCTCTGTATAGTGTAAAATGAACTTTGAGAGTTTGACTTTAAACTGACGTGTGTTTGAAAGTGCTATCATTAGTAGTTTTAGTGTAATAAACATTGAAAGTGTTACCGGACTTTTGATATGCCCTGTATATAAAGATAAGAAGAAATAAAGTACTCTAATACAATAAAATATTAATTGAATTACTGAAATTCTATTTCACTAAATGTTAGCTTCACCAAAACGTTTGAACGGAGCCGCCATTTTCAGTTATGCTATAAACAAATGACGATCCCAAGGCATGTTTTACAGTACCACAGTCTAATATATACAGTCACGAAGCTCAATACGTAAGGAATATACATCCATAGATAGTTGCTAACCACTAGGATCGCTACTATCGCCCCATCACAGACAATGCGAAAAGTACTGGCACAGTCTATTGTTCCTAGTACTCTCTACAACTCAAGCTTCGTGACTGTACATACTAGACTGTGGTATAATCGTAATTCCGAAGGCCATGTGCATTGTTAATGTAAGCAGTGTTCATTATAGTGAGCTCATTTGATATATTACAACTATAGAATGTCATAATAAACAGAGGAAACCTCAAAACATTATTAAAATCAACTAAAACAAAAAGACGGATGGGCAGACTTCAGAAGAAAAGAAGAAAGGTTGGAAATAAAGAGAAAGAGATTTCAGTGCTTTTTTTTAGCGATATTGAAGACAAAACGGGATAATATGAATGTAGATACAAGGAAATATCATGTAACAAGCGAAATGGAAAGACTTCATGGATTTTCGTTGTTCCAATGCTTCAAATGCAATATTAGGCCTATATGATTTTGTTACTCATATTATTACTTTATTTTCTGAATTTTAGGCAACCGAAAATTGGTTAAAGGTTTCTTCAATAAATGTACAATTTAAATAATTATGACGTACTTAACTACCAGTTTGGAATTTTAAATCACCTTCTGTACTATTCAAAATATACAATGCTGAAATTTTGCTTAGTCTAAACCGAATTTGAAGATATTTTTCGTACTTTGTATTAAAATAATCTTCTCTTTCGGAAATTATCTTCGCTCATCTTGGTAATAAAACAGCATCTTCAAATATCAAGTCCATCATTGTCCTCGCCATGATGAAAATATCATCTTTAACCCAGGGTTAATTATTTAAATGACCAATTAACTTAAATATTCTACACTTTAACGAGAGCTTAAAGTCCAATTTGTGTTAGTGAAATGCATTGTCCGTTTTAGTGTCAATTAAAAGGACTTTTAAGAAGTGAGGACGGTATTTTTTAAACTTTTTTCCTATTTGGTGTAAAATTTTAATTTTTTGTATGTGGAGAGTTCATGGCTATAGCAACTCAACCAATATAAATATAAAAAAAAAAGTATTTTAGCCCCAGATTGAAAAAAAAACTCAGTGGAGGATTTTACTAAAAAACTGATATATCTAAGCCATTTTTAAAGATAAATTCAAACAGTTTTTACATTTTACTTGTCAAACCAAGCTCTACAAACTGTCTGTAAAAGAATTTTGATATTAGTCCCTACATTTGTAAAATAAACAATTAAAATTGAACACTTTTTTATTTCCTTTTTTACAAACAGACAAATGTTTTTACAATGAAATCAATCAGCAAAATTCTGTTACAGAGAAACGTTTCCTAATAATGTAGAGAATGTATGTTCTAAATTTCATGCATGTATCTTTAATAGTTCAGAAATTATATCCATTTTTGTTTGGCAGTGTAGGAAAAGAATGAAGTTGCAGAAACAACAATCAAAGGGGCATGTGATTTAAAAACCCAGAGCGCAGGAACTTTAAAAATAGTCTCTCAAGATTCGATAAGGGCATAAATACCCACAAATTGTAGTGCAATGTATTTCACACATATCACAGAGTATTTTAAAGATTTTCTTTTCTGTAAATTTATTAATTTTTTGCCAAAAAAATACCGTCCTCTCCCCTTAAATAACAATTAAAGTTAAATATGTCGGCCCTTAATGAAGAACAACGCAAAGTTTTCAATCAGAGCAGAAAGGTCTTGGAAGGATAATTTAAGACAAATGGTAACCATACGATGAAAGAGTAATGGAACGGAGAAAAATTCTCTCCGGCACCGGCATATGAACTCGAGTTTTCAGCTCTACGTGCTGATGCTTTATCCACTAAGCCACACCGGATACCCATCCCGGTGTCGGACAGAATCATCTCAGTTTAAGTTCCAACTCTTGGGTTCCCTCTAGTGGCCGCCCTCTGCACTACGTCTCCCGGTGCCGAAGAGAATTTTTCTCTGTTCCATTACTCTTTCATCGTATGATGCAGAATATCTGCAACATATCAACAACATATACAGAAACAATTAATTAATTTTAACGTAAAAATAAAATAAATAAAAAAATAATTTATGTAATATATCAGATTATACCGAATTTCACGATAAAATTATTCAATGTAAATGAAATTCTTAACTTAAAGATTTAATCTGTATTAATTATGTATCATCCCAGCCACACTTCGGCACATTAAAATAATATAAATGGTAACCAGTTTAATATCTATGGTACAGGACAGTACTAGTACGACCCTCAAGCAGCTGTCAGCTAGACGCTTATAACAATATGTGACAAACAATACACAAGAGACAACACCAAGCTCAAATGTGGGAGACATGAATATCCACTTAGCAACCGGAAGTCGAACACGCGTTACTTGACATCTGGTCAGAATGCTACGGTTTGAGTCACAGTATCGAGAACGATTTACAGTGCAGTTTCCATTTGCCCTGAATGAATAGAAGAAAGTTATCGACAGTGGACGATCGTGGTCGTAAATGATGTACTTCAGAAGTAATTTACGTAGTTTTTATAGGTTGGGAGTAGTCGTGTTGGCTTTGACTTACATGAAGTGGATTATATTGATGAGGGACGTTAGGGGAGGACGTACAAGGACCCACTTGTATTTAATCAGCATAAACCCTGATGCAGGGATCATTAGGACTTTTCGAGAAGCCTCATAGCTCCGAGCTCAAGCAGTCAAATTGGAACGCAGCCGGAATCTGGAGCATGTTCCGCGGGGACTCGAGGTTCTAGTAAGCTTCTCTATCTTGCTCCTGGGAAAAAGTCTTGAAAACCACCCTTCAACTCCTTTAACATCGAATTCTCGTTCTAGGAAAGCCGACAATGGTTCTTTCTTATTTTATTCCCCACTCGTCTCTTCTTTTTTATGTAATGTGCAAGTGTACATTTTTAATCTCGGTAGGTGCGTTTCTTTAGGGAATAGGATATTGCTCCGAGGCATAGCTCTTCTGAAACTCTTTGTAATAGTGAAGTGGGAGACTTCCTTTGAGATTGAAGTGCAGCTCTTTTCACGGTCTTGTATAAACACTACGGACAATAACAGTCGGAACCTCAATTCGACTTATTGATTTTAATCGACAACGGGATACCATATTTATCCACATATTCATTCACTCATACTGTTCTGCCCAAGGGCAGGTCTTTCACTGCAATCCCAGCATTCTACAATCTTTCCTATTTTCTGCCTTCCTCTTTATTTCCTCATATGATCCATATATCTTAATGTCGTCTGTCACCTGATATCTTCTTCTGCTCAGGACTTTTCTCCCGTTCACCATTCCTTCCAGGGCATCCTTCAATAGGCAGTTTCTTCTCAGCCAGTGGCCCAACCAATTCCTTTTACTCTTTCTGATCTGTTTCAGCATCATTCTTTCTTCACCCACTCTTTCCAACACAGCTTCGTTTCTTATTCTGTCTGCCCATTTCACACGCTCCATCTTCTCCATATCCACATTTCAAATGCTTCTATTCGCTTCTCTTCACTTCGCCGTAATGTTCATGTTTCGGCCCCATACAATGCTACACTCCATACAAAGCACATCACTACTCTCTTCATTATAGTCCCGTCGCTCTAATTTCCGGCAGCTAATCGCGTTGCAGGTCGGCTACATTTAAACGTGTGCGTCTTGTGATTCGCTGATTCATTTCTTAAGGCTCGATAAATACTTAATATAATCGCCCGCCATTTTAGCTCTTTTTTTGGCGTTCGCAGAAAGCACACGAAGACGTTATTTTCCGCTCAATTATTTGCTGAATTACATTGCGTTTGATTTATTATCATAGGAGCTACGACATGATAATGTTTAACGGTGTGGCAAATAGATTCCTCGTATGGTAGCTCGGCAATGTGAGAACAAAAATGGCGAACGATACTACCTACCTACTACTACTAGTAGACTTTATAGAGCCTTTACTTTCTAAGACGTAAGCAAAGGGGCGGAGTCACGCCGGAAATAACAGCGTCGGGACTATAGTTCTTTCTCCAGAGGTCCGCAGAAGGTGCTCCTTTTTCTATTAAATCTCCTTTTGCCATTGCTATTCTCCATTTGACTTCTTGACAGCAACTCATGTTACTGCTTATAGTACACCCCAAGTATTTGAAGCTGTCCATAATTTCATTTGTAGGCGTATTAATATTTATTTTCATTATATGAGAAAGTATAGGAACTAACTCACAACGTATTTTCAACACAACTCTATTCATCAACTCTCAACTCTTAAAATCCACTTGCTCTACTGCCTTATTTAGAATTCGCAAGTTTACCTTCTACACTTTTCTTGATTTTGAGTACCTACATGACCCCCTTTCCATTTAAAATTTCAAAGTTGCAACCAAAATGGCAGCTTTTGAGATAGCTGAGAGCTAGAATCGAATGTATCACTGGTGGAGCATTTGGTCTTACAAATACTGGTAACATCTATAGTAATCGAAAATCAAGAGTATAGAAGATATTTATATGGTTCCAGACTTTTGATTCATCCTGTAGATTAAATATCCACATTAAATAATTCGCAATAAAATCTTTCTCCATTTGTTACTATGGTTATCAGCAGAGACCGGAACTTTGGCAGAATGCCTTTGTAAATGTGTTAAATCTATCTTCATTTTGAAAGTAAATCTGTACGAATTATACCTTTGTGATTGAAACGTCACAGTTTTATGTTCCCCTTTTCTGCCTTTTTTAATATAAGTGCCTAATTTACAAAATAAATGCTTTTTTGACTTTATTTGCTTATTTATCTATTATTTAATAATTTATTATTAAAATTGCCTACAGGTATATTTTAATTTATTTCTATAACCGCTACAATGAAAGTGACTTCACCGAATGTATATTATTGTCTTTCAGTCAGTTCATATTCTCTTTGCAACAATGAGTGCTGCCGTGCAAAAATGTATAGCAGTAAGCATTTTAATTATCGCTTGTGTTATTTGACAAGGCAACAATGAGTGCGGGTCTAACGTTATTTTTCTTTCAGTTTTCATTGCGACGTTGTTGTAGCTAGCTAAATATTTCATATCGCAACATCTCAGTACAACCAAACACAAAAATGCACTTTCCAAGGCTACTGGGAAGAAGATTTCTTTGCTTCCAACAGCAATTGAAACATCGAGTCGAAAATCAGAATTTGCATTCGACTTATGTAAAGCTTTTCTTGCTGCCGAAATCCCTTTGTGGAAAGTGCAAGGTTGTGGATCTAGTGTAAGGTTTTGTAATTATCTTTTATTGCGTATTTTAGCTATTTATAATGCCTTTTTGCCTGCCTATTTTAGCTATTTATGATGCCTTTTTACCTGCCTATTTTATCTATTTATAATGCCTTTTTTGCCTACCTTTCTTGCTGCCGAAATCCCTTTGTGGAAAGTGCAAGGTTGTGGATCTAGTGTAAGGTTTTGTAATTATCTTTTATTGCGTATTTTAGCTATTTATAATGCCTTTTGCCTGCCTATTTTAGCTATTTATGATGCCTTTTTACCTGCCTATTTTATCCATTTATAATGCCTTTTTGCCTACCTTTCTTGCTGCCGAAATCCCTTTGTGGAAAGTGCAAGGTTGTGGATCTAGTGTAAGGTTTTTGTAATTATCTTTTATTGCGTATTTTAGCTATTTATAATGCATTTTGCCTGCCTATTTTAGCTATTTATGATGCCTTTTACCTGCCTATTTTAGCTATTTATAATGCCTTTTTGCCTGCCTATTTTAGCTATTTATAATGCCTTTTTACCTGCCTATTTTAGCTATTTATAATGCCTTTTTTGCCTGCCTATTTTAGCTATTTATAATACCTTTTTACCTGCCTATTTTAGCTATTTATAATGCCTTTTTGCCTGCCTATTTTAGCTATTTATAATGCCTTTTACCTGCCTATTTTAGCTATTTATAATGCCTTTTTGCCTGCCTATTTTAGCTATTTATAATGCCTTTTTACCTGCCTATTTTAGCTATTTATAATGCCTTTTTGCCTGCCTATTTTAGCTATTTATAATGCCTTTTTTGCCTATTTTAGCTATTTATAATGCCTTTTTTGCCTGCCTATTTTAGCTATTTATAATGCCTTTTACCTGCCTATTTTAGCTATTTATAATGCCTTTTTTTGCCTGTCTATTTTAGCTATTTATAATGCCTTTTTTGCCTGCCTATTTTACTGTTTATGATGCCTTTTTACCTATCTATTTTAATGATTCATAACGCCTAAACTTCCGGTCTCTGTTTATCGGTGAAATTCTTGAAGTATTGCAACTTCTTGTGCTTTGAGGATTTACCTTCTGTCACGTTGAGAACCGCTCATTAAACTGCACAACTCCATTGAGAACGTTAATACGTAATGAAACTGCTTCTCTAATGTGCATATTATTGTAACGTAGTGACTCACTAAAGTCACACACAGTTGCATATACTATAAGTTGTTTTTATGAACCGAGTATAGTATGCTAATGTACTAGATCTGCATGTCTGGCTGCACTCAACCTGAAATAGTAATATGCGTTAGAAGAGCGGTATGTTGAAGTTTTCATGTTCGAGGAAAAGTTTGAAAAAGCGAAACGTAGTTGAGCTTTTTTAATTTCCGAGAATTGAAAGAAAACATACCGCTCGTGTATCGTACATTATTTTGTGCGAAGATTGTTTATTACATACCTCAAAGAGGAATTTCTAATTAGTTGCAATGAAATCTCCATCTTGATTTCTGTTCAATGACGGCAAATTTGCAAAACAAAAATATCTATCTTCAACATTGTTGCTTTAAAATGGTTTCTGTGTTTACTATACTCCAGCAGGCCGTGTTATACGTCTGTCTTCTTTTCCCCCAGTCTATGATGAGTCTGGAATCTTGTTGATTTTTTTCACGGCTTTCTTAATGTTACTTGCATCACGAATGCAGTAACTTTAGTGGAGTTGTAGAGTTTACTTAATTTTTGCAAATATTTAAGAATAATAATTAACAGTGCAATTTAGGTAAAATTGCAGTGGTAAGTTTCAATTTATAATTATTACTATATTGAACGTCTGTAAAAATAATATGTTAAAAGCCTAAAGCAGTAAAATCAATATGTCACTTAAGCGGTAAGAAGAGGGAAATTGTTATGTGTGTTAGGTTGGGAATACTGAATTTGGAATTTTAGACTTTCCGCGGATTGGTTTTGTGCGGAAACCCAGCAAATACGCACGATCTCGCACAAATAATGTTTCAGTAGGCACGAACTTTATAATTCTGCTTATAACATATTTTCCGAAGTCTGTTACATAAATAAAAAAATGGCGTCCCCTCCTTAAATGCTGGTCAGCTATAATTCCTGTACTTCCCTTAGGTAGATTCCTTTAATATGGATATTTGCTGTCATGCTTAATAGAAGAATTTTCATTATCACAAGATTTTAATTGTAGTAATCCACAGGAAGGTACGGCAAATGAAACCAAAGTAATCTTGGAAACATTTAGTGAAAGAACATTTCTATCATATAATTTATGTTCAACCCAGCGTAATACAGAATTCATGGAACTGAATTGTATTTTCAGTCCTAACTCACACAAGAAAGTCTGAACTATATTTGGCTTCTTTTTGCCCATATTCTTCTATTCATTTCTTCCTATAACTTCGCTGCCACGTCATTCAGAGGCACATATTTGAGCGAAGCCCTTGAAGAAGGTTCTCCCCACTCCGTTCTTTAATGTATCTGGCTTCCCGCTCTTTGCTCTGTTCCGTATTGACTTCCTGAGTCGTTCACAGTGAATGCGAATTAGAACTCTGTGCGTGAATTGAAATGTTAACAGATATGGAGGCTCTGCATCTTGCCGAGGCTTAACAACCGAATTCCATTTGTACTGTCCGCCGTCAAGTGGGCAAATTAAACTCTCACAACAGCCAAGTACTCGTGTTTCTATTGTTACGGGTGCAGACTACAGAGTCCAACTGCGAAAGTTTAAATAGAACCCAGCCTCGTAGTTCTCTACTGGAGGGAATGTTTTTAAAATGTTTCCAACTGACACGAGGGCTATACAACATACTATCTTCCAACAGAGTGGACTCAAGAGTATAGGCCTATGTACGTGATTTTTTATTCGATTTTTTTTATGGTGTTGAAAAATTCTTCTATATAGTCCACACCTGTGGAGTAACGGTCAGCGCGTCTGGCCGCGAAAGCAGGTGGTTCGAATCCCGGCCGGGGCAAGTTACCTGGTTGAGGTTTTTCCCCGGAGTTTTCCCTCAATCCAATAAGAGCAAATGCTGGGTAACTTTCGGTGCTGGACACCGGACTCATTTCACCGACATTATCACCTTCATATCATTCAAACGCTAAATAACCTAGATGTTGATACAGCGTCGTAAAATAGCCCAATGAAAAAAAATCTTCTATATATTCTGAATTCATTGATATATCACTTGTGTTTTTATACTCCCTGTTCAGTTCAAAGTGTGTCATAGCTCGCTGTCTGCCGTCATGTGGCTAGCCGATGAGCCTAGAGAATTCAATCTTCCTACACTTCCACAGAGACGTATTACCTATGTGCCAGAGAAGTTGCCTAGCAAATACGGTGTTCATTCTCAAAAGTACTTACCGATACATACGGTAACGCCTGTAGTGGCAGGAATGTGAACTGTTTGGAAACACGTACTGTGGTGCGTTTTTTCTTACTTCAGCATATGTGGAGAGGGCTAAGACGATTACTTACGTATTTTGTTGACATTAACATGGGCGGTCAACATGGACACGGAGCATTTGATTTGTATTGTGGAATGTTGCCGTACGCAACCGATGATAACAAACACCTTGCGTACGACTTGCCCGCGCAAAACACAGTTCGAAAGATGTTATGTTAGCACACAGACCGTACAGGCCGCCACCACGTTCAAGTTATACCGTACACGTTCTCAAGTTCAGATTGAACGCCTTGATTAATAGGCAACTTCTCTGACATAAAAGCTGAAACTCGCTTCAAATCGCTGACTCACAATAGTGACGTCATGACACACTTTGAAATGAACACCCAGTTTATTCACTCATTCATTCATTCCATTCATTCATTCATTCAATCTTTCCATTTTCATTCATTCATTCATTCATTCATTCATTCATTCTACCTCGAACTCTTCTCCCGTTCACCATTCCTTCCAGTTCTCCCAGAGCAGCTTTCTCAATCTTTCCTTTTTATTTTCTGCCTTCCTCTTTGTCTCTGCATATGATCCATTATCTTAATGTTTATCTTAATGTCTTTGTACAATAACGAAAATTGATAGTATAAAACACTGTCTTCTGCTATATAAGAAAACTCTTCTCCGATTTGAAAAAATTATTTTATATATACTCCTTCAAAAGTTCGTCCTTCAGTGAGGCAGTTTCTCTCTCAGCCAGTTGACCCTTTTATTTTATTGCTGATTTACAATATCATTTTCCAAATTTTCCTTAATCAGTTTATTTTTATTTTGGTTAGTATTGATATTTAGCATTTTTTTAAAATGTTTCAGAAATATTCAACATTTTTTCTTCCATTATTGTAGATTATGCATAAATGCAAAAATGAAAATTGGATAGTTTTTGAGTTATGGGAAACACTGTCCACAGTGAACTAAATTTTGAAGAAAAAAAAAAAATATTTTTTTAAATCGTAAAAAAATTGTTTTATATAATAGAAGGACAGTGTTTTACATATACTAATTTTCATTATTGTCAGAAAGAAGAGGATGGATTTCAAAAAGGGCAAGAAAATTAAACATCATTTATTAAATCAAAAAATTTATTGTTATCAACAGATTCATATCCACATTTCAAATGCTTCTAGTTTATTTATGTCCATGTATACAACATCATCCATAGATGTCCTTAGCTTTCTTTACCGGCATCGAAGATACTCCTTTTTTTTGTATTTTTTGGCCATTGCTATCCTCCTTTGACTTCGCCATCACTTTACAGTCATAGTTGTTGTCCACTTGCTCTACTGATCTATATTCACTGTAGATTAATAATATTTGCTGGGATGTGTTAATAAAGTTCAGGTTAGTCAGAACTGTAAAATTTACTTTATATACAATTTTCCGAAAGTAGTTTGAAACTTGTTGATAATAGATTTGCATGCAGGTAAACCAATGAAAAGCAAAACCAGTGCAAAAAGGGTGGAGGGAGTCCTAGTTTTTTCTTTTCAAACTATGGGGCCATTGTATAACGTTAAAGTGCATGTCAAGTCAACAGAATCGGTGCAATACATGTTTGCGTTTTCCTGTATTTCGGGGTTTCTCCGATGTAGAGTTGGTTGTGGTCAGTCACCGAACTTGAGGCCCCGTGGTTTGTGGTCATTAGGTGATGGCCTCATGGTAGGTCGTGGGACATGGGTTCAGGGACCGCGATGATGCCTACGCTGAAAAATACAAGGATTCTGTAGCCTACAAGGGAGTTCGGGGGCGGCCCGTAAGGAAATCTATATCGCGGGGGACCTTAGAGCATGATAATTATTCCAAGCGACCTGCGTGAGAAGGCAATCCCAATCCATGCCCGTCCCCTCAAGAGGGACCAATAGATAGATAAAATATATGTACAGGGACATCATTTTATTTTTACCAACATTTCTAATATTATACCTTTGGATCGGCTGACAACCAGAAACACCGACTGGAGTTCGATGATACTGGCGTAAAATACAAACAATCACTTTACTAGGTATAGGAGGGAGAAAAAGTAGTTCAACCACTTACGTAAACTAGGAAATATCGCGATTTTGAGTTTGATAATTTTCATCAGGTTTTTGTTTAATCAAAATTCAGTACAGTATTAACAATGAGTGTTTTTACTCACGAACTGAGCTATCCATGCGGACGTATTCACTATGCAATGTATATTATACTGACTACCCACCCGTACAATATAGTATTCAGATAAGCCCAAAAATGTTTTGTGATAAAAATAGAGTAGCACATTAGTTACTCTCAAAAATCGGTTAAATGATTTTGAAATAAACTGAAACAAGGAACGTATATTTTGTAAAGCTAACAAATACTACCAACATTATCGCACAACTTATAAAACGTCCCTAACACCAACAATGACAAAATATCCGAAGGCACTGCAACTGTCCTTAAAAAAGGACGGTGAAAAATAATCGTAATATGGATATTTAAAAACAATTTTGAAAATGGTGGTAGTTCATTAGTTCATTTCGATACAGACTTCAGTTCTAATGTGCATATTATCCTATAGAAAAGATTGTATAAAATTACCAGTTTCGTCCTTCTACCAGTAACTCATGTTGAAATAATTCTGTACATACTCTATACCTTACGTACTGTAAATTCAATCTTTACTTCTGCCCGATCCGGAAAGATAAAATTATTCAGACATACTATCTACTGTCCGTCCAAGTGGTTATGTGTTAGGGTCGTAGAAAGGGAGGAAATCACATGACAGTAAATTAATTTACGAGGCCCTTTTATTGAAGTTTTTTTAAACAGTTGTATAATATTACGTAGACATCCAATTCCTAACAAAAATTAATGTTCTCAGAAAACAGCTAAGACAGCCCAGCCACTAGCCTTTACAGAGAGGCGAATAGAAGCTGGTGGGGGAAACCGGTATGTGACGTAGGCAAATGGACGACAGTATCTGTGCGAAAATGATTCAATAATGAAAGCTCTTTCGTTACTGGAAAACGTGAACATATTTTTGGAACGTACTGTTTACTATGACCGTAAGGCTACTAGGACTGTATATGCGGTCTTGGTTCTGTGTAGAGGACGGTTGAACTTCATTAGTAAAAGAGGTGGCAATGGAGTACATTCAAAAACTCAAGTACAATAAAATTTGAAGTAAAAATAAAATGATGTCCATGTATTTGCGGAGGTACGAATATGGTGTTATTTGTGTGTTAGTTTCTTTCAATTTATGTCCTAGTACAGAGATCAACTTTTTAAAGAGCTTTCATCTAGAATATGTTTTTTACAAAAGAAAATAAACGAAACTTGATCCACTTGAAACGAATTTTCTTTGTTCAGTTTCTAAGAAAACGGAGAGGAAAACGTCAGTGTTACAGCGTTGTCTGTAAAGACGACTTAATAAACCAACGAAAAAAATCTCTTTGAGGATTACGACCTATGATATCACAACGCAATAGGCCTGCCAGCGTTAGTAAAAAGCCTGATGTGGATGGGCAGTTACTTGTAATGCGATTTTGTGACGTACTGGGCGACCTGAGTTTGACTATCGACAGGGAGAGGGATTTATCTCTGAACCATGACATTCACAAGACACTGGACCCTCCACTATCGCCCACACAATGCGTACCGGGTCCCAAACCCCTACGTAAAGCTTATACTGCGTGAAGTCCACCCATCCTCGTTCGTTGTCTAGTTGAGTGGCTTTTATGCAAGATATGCGGACATTGGAGATGTGCGTAAGAGATGGAATGCAGGTATATGACTCGAGCATTGATGTGTTTGTAATATACAGAGATGCCAAACATTAGGCTACTCGTTGTTCGTAATTTTATTACACATTTTCTACCACTATTACTGAATTACGGTCAAAGAGAAATTATTACAGAAAAACAATATCATCTACAGCAGTGATTCCCAAACTTTTTGAAGGCGCAACCCACTGAATTTAACAATAAATAAATAAATACATAAATAAATAAATAAATGATTAATGAATAAATAAATAAATAAGTAACTAAATAAATAAATAAATAAATAAATAAATAAATAAATAAATAAATAAATAAATAAATAAATAAATAAATAAATAAATAAATAAATAAATAAATAAATAAATAAATAAATAAATAAATAAATAAATAAATAAATAAATAAATAAATAAATAAATAAATGTATAACTAAATAAATAAGTAAGTAAATAAATAAATAACTAAGTAACTAAATAAATAAGAAAACAAATAAATAACTAAATAACTAAGTAACTAAATAAATAAATAAGTAAATAAATAAATAACTAAATAAATAAGTAAGTAAATAAATAAATAACTAAATACATAAGCAAATAACTAAATAAATAAATAACTAAATAAATAGGTAAGTAAATAAACAAATAAATAACTACATACATAAGTAACTAAACAAATAAGTAAGTAAATAAATAAATAACTAAATAAATAAGTTAGTAAATAAATAAGTTAGTAAATAAATAACTAAATACATAACTAAGTAAGTAAATAAATAAATAACTAAATAAATAACTAAATAAATAAGTAAATAAATAAATAACTAAAGTAACTAAATAAATAAATAAGTAAATAAATAACTAAACACATAAGTAACTAAATAAATAAATAACTAAATAAATAAGTAAGTAAATACATAAATAACTAAATACATAAGTAACTAAATAAATAAGTAACTAAATAAATAAGTAACTAAATAAATAAGTAAATAAATAAATAACTAAATAACTAAGTAACTAAATAAATAAGTAAATAAAAAATAACTAAATAAATAAATAAGTAAATAAATAAATAACTAAATAAATAAGTAAATAAATAACTAAATAAATAAGTAAGTAAATAAATAAATAACTAAATAAATAACTAAATAAATAAGTAACTAAATAAATAAGTAAATATAAAAATAACTAAATACATAAGTAACTAAATAAGTAAATAACTAAATAAATAACTATGTAAATAAGTAATTAAACAAATAAATAACTAAATAAATAATTCAACACATAAAAACGTCCTTTAAATGTATTCCAGATCCAATCAGTCTTGCAGAATCCCAACCCACACAACGTTTAAATATTTCACCTGATTATAGGGATTCTATGCGGATGACGTGAATATGTTAGGAGAAAATCTAAAACGGTTAGGGAAAACACGGAAATTTTACTTGAAGCAAGTAAAGCGATAGGTTTGGAAGTAAACCGCGAAACGACAACGTATATGATTATGTCTCGTGGCCAAAACATTGTAGTCTACGAAATAGAAATATAAAAATTGGACTATTTTTCCTTTCAAGAGGTGGAAAAATTCAAATATCTTGGAGCAACAGTAACAAATATAAATTATACTCGGGAGGAAATTAAAAACAGAATAAATATGGGAAATGCCTTTATTATTCAGGAGAAGCTTTTATCGCCCAGTCTGCTGTCAAAAAATCTGAAAGTTAGAATTTATAAAACAGTTATATTACCGGTTGTTCTGTATGGTTGTGAAACTTGGACTCTCACTTAGAGAGGGATAAACAGAGATTAAGGGTGTTTGAGAATAAGGTGCTTAGGAAAATATTTGGGTCTAAGAGGATGAAGTTACAGGAAAATGAAGAAAGTTACACAACACAGAACTGTATGCATTGTATTCTTCACCTGACGTAATTAGGAACATTAAATCCAGACGTTTGAGATGGGCAGGGCATGTAGCACGTATGAGCGAATTCAGAATGCATATAGAGTGTTAGTTGGGAGGCCGGAGGGAAAAAGACCTTTGGGGAGGCCAAGATGTAGATGGGAGGATAATATGAAAATGGATTTGAGGGAGGTGGGTTATGATTGTAGACTGGATTAATCTTGCTCAGGATAGGGATCGATGGCGGGCTTGTGTGAGGGCGGCAATGAACCTGCGGATTGCTTAAAAGCCACAAGTATGGAAGTAAGTAATTATAGGGAGCCTAAGAACCGTCTGTCACTTGTATTTCTTGTTTTAATCACTCTCTGTACATAGATTTCTCTCTCACACCGCTTGGCTCAACCAAATTTGTATTTATGGTCGTAACTTGGAATTTATTCAGTTCGACCAATTCAGCGAAGTCTACTTCAACGCCACGGGGAAGAAGTTCGATAGAAGTGATCTCAGTTTCTGGCCACGTTCGCAGTAACGGATCTGCCTCTAGATTACAAGGATCTGCTTGCGGCGCAGATGGATGGCGACCAATATCAACCTCTGGAAGTGCAGGATGTTATAATAGCGGGAAGAGACACGGCTACGACTGATGGCGCTTCTGGTTGGGCAGTCGCAGGATCGATATTCCGTGTTGGGTTGCTTCGTCGTCAAAGCAATCAGAATTTCGGTAGAGGTGTGACAATTCTCTTCGGTCTCCAATCAAGTAAATGTGCACGAGGAAATTGCCAACATTTTATGATTAGGAGCGAAACCGGTAGTAGTGTCCGTGTAAGATTGGAGCGAGGGAACGTATGAAAACATTATCAGGAATTTTCGCAAAGATATTAGACCTACAGCATATTTATATTAATTTATTCCATTCCAAATCTGACCTCGTATATGGGGTCTGCCAATAATTGACACTCAATATCTGACAAGGAATTTTACAAGTAACATTGAAAAGAATGCAGTGTGTTAATACTGTATAAAGAGAGAATAACTTGTTCTACAATGTTAATGAATTCTTTTATAGGCCTATTGTAATATGGGATGTCATTTGTATAGGAAAATGTGTATTAAAATTTTTCTAATTGTCTAATGACTGAAATGTATACTATTAACTTTATTTATTTATTTATTTTTTCCATTTTAACCTGTTTTTGTGATTATCTGGTGATTTGTATTTTTATTATTTTTACATTTATTACATTTATTCTGATGTCTATGGTGTAAATCGCTGGATGACATTAAATTCATCTATCTATTTATTTATTTATTTATTTATCTGATATTTCTTATTTGTTTAATTTATGTCTTTATTGACATTTATTCATTTATTTATTTATTTATTTATTTATTTATTTATTTATCTTTTTATTTGTTCATTCATACATTTATTTTCTGTTTATTTATTTATTTTTATTTATTTATTTATTTATTTATTTATTTATTTAGTTGTTTATTTATTTATTTATTTATTCATTCATTCATTCACTCATTTATTTTTCATTTATTTATTTATATTTATTTATCTTATTTATCTATTTATTTGTTTATTTCTTTATTTTCTGTTTGTTTATTTATTTAATTTATTTATTTATTTATTTATTTATTTATTCATTCATTCAATCATTCATGCATTCATTCATTTATTTATTTACTATTTATTTTTAATTTATTTTTTTTGTTTATTTATTTATTTATTATTTTTTACGTGTTTATGTTTTTATTTATTTACTTTTTATTTAGTTATTTATCCATTTATTCATTTACATATTTAATTGTTTGTTTATTTATTTAATTATTAATTAATTTATTTATTTATTTATTTATTTTTATTTATTTAATTTATTTATTTATTTATTTATTTATTTATTTATTTATTTATTTATTTATTTATTTATTTATTTATTTATTTATTTATTTTCCAGAGTTGAAGCCATGAAATCCCCTCTGACACCAAAAGTCACAGATATGCATATTACATAAATGCATATAAATAATAATAATAACAATAATAATAATAATAATAGTGGTAATATTAGCAGTAATACTTGAATACAAAATTATTATCTGGTAGGTTAATGAGCCTACCTGATTAAACATAAGAGTTTCGTTGTACATAATTTAGAAATTTATACAAGAAGCAAGTTATAAAACAAAGTAATGTGCCGCTTAATTGAATTAGTAGAACTTCAGAGTTGATAGACAATTTATTATAATCCTAACTGTCCTTTTTATTACACCTAAATGACATTAACACACAGAATAATCTATAAAAACCGGCTGACACGGAAAAGCCACATTATCAAACACTCATTTCAATGGCAGAAATCCTGTTTTTGTAGAAACTTGTTATATCAATAGATGCGGCTAGAAATGAAGTGTAGATAACTGTATTATGGTCAAAATTTCAATTTTTGGACTTGTCCGGTTTTTCCTCTCAACCCTTCAATTAGTTCTCGGACTTTTAGACTCCTTTAGCGTAGGCTGAAACATGCGTTCTTTAATCCACCTAATTTCAGGCAATATCGTCGCTCGTGAGTTTCTCGTGTTGCATACATTTAGGGGTTTTTATATAAATTATTGCAAATTATCCTATTCGAGCCTACAAACCCAAGGTCTAAGCGTAGATTAAGGTATTAAGAAAATCAACGGACCAATACCCTATCCTGGTTCATCATGCTTGTTAAACTTTAAGCGCCGTATTCATAGACATTCTTAGCGCGGGCTTCCGGTGGACGAACAGCGAACTAACGTTTTTCGTATTCATAAACCAGTGTTAGCGATATGATATGATATATGATATGATATGATATGATATGATATGATATGATATGATATGATATGATATGATATGATATATGTTATGATATGATACGATACGATATGATATATGATATGATATGATATGATATGATATGATATGATATGATATGATATGATATGATATGATATGATATGATATGATATGATATGATAGGCCTATGATATGATAGGCCTATGATAAGATAAGATATGATATGATAGGCCTATGATAAGATAAGATATGATGTGATATGATATATGATATGATATGATATGATATGATATGATATGATATGATATGATATGATATGATATGATATGATATGATATGATATGATTTGATATATGATATGATATGATATGATATGATATGATA
This sequence comes from Periplaneta americana, assembly GCA_025594305.2. Classification (NCBI taxonomy): domain Eukaryota; kingdom Metazoa; phylum Arthropoda; class Insecta; order Blattodea; family Blattidae; genus Periplaneta; species Periplaneta americana. The sequence goes on along the minus strand of JAJSOF020000011.1, from coordinate 147,729,543 downwards.
TGATATGATAGGCCTATGATAAGATAAGATATAATATGATATGATATATATATGATATGATATATGATATAATATGATATGATAGGCCTAATGATAAGATAAGATAAGATATGATATGATATGATATGATATGATATGATATGATATGATATGATATGATATGATAGGCCTATGATAAGATAAGATAAGATATAATATGATATGATATGATATATATGATATGATATGAAATGATATGATATGATATGATATATGATATAATATGATATGATAGGCCTATGATATGATAAGATATGATATGATATGATATGATAGGCTTATGATAAGATATGATATGATATGATATGATATGATATATGATATATGATATATGATATGATATGATATGATATGATATGATATGATATGATATGATATGATATATGATATGATATGATATGATATATATGATATGATATGATATATATGATATGATATGATATATGATGTGATGTGATGTGATATATGGTATGGTATGATATGATATGATATGATATGATATGATTTGATATATGATATGATATGATATGATAGGCCTATGATAAGATAAGATATAATATGATATGATATATATGATATGATATATGATATAATATGATATGATAGGCCTAATGATAAGATAAGATAAGATATGATATGATATGATATGATATGATATGATATGATATGATATGATATGATATGATATGATATGATATGATATGATAGGCCTATGATAAGATAAGATAAGATATAATATGATATATGATATATATGATATGATATGAAATGATATGATATGATATGATATATGATATAATATGATATGATAGGCCTATGATATGATAAGATATGATATGATATGATAGGCTTATGATAAGATATGATATGATATATGATATATGATATGATATGATATGATATGATATGATATGATATGATATGATATGATATATGATGTGATGTGATGTGATGTGATATATGGTATGGTATGATATGATGTGATATGATATGATATGATATGATATGATATGATATGATATGATATGATATGATATGATATGATATGATATATATGATATGATATGATATGATATGAATCTTGTACAAGTAATCACTCGATAGCTGGCGCTAGTTTAGCACGCTCGTAGCGCGAGCTAGCGAAATGTTTATGCATAGCACCCTAAGAGATACAAAGCAAACTAAGTGAATATTAGTTGAAAGATTATAAAGTAAGTCTCCAATATGAATTCGTTGTTCGTTCTTAAGTTATTCTGGACGTATAATCAGAGAGAGCTGGAAGGTTCTCTCTGCTCAGGGACTGGGAAGTCCTCGCCCAGCTGGCGCTGCCGAAATTGGAACCGGATTTGCTCCCACAAGCTGAAAGACCACAAAGTTGGAGGGCGTAGTACATGGATTATGTAGATGGTTTTAATTAAAGTTGTCGATAATGGCTGTCAGGTGCAGGGTAGCCGCACATTGGCACGTAGCCCGCTAAGCCTCCAGCTCCTCCCACGCACGCAACGATCCCTGAGGAATGATCCCGCGTGTGCCCGTGTAGAGTTACTTCGGCTGGCGCTTGTCAAAGCCTCGTCATTAAAATCCCCCGTCATTAGCAATCCGGGGTCCAGATCCTCGAATTTCCACCTTCCGGTGACCCTTACGTTGCTGTAATGAACAAACGAACAGAATTCTGTTACTCAGGTATATACTTCCAGCATTGGTTGTCTTTGCATTATTTGGCCAAATAACAGATTCGTTAGCTGCCCAGATCGGGGTTCCCAGTTACAGTCCCCGATATTAAATTGAAACTTCTTATGAACAATAATTGTATCAAGGAAGAATTTCTCAGGTTACTTCAGTTCTCCTGTCATTTCAGACTAGTTTCCCAGAAAGTAGCAGTCGCATTTACATAATGAATAGGCCTAAGTTGGGATATATAGTGAAAGAAGTTAAATTTGTTTATGCTCGACCATGCCGAAATGTACTAATTATACACCTGGTAGCAGTCCTTTAATGCATCTCATTAAAGTACACCTACTCATTAAAGTACAGGTCTTCAGACAATGATAACTCAGCTTACATGTGTTCAGCCAATGAGAAGTCAGCTTTGTACCGTTATAAAACCGCAAGTATCGATTATTCTCGGATATGCAATCGAAAGAGAATTAGCGAAAAGTCACGGAGGCTGAAATCCAATACTGTCGCAGAAGGTTATGTTCTGTTACTATAATAATTAGCGTTAATTGTAAATAATATTCAAATAAATTCAATTTGTCATCTCGTTTTTCAATGTCGAATTCAATAATCAAAGTTATACCACGTTTAACGGGATTACACAAGGTCAATAACATTATTGTTCCTCGGAAAAAATCAATACTTTCGCGTCTGCGCACATCTCACAATTCACGACCTAGAACAAGGTCACTTCCGATCTTGTCAGATACAAATAAAATGTATACATCTGAATACCGGTAATTTCAAGTAAGAAATATGGTCGAGCATAAAAAGTCGTATGAAACTCGCCTATAATGGTAATTAAGAAGCTCGTATGAAAATTATGAAACTTGCTTTCTTAATTACTATCATTATAGGCTCGTTGCATGATGTACTATTATGCTCGACCATGCCGAAATGTAGTAATTATACACCTGGTAGTAGCCCTTTAATGCACCTCATTAAAGTACATCTATTCATTATAATTCAGTTGTTCAGCCAATGGGAAATCTCCATTGTACTGATTGTACCATTATGAAACCGCAAGTATCGATTATTCTCGGATATGCAATCGAAAGACAATTAGCGAAAAGTCACGCAGGCTGGAAATCTAATACTGCCGCAGAAGATTATGTTCTATTACTATAATAATTAGCGTTAATTGTAAATAATATTCAAATAAATTCAGTTTGTCATCTCGTTTTTCAATGTCTAATTTAATTTCAATGTTATGTCAATATTAATATTTAGTTTACTCTCTAGATTATATCAAGGTCAATGTGGACATCTGTTCCTCGGAAAAAATCAATGCTTTCGCGTCTGCGCACATCTCACAATTAACGAGCTATGCACAAGGTCACTTCCGCTCTTCAGTCACATAAGAATAAAATGAATACTTCTGAATAATTTCAAGTTAGAAATATGGTCGAGCATAAAAAGTCGTATGAAACTTGCCCATAATGGTAATTAAGACGCTCGTATGAAAATTATGAAACGAGCGCAAGCGAATTCCATAAACATACTCACGACTTAATTACTACCATTATAGCCTCGTTGCATAATGTACTATTTGTTGAGATAATTTTGTTCAAGGTCCAAAGAGTACAAGTTCAAACTTGGTATGAATAATGGTTGTGTAAAACGAAGGAATTTTTTAGAGAAAGAAAACACAATTTCATGGAAAGATTTATTGGAAATGATATAGCAATTGTTGAGCTATTTTTCAATATATTCTCCATCGGAATTGAGGCATTTGTCATACCGTGTGATCACCGTAATTTGTGTTTTTTAATGTTGCGGGTTCGATCCCGGCCCAAGTTGATAGCATTTCATGTGCCTAAATGCGACAGGCTCATGTCAGTAGATTTACTGGTATGTAAGAGAACTCTGCGGGACAAAATTATGGAACAGCGGCGACGCCGATATAACCTCGTTGTTAAATACACCATAATTAAAATTTTTAATAGCTATGCTTCGAGCTTTTCATGGCATCAGTAGAATTTCATTCAAAGTCAATATTTGAAGTTCCCCCACCCATTTTGCCTTAAAAGAATACAAAGTACCTTTACTTACTTACTTACTTACTTCCTTACTTACTTACTTACTTACAGATTGCTTTTAGAGAACTCGCAGGTTCATTGCCGCCCTCACATAAGCCCGCCATCGCTCTCTATTCTGAGCAAGATCAATCCAGTCTCTATCATCATATCCCATCTCCCTCAAATCCATTTTAATATTATCCTCCCATCTACGTCTCGGCTTCCCCAAAGGTTTTTTCCCTCTGGCCTTCCAACTAACACTTTATGTGGATTCGCCCATACGTGCTACAGGCACTGTCCATTTCAAGCGTCTGGATTTGTTGTTGTTAGCGAACTGTCCGAAGGCAGGTCTGAATCTCACAAGTTATACCAACAACGCACCACTTATGAGGCAACTAGGCCACGAGATAATGGGGTAGGGTGGCCGTGCCTTTCCCCCTCCGTCTGAATTTATAGTTCCTAATTATGCCATGTGAAGAATACAATGCGTGCAGTTCTGCGTTGTGTAACTTTCTCCATTCTCCTGTAACTTCATCCCTCTTAGCTCCAAATATTTTCCTAAGCACCTTATTCTCGAGAACTCTTAACCTCTGTTCCTCTGTCAAGGTGAGAGTCCAAGTTTCACAACCATACAGAACAACCGACTTTTTTGAGAGCAGACTTGATGACAAAAGCTTCTCAACCGAATAATAACAGGCATTTCTCATATTTATTCTTGGTCTAATTTCCTCCCGAGTGTCATTTATATAATTTGTTACTGTCGATCCAAGATATTTGAATTTTTCCACCTTTTGAAACGATAAATTTCCAAATTTTATATTTGCTTTTCGTACAATGTTCTAGTAACGAGATATAATCATATACTTTGTCTTTTTTGGATTTATTTCCAAAACTTTCTCTTTACTTGCTTCCACTAAAATTTCCGTGTTTTCACTAATCGTTCGTGGATTTTCTCCTAACATATTCACGTCATCCACATAGACAAGAAGCTGATGTAACCCGTTCAATTCCAATTCCAATACAAAGTATAATTACGTAGGATTCGCAGCTGGAGTCAACAAATGTCACTTCTCCTCTGAGACGTAATAGGATACCAGTATCATTGATTAATTAACGGATATCAGTGTTCTAAATCGGATTCGAAGTTATAATAGTTTTTACTCGGGGTAGAATACTGAGTCTTTGCCTCGGTTAGCACAAGGCTGGTTAAATTTTGACATTTGAGGCCTAAAGGAAGCCCAGATGAAATATAGGACAAAACATGAAGAGGTGAACAATGGCGGCCATTGAACAAACCTAGGTTGAGCTTTTACTGGAAGCACAAAAAGCCCGGCAGTTCATCATGCCATAAACTGGGAGGTGCAGCTCAGATAAAACAGAGCGTGACCTGTGCGCTCCTTCCCGATCTCTAATTACGGCAGATGCATTCTGAGCCGCTTGGATAATAAATTATCTACGGCTACTTAGCATCCAAATTACAGAGACGTGGTTGCCAGGTAAGTGGCTGCTTCGAAGTGGAATTAGCGATCGCCCGAGGAGTGCGCGGCGGAACTGCGAAAAGCAGGCGCATAGAATTCACTCCTCAGCTGATATTCGTCACGCTTTATCTACATCACAAACGGCTTCCTTACCTACATTTTATTTCAAATAGGCTTTTACCTTTAATTTCTACCTTCTTAAGTATCTATCTATCCTATCTATCTATCTATCTATCTATCTATCTATCTATCTATCTATCTATCTATCTATCTATCTATCTATCTATCTATCTATCTATCTATCTATCTATCTATCTATCTATCTATCTATCTATCTATCTATCTATCTATCTATCCACCCCATCTATCTATCTATCTATCTATCTATCTATCTATCTATCTATCTATCTATCTATCTATCTATCTATCTATCTATCTATCTATCTATCCATCTATCCATCCACACTTGTGGAGTAACGGTTAGAGCGTCTGGCCGAGAAACCAGATGGCTCGGGTTCGATTCCCGGTTGGGGCAAGTTACCTGGTTGAGGTTTTTTCCGGGGTTTTCTCTCAACCCATTATGAGCAAATGCTAGGTAACTTTCGGTGCTGGACCCCGGACTCATTTCACCGGCATTATCGCCTTCATCTCATTCAGACGCTAAATAATCTAAGATGTTGATGAAGCGTCGTAAAATAACCTACTAAAATAAATAAAATCCATCCATCCATCCATTCGTCAGTAGATGTGTCCTTCCGATTATCTTATTTATTTATTTATTTATTTATTTATTTATTTATTTATTTATTTATTTAATTATTTATTTATTTATCCTGGTACAATAAAAATTAAAGTATTCTGTCTTACTGTATTCCGTTATGTGTTCCATTGTGTTTTATTCTGTGTTATTGTGTTTTATTCTGCCTTATTGTGCCCTGTAATCTTATTCTGTATTATTGGTCCTTTCATCTATCTTATTTCTTACTCTGTCTCATTGTATCCTATAGTGTCTTATTCCCTCCTATTCTGTACTATTGTATTGTATACTATTGTGTCTTATTCTGACATATTTTGCTCTATTGTCTGTTATTCTGTTTCATTCTGCCCTATTTTTTCCTAGTGTGTGTTTTTGTATCTTATTGTGCATTATTTACTTATTTACTCTTCATTGTTGCAATTGACAAAATACATTGCATATAAAAATATTTAATACTTATTACTTTAGTTGAAATATTCATCAACAGTTATTGTCTCATTACATCTTATTTTGCTTTGTTGTGTCCTATTGTGTCTTATACTGTCTTATTTAAACTAATTGAGCAGTATTGCGGTTACAATAAAACCTGTTATCCTGCATTCAAGAAATATTGAATGACCATTGAAGTGTCTTAAATGTCTTAAACTTAAATAATTGTTATTTTTGTTTGATTATTCTCTAAAATGTTTGTAAGATGTCCATCATCCTTGAACTGTCATTGCAGTGAAAAGTTGTGTACATTTTTTCGACTGCAAAGTTTGTCCGATGGTCACTTAAACAGTCTTTTTAATTTGGGAAAATGTTTGTTCAACATCACACTTGCTTTGTTGTGCATATTTGAAGAACGGGAGTCTTATTCTTCCTTTGTGTCATTGTTTTTCTCCAGACTTTGTCGTGACCTGATTGTACATCATTTACAGTCTTATTGTGAATCCAGAATTTTACCAATAATGTTTTTCTCAACTTACATTTCATTTTTTCTGAAATTGTGTCTTATATTGTTATTTTAGATAACAGTTTGTGATAATTTATCCACTTTATTTGTGTCCTATTGAGTTATAGTCTTATTCGATTCTAACAGGATGATGCTTTTCGACACTTTGATTTTAAAATTAGAATCTTATATGAACAGAATATCTTCCAATAGCTGTTCAGAAGACATTGTTTTACTGCTGCTTTGTTGAACTGTCTGTGCTATCCAATGCATTATTACCTTCCATTATTTTGCCGTAATATTCTGCTTTAATAATTAACAGCATCCAACCACGTTCCCAACGGATCAAGACTGGCTGCGGGGCTTTGTTATTCCAGGGGCAATCATTTGGAACAGTCTTATTCTTGTAATTGTTTGATTGAATTTTGTCTGCACTGAACAAATGTTGTGTCCTTTGTGTATTCCAACTGTCTTAATGCAAAATTGTGTCCTTGTTAAGTTATTCATTAGCTTTGTTGCTGTCTCTATCTATTTGGAGTGTCACAACTCTTAACATGAACTGTGTTATTATACGAGACTTTGTTGTGTCGCTCACCTCCTCTATACTGTCTTACATTGTGCAACGTTTGCATGCTGCTTTGTGGCAATTCAACGAAGTCTACTTATTACTTTAGTTGAAATATTCATCAACAGTTATTGTCTCATTACATCTTATTTTGCTTTGTTGTGTCCTATTGTGTCTTATACTGTCTTATTTTTCCTAATTGTGTCGTATTGTTTGTTATTCTCCTTGCTTTGTTGTGTCCTATTGTGTCTTATACTGTCTTATTCTTCCTAATTGTGTCGTATTGTTTGTTATTCTCCTTGCTTTGTTGTGTCCTATTGTGTCTTATACTGTCTTATTCTAATTGTGTCGTATTGTTTGTTATTCTCCTTGCTTTGTTGTGTCCTATTGTGTCTTATACTGTCTTATTCTTCCTAATTGTGTCGTATTGTTTGTTATTCTCCTTGCTTTGTTGTGTCCTATTGTGTCTTATACTGTCTTATTCTTCCTAATTGTGTCGTATTGTTTGTTATTCTCCTTGCTTTGTTGTGTCCTATTGTGTCTTATACTGTCTTATTTTTCCTAATTGTGTCGTATTGTTATTCTCCTTGCTTTGTTGTGTCCTGTTGTGTCTTATACTGTCTTATTTTTCCTAATTGTGTCGTATTGTTATTCTCCTTGCTTTGTTGTGTCCTATTGTGTCTTATACTGTCTTATTCTTCCTAATTGTGTCGTATTGTGTCTTATTCTGCTTTATTTTTCCCTACAATATTTTATTCTTCTTTATTGTATCCTATTGTGTCTTATTCTGTCCTATTATGTCTTATTTGTTGGTTATTTAACGACACTGTATCAACTACTAGATTATATAGTGTCAGTGAGACTGGTGATAGCGAGATGAGGCGAGGATTCGCCATACATTACCTGACATTCGCCTTATAGTTGGAGAAACCTCGGAAAACACCAACCAGATAATCCGCCCAAACGGTAATCGAACCCACGTCTGAGCAGAACTCCAAATCGGCAAGCAAGCGCCTCAGCCGACTGAGTCACGCCGATGGCTTATTGTGTCTTATTCTCCTTTATTCTGTCTTATTCTCCTTTATTGTGTCTTATTCTGCTTTATTGTGTCTTATTCTGCTTTATTGTGTCTTATTCTGCTTTATTGTGTCTTATTATGAATGAATGACTGAATTGTTGGCTGTATTACTGAACAAACTAATGTAGGCCTATAAATTAATTAAGGAACTGAGGACTACCCAGAAAGGAAAACAACATTGCTATATTTCCACAATGCATCGTACAATGATGAAGTGAAGGAGAAAGTGGCATTTGAAAAGATCAAAATTCTTCTCAATGTAGGAGCAGTTGCGTTACAGTTCCTAAACCTGAGGTCTGGACAGATGTTTTTATACTGACTATTACACTCTTACTACGTCACACTACTTTTGACCAATAAAACTGTACGAAAGGACGTATTTCAACCAATCATGGCTGTTTATCGCACAATTTTATCGCGTCCCTAGCATTTGTTTCTTTGTTTAATTTTACGCTGGTCTAGCGTTTGTTTATATAATTTCCAGTCGATCAGTTTCAAATATGTCCCATTGGCATTTAATAAAAATTCATTTGTTTGCCGATTTACAAATAAATGAAGAGCACCATTTGAAACTGCGCTGGTTCTGGACGTCAAAAAATCAATTATATATTAAAATTACAAACCACATTCCAGTTATTCACTTTTAAAATTAGCAGTTTCAAATATGACTCCAATATAACATCAATTGCATTCAAAGAAAATTGTACATTCAATAATTAATAAAAATTATTCATTCGGAAACCCTGAGTAAGTTGAATCACCATGTAGGCCTAAATCAACAAGTTCTTCTAAAAATCCAATATAACATCAATTGAACAAATAATTGAAGAGCACAATAATTATTCCTTTTAAAATTAATCCTGAATAAGTTGAATACACCATGTAGGCCTAAATCAACAAGTTCACTTCTATTACGCACATGTCCAAGATCAATTGAACCACCAACCACATTCAAATTTGAAAATTTTACATTCAAAAATTATTCCTTTTAAAATTATTCATGTTTATTTTTTATGTCATCGTCGTTAATTAAAACTTTTCTAACACTTGTGTATATTAGTTAGGTTATGTTATAGCTTCTGCTGTATGATATTATGGATAGTCACGTATCAGAGATTGTTTAATATTAAGATTTATTGAAAATCATCTGGCAAGTGACGTTGATTACTGGGATTCGGATAATTGAAGTGGAATGTTGCATTTTAATAAAAATGAAATTGAATCAACAAAGCCTTCTTGACTAGTAACATTGCCATCGTGTATATAATCGAGCTCGACGAGAAGGCATTGCTCACTACTGCCATCTAGCATGCATCTAGCGTAATATTTGTAATGTTGAGATGGTACAATAATACATTTGAAGACAGTTGTATTTTCGTAAATCAATTAATATTTTATTTTATTATAATTTTTATATACTTTCTTCTAATCGTGTAATAGTCAAATTTCGAGTTTTGATAGATAAATCAAAACGTCTAGTGAGATTACTGTTGATAACAATCTTCTTGTTTGTCACATATAGAACTTTCAATGAAAAATGTTGAGGCAGTGCTAAGAATGGGATACAAATTACCCTGCGTGTTTTTTATTCTCATTTTAAGCGAGGTATCTACGTCATTGCTGGTACAACAACAGCGCTATTGATCGAATTGCGTTTAATTCATCTCGCGGCACTTTTCTGACTCAATCACAATTTTACAGCTCGCTATACCCACAGACGACAAACCCATTTGGACGTGTCTCGTGCACTGAGCAAAAAAAATGAAATTAAAAAACACGTTAAATACGTCCACGAATGTACAGTCTCTTCATATTACAATAAAAAGTCATAAACATAAATTGTAGTAGATCTATACGAAATATTTCAACTTCTACGTTCTTTTCTTTTTCTCCTTCTCCTTATATTTATTTTGCTATTTTTCTTTCTGCTTTTATCTTTTGCTTTCTCTTTTTCGTTTATCTCTTTTCTTCTTTCATTTTATTCAATCTTAGACTCTATCCTCCTGTTTGTCTTTATGTATCTCATCTTCGTTCTGCTCATAGTTTTCTTTCCTTTTATCTTTTTCTTTCTCTTCCTACATATCGTTCTCAAATCTTGACCCATAATTAGTTGGAAATGAAGTCATTCATGTGTGCCCAGAGATGTAGGCTATATTACTAGGTACCGTATTCTGTCCCTGGACGTACGGAGTTAAATTAGCTGTTCATAGACTATATCGGAGTGACGTTATGTTTGGCGCGTGGCACAGGTACTATCAGGGAACACTTGCATCTTGTTTGTGATGTAGTTGACGTTCTATTCATGATTCAAAACTAGACCCCGAAGATTGTTGAAAATGTATTCTAGTGATGAATATTGATACTATGATGACCTTTCCTACAATTTAAATTATTTGTTCATGTATTTATTTATTTGATTTATTTTTACTAGTACTGGCAAAGTAACAGTAGCAGCAGCAGTTTAATTTTTTTGCCTGGTAGAGATGATGCCACAAGTCCTTCTCTTCCACTCAAGTAGGTTTGAATAATATACATGAAATACAAAATTATGTAATAGAATACAAAACAACACAAAATAAGATACATTATAGATCACATAAAATATAGTATTCAATCAGTATAAAAATACATAGCAAATAAAAATACATAGCAAATATAAATAACATTAATACAGAAAACAATGGCATAATAATAATAATAATAATAATAATAATAATAATAATAATAATAATAATAATAATAATAATAATAACTTACTTACTTACTGGCTTTTAAGGAACCCGGAGGTTCATTGCCGCCCTCACATAAGCCCGCCATTGGTCCCTATCCTGAGCAAGATTAATCCATTCTCTATCATCATATCCCACCTCCCTCAATTCCATTTTAATATTATCTTCCCATCTACGTCTCGGCCTCCCTAAAGGTCTTTTTCTCTCTGGCCTCCCAACTAACACTCTATAGGTATGCATTTCTGGATTCGCCCATACGTGCTACATGCCCTGTCCATCTCAAACGCCTGGATTTAATGTTCCTAATTATGTCAGGTGAAGAATACAACGCGTGCAGTTCTGTGTTGTGTAACTTTCTCCATTCTCCTGTAATTTCATCCCTCTTAGCCCCAAATATTTTCCTAATAACCTTATTCTCAAACACCATAGACCTCTGTTCCTCTCTCAAAGTGAGACTCCAAGTTTCACAACCATAAAGAACAACCGGTAATATAACTGTTTTATAAATTCTAACTTTCATATTTTTTGACATCAGACTGGATGATAAAAGCTTCTCAACCGAATAATAACAGGCATTTCCCATATTTATTCTGTGTTTAATTTCCTCCCGAGTATCATTTATATTTGTTACTGTTGCTCCAAGATATTTGAACTTCTCCACCTCTTCAAAAGATAAATTTCCAACTTTTATATTTCCATTTCGTACAATATTCTGGTCACGAGACATAATCATATACTTTGTCTTTTCGGGATTTACTTCCTAACCTATCTCTTTACTTGCTTCCAGTAAAATTCCCGTGTTTTCCCTAATCGTTTGTGGATTTTCTCCTAACATATTCACGTCATCCGCATAGATAAGCAGCTGATGTAACCCGTTCAATTCCAAACCCTCTGTGTTATCTTGGGCTTTCCTAATGGCATACTCTAGAGCATAATTAAAGGGAATAATAATAATAATAATAATAATAATAATAATAATAATAATAATAATAGTAAAAGAAAAATATACATGTGTTTAGTTGCATGTACTTCTAAGGAGTTAAAGAATTACAATTTAGTGTTAAATAAGACAATTTGGATCGAAGGAGCGCTGTGTATAGGCCTACGACAAAATATGAGGAAATGGCGTCGTTGTTATGTTTCCATGGTTACCAAGTATCATAGCGGTTATGTTTATGTTCCCATCGTGAATGTTCTTGATTTTACCGTAACGTTTACATTTTTAAGTTAACGCTTACGTTATGTTTAATTTTCATTGTGAATGAGCCTTTAATCTTGTAGCCTCCTTGGCACAAAGTGCGGTCCCAAATATTACAGTGGTAGTTGACTTATTCTGAGAGTTGTCATCTAGTAGTGGTAATGTGGTGTTAGAGAATTATGGGAATGCTATCAGGGAAAATGAGGCAACCCCACTGCACTCTTTCTGTGAGCCACAAATATCCTTTGCACTGCTCAGGATGTTATTCCTTGTTTTCGGCGTGGAAAACTGTTCAGAAGTACGGATAATTTTGTTAACGATAACCCTTTAAATTCTGTTAGTAATGCGTAGACAGTGGATGCGGGATGACTCAAGGAAAAGTTAAGTTGTTTCGTATCGGAGTATATGGTACGTGCCGCGCCGTCCGTCTTTTGTGTACCTGGCGAGTACAGCAGCGTACAAAACGAAATCATTCTCAACTTCAACAGCACCACTATCATCATCTTGATCATCATCATTATCATCTTAAACAAAATCATTCTCAACTTCAACAGCATCACTATCACCATCTTGATCATCATTATCATCAACATCATTATCATCTTCAACAAAATCATTCTCAACTTCAACAGCATCTCTATCACAATCTTGATCACCATCATCATTATCAACATCATTATCATCTTCAACAAATTATCATCTTCAACATCATATTCATCATCTCCAACATCATCACCTTCAAAAGCATCATTATCTGACAGTGTATGCGGGATGACTTATGGAAAAGTGAAGTTTTTTCGTATCGGAGTATATGGCACGTGCCACGTCGTCCGTCTTTTGTGTACCTGGCGAGTACAGCAGCGTACAAAACGAAGGAACCCCGATCAGTTCATACTAACATTACAACGCAATGTGTGCAGTTGTGTTATCCTGCTCAAGTATTTAGTACGCGTTGAATATGTTGTGCTGATCCATTCATAATGGCAAAACGTTAAATTCGCTCAGAGATACGAAATGCAATTAAGAAGTATGAGAGTGACATTTTATGTATTAACGAAGACAATATCGTGTGTAATGTATGTAAAATTGAAATAAAAACCAGAACAACTCAGGCTATAGAGAAACATTGCAACAGTACATCGCATAGGAAATGCGTTGAAATGAAATCTGAGGAACCATCTACATCATCATCATCATCATCATCATCATTTAGTTGTGCGGGTCTAACGACACGTGCAACATGATGCTCAGTACAAATATTCCTCTAAAGAAATTGAGTGATCCCCATTTTAGAGGTTTTCTTCAGAAGATACAAAAACTGTTTAAGCGATAGACGAAGACGATTCAGCTTCGACAACTTACGAGATTATATCGTCGTTTACTGCAACGCTGGTAATTGCATCAATGATGACGAGGACTGAACCTTGCGTCTCGTTTTCAAAATTTATCCACCCATCATAACCTAGACACACGATCACAACACTCCTCAATATTATCCATTCCTCCCACCGAACATCCTCATATTCATCTTCTTTCACTGTGGCTGTTCCTCGACTTTGGAATTCCCTACCGAGTAATGTCAGGGACTGTCAGACATCAAATCAATTTAAGAATAGGCTAACGAGATATTTTTCTAACAATTATTGTCAACAATAATAGCTGTTTCAGGTTTCTCAATGTTTAACGGTTATATAAATCGCAGATAAATATCTAAATTATCTCATTATTATTATTATTATTATTATTATTATTATTATTATTATTACTACTACTATTATTATTATTACTACTATTATTATTACCATTATTATTATTATTATTATTATTATTATTATTATTATTATTATTATTATTATTATAACTATTTCTTACCAGTGTTTATTATTGTCACACTAACATTAGTTATCCAATTTTCATTATTTACTTTTATGTTGTTTTATGGTCTAGATATTACTGTAGTGTCCACACCTGTGGAGTAACGGTCAGCGCGTCTAGCCGCGAAACCAGGTGGCCCGGGTTCGATTCCCGGTCGGGGCAAGTTACCTGGTTGAGGTTTTTTCGGGGTTTTCCCTCAACCCAATATGAGCAAATGCTGGGTAACTTTCGGTGGTGGACCCCGGAGTCATTTCGCCGGCATTATCACCTTCATCTCATTCAGACGCTAAATAACCTGAGATGTTGATAAAGCGTCGTAAAATAACCTACTAAAATAAAAATATTACTGTAGTAACTATGTAAGCAAATGTATTTAATTAGAATTAGAGTCTGGCTGGGCGGAAGAGAAAGCCTACTGGCCTTAGCTCTGCCAGATTAAATAAATAAAAATTATTATTATTATTATTATTATTATTATTATTATTATTATTACTACAGTACTACAGTAAGTTATTTTTCTTTTCCTTCTGACTGTACGGAGATACAGTAGCATGTTGACGTTGTCTGTTTACATTTAAAACCTGTTCAGCCAATGGTCTGAATGAAAAAAATGTAACATGTAGTAAATGTGCACCTACATTCTACGATAAGTCATCCCGGATCCACTGTCTAGTAACGTGCCATGCTACGAACTGCAACACGTAGGGCTCAGTGCCAGGTGGAGGCAAATTTCGTCCGTCTACCTATAAACTTCTGAACGGATATCGAGTTCATTTACCCTCGAATATAGTGATGACCTGATTGTTTACGTGCGTAAAATATTTTAATAGAAGATTTTAACTTCTTTCTTACGCTTTCAAAACATATACTTCATTTTAAGTTTGTTAAAAATTTTTATTTTTTAGGTTTTGATTCCGATCCACAACACCTTCTTCTAGTGCCGTGATAAAGAAAGAGCTACTTCCCCCTGCTTACCCGTCTCAATGGAGCATGCACAGTCCTTTCATTTGTCCTAAATTGCATCTGTTGACGTAACAGAACGATCTTATCTCCAACTTATCAACCTTTTTTCGCGCAAGTGAGCCATGGACGATGTTGAAGATGAGGGCGCAAACTTAGAAATGCTGCGTTCTCAATATCTAGGAATTAAAAGGAGACGAATGAACGTCGTTATTCCTCGTTCACCCTACTTCCAACTTGTATATAGCAGGAAACCCTAGACTCGTTTTGAAAAATTAGAACGGTAAGTAAAAACATTTGTTTGTAATGAAAGCGCATCAGAGAACATAAAACAAATATTAAAAACTAGCCGTACCCGTGCGCTCCGCTGCACCCGTTAGAAATAATTACAAAGAAATTACATAATTAAAATAGGACATTTTATCCAGGGAACATTCGTATTTGATAGAAGGATAAATCGTTTAATATGTTACTTAATTTAAATTGCATCCAAATAATTAAAATACGATCCTTTTGGTCCAGAGACACTCATTGGTGCTATGACAATTCCTTTAACGTGTTTCTAATTTTTATTACATGCAACCATAGTTTAATGAAGATTGACATCATTTAGATTTAATGTGTATACTTTATTTTACTTGTTATAGGTTTCCATTGAATTATGATACTAACTTAATTTTAACCCTTGTTTTCTACGTATTCAGTAAATGGCGTTTGGCCCACTATGGTTCTGAACCCTTCAAATAACTTAAATTACATTATATAATATTACATTACATATATTATATTATATCATATCATATCATATCATATCATATCATATCATATCATATCATATCATATCATATCATATCATATCATATCATATTATATTATATTATATTATATTATATTATATTATATTATATTATATTATATTATATTATATTATATTATATTATATTATATTATATTATATTAAGTTATATTATATTATATTACATCAGAAGTTACTGAATTAACATTATAGCATTATGTCCATCTAGATAAACTACACTTTCCAATGGTGAAATAATAATTAATTATACAAATCGATTAATTTAGCTTCTGATATTACTTCATACAAACACAGAAACATTCTCTGTAGGCTGTCTTTCATAGTTTTCGATTGTTGCTGTCCAAAGCCCCTTATAGACGAAGTCATTTGTTTTTTAATTCATTACACGGCCTTAGATGGCATTTTAATTTTAAAACTTATTTATCTCATTAAATATCAGTCCTATCAAAATTTTTCCGGGAATAAAACTTATCGAAAATTATTTTTAAAGAAACTTTTGTTATGTAACATTTTTCACAAAAAGCAATAATAAGCGAGATATTTCGATTTATTTAATTCAGGCCCCCTTATAACCCCCTTTTAAATAATGTATTTTGAATGCGATATAGCCTAAAATCTAAGTTACAACGAACTTAATTTATATTCCAATTTTCATCGATATCCGTTCAGCCATTATCGCGTGAAAAGGTAACAAACATACAGGCAGACAGACAGACAGACATACAAATGAAAATTTCAAAAAGCTATTTTCGGTTTTAGGGTGGTTAATTATATATGTTAGGACCAATTATTTTGGAAAATCGAAAATTACCAGAAAAATTTCGGCTACAGATTTATTATTAGTATAGATTAATTATAGAGTCGTCGATTTATTTTTTCTTCTCTGTTTGTCAACTATAATTTCCGATATTTTCGATATTTAATTTAATATTTTAATTTTCATTTGTCTCGGTTAAACGTACAGCACAGTCCGTATAGGCCAGTTTCCATCCGGCGCTTTTCCAATTCACTGTGGGCTAAAGCAAGGAGATGCACTATCACCTTTACCTTTTAACTTCGCTCAAGAATATGCCATTAGGAAAGTCCAGGATAACAGAGAGGGTTTGTAATTGAACGGGTTACATCTGCTGCTTGTCTATGCGGATGACGTGAATATGTTAGGAGAAAATACACAAACTATTAGGGAAAACTTGAAGCAAGTGAAGAGATAGGTTTGGAAGTAAATCTCGAAAGAGTAAAGTATATGATTATGTCTCGTGACCAGAATATTGTACGAAATGTAAATATAAAAATTGAAATTTATCCTTTGAAGAAATGGAAAAATTGAAACATCTTGGAACAACAGTAACAACTACAGGGACATCATTTTATTTTTACTAACATTTTTAATATTAACCTTGCTATATCCTTGGATTAAGGTCTACAACAGGAAACACCGCTTGCTCCCCTTCCACGACTGGAGTTCGATGATACTGGCGTAAAATACAAATCACTTTACTAGGTTAGGAGGGAAGAAAAGTAGTTCATCCATTTACGTAAACTAGGAAGTATCGCGATTTTGAGTTTGATAATTTTCATTAGGTTTTTGTTTAATCAAAATACAGTACTGTATTAAAACTCACGAATAGAGCTATCCATTCGGACGTATTAATTATGCAGTGTATATTGTACTGTTACAGCACATTAGCGTACAATATAGAGAATGAAGTTAAACTGAAAAATAATCATAATATGGATAGTTAAACACATTTTTTGAAAATGGTGGCCGTTCATTTCGATACAGGCTTCAGTTCTTTTGTGCATATTATCGCACTATAGACTATTGTACCTAATTCCAATTGCCAGTTTCGTCCTTCTTACTAGTAACTCATGTTGAAATAATTCTGTACCTACTCTATAAAAGAGTACCTTACGTACTGTAAATTCAATCTTTACTCCTGCCCGATCAGAAAAGATAAAATTACTCAGACATCCTATCTACTGTCCGTCCAACTGGTTTTGTCGCAGGGTCGTAGAAAGAAGGGGGAATCACGTGACAGTTAAATACTTAACGAGGCCCTTTTATTTAAGTTATTTTAAACAGTTGTATAATATTACGTAGACGTCCAATTCTAACAGAAATTAATGTTTTCCAGAAAAGAGCTAAGACAGCCCAGCTACTAGACTTTACAGAGGGGCGAACAGAAGCAGTTGGGGGAAACCGGGATGCGACGTAGGCAAACGGACGACAGTACCTGTGCAAAAATATGATTGAATATTGAAAACTCTTTCGTCACTGGAAAAAGCGAACATATTTCTGGAACGTACTATACTCAGTAACGCAGTACTGCACACGGGTCCTCTGTTCTGTGTGGAGAACCATTGGAAGTTTACTAGTAGAGGGGGTGGGAGTGAAGTACATTAAAAATTCAGATACAATAAAAATTGAAGTAAAAATAAAATGATGTCCCTGTATAAATGACAAACGGGGGAAATTAAACGCAGAATAAATATGGGAAATGCCTGTTATTATTCAGTTGAGAAGCTTTTGTCATCTAGTCTGCTGTCAAAAAATCTGAAAGTTAGAATTTATGTTACCGGTTGTTCTGTACGGTTGTGAAACTTGGACTCTCACTTTGAGAATGGAACAGAAGTTAAGAGTTTTTGAGAATAAGGTGCCTAGGAAAATATTTGAGGCCTCGGGAATGAAGTTACAGGAGAATGGAGAAAGTTTATTCATAAAATAAAATAAATAAGAATCACCTGTTCCAAATTTTAAAACTATGGCGATATGAAATTGTTATACTGTTACGAATTTAATAATTATTTTCCGTATTAGCATTAGGAAGTTTCAAACAAAAACCTCTAGAATCATTACATATCTTAACTGACGTTCTATTGACGTCATTATTGGACAGGACAGACCTCGCTGACTCGGTTCTCTCGAGCTTTGCAGAGTTTGCTTAATGAGAACAAGGGACGCTATCTGTGACGTCACAGGGCATCCAGTTGGAAATCGATGTAATAGGCAAAAAAACTACGAGGAGTGGAGAGGTTCGAACCTCGAGAGATGATGCCTTCTCCTACCTCGGAGCGCGCCAATAAGTCGATTTCTCCGCCCCCTCGATCTTGGAATCTCTCACACGACGGAAGTGCGTGGTAAGATCAGTCAAGTGCCGGGTTCGAGAATGTTCCATGTTCCGCCTCAAGGCTCCGCAGGGCCAGTGATGGATGAGTATGGATAATCGATACGGCGGTGTTCGGCAGAAGAAAACCGATGCGCTAGTACAGAGCTCTGTTGCACGGGCACTTTGTCCCCGTACAAAACCAAACAAAGTAGAACACGCGGCTTTGGGTCGAAATCAAACAACTCAAGACTGCTGTGACACTTGACAATGACACAGAAGTTGGTGCTACTGGGGAAATTTCATTGAGTCAATGTTTTCATTGTTCTACATCAGGCATGTCAAAACCCTGCACATTATGCAGTCGCGCCAATTGTGCAACTGTCTCTGTGCGATGTGTACTCTCTATTTCCCTACCTGGAGGGAGTGAATCGCCTTGGAGGGGAACGCGACTGGGCTATACAATACCTGCAGCAGCTTTTGTTTCAGTAACACAGTTTCAGTACGAGTGCCGATTTGGCTGTGTCTGTATTGTATTGCATTTATTAACATTCCATGATATTCATACATGCTTACAGCTAGAATATGGAACAAGTCAAAAAACTTAATACTATTATAAAATCTTAATTTATAGTCACAGTCTAGATTAAATATATACAGACGAGATTTCCAATATAGTCTACTAGTACAACACAAAGTTTTAGTATCAATTTCATGAAGTGTTATTGAATGTCATGAATTCACCTACAGAATAGAAGGCGTGAGAAATTAGGTACTTCTTTAATTTGGCCCTAAATAATTTTATGTTTTGAGTTTCATTTTTATATCGATAGGGAGCCTATTAAAAATTTTTACTGCCATATAACGCACTCCTTTTTGATAGCACGGTAGACTTGCCGATGGAGTATGAAAGTCATTTCTTGACGTGTATTTATGCTATGAACTGTTGAATTAGTTACAAAGTTTTCACGATTACATACGAGGAAGACTATTAATGAAAAGATATACTGACAAGCCATGGGCATTATTTGTAGTTTTTGAAAATAGTCCTACACGACTCCCTAGATTTCGCACCTACTATTATTCTAATTACTCTTTTTGTAATAGAAATATATTGTTACTATGTGTGGAATTTCCCAGAATATTATTCCAAAACTCATTACCGAGTGGAAGTATGCAAAGTATATTGTTTTTAAGGTATTGATATTTACTATCTTTTGCATATATCTAATAGCAAAACAAGCTGAATTTAGTTTGGGGGTAATTTCTTTAATATGATTTTTCCAATTTAACACATTATCGATTTTTAAGCCAAGAAATTTGGTTGTTGTTGTTCTTTCTAATAGGGATCTATAAGTGAATGAGTTACGATAAATAAAGTGAGGAGTTCAACAGATAACGGAGAAGATAAATTACGAATCATATAACATAATTGTTATAATGTTTTCCTCAGCCAACAATAATAATAATTTTAAAATGAAAGGCTTTCATCAGTCCATGTCGAGGTAATAGTGTTGTGAGGTGACAATTTAGATTAGATTAGTAAAGTTCTCAAAATATGATATTCCCTGCGCTTATATCTCAATCAGTACTCTCACGGCAAAAGTACTTGACAATGGCGTTGTTTTGGAGTCTGTACTAACACAGCCATCAAAGGTTAGACGACGTAAGACTTTCATAAACTGGTAAGTGATGAGAATATAATGAGGAATACATGTGAGGCTCTTGAGGTTGTAAGGAGAGAAGAAAACAGCTATTCGCAAGGCGGAAAAATTTTCTGGAAAAATATATAATGACAAATTTTCCATCTCACGTCACAATATTATTTCAATATACTTATATTAATAAATCTTTAAATCTGACATAAAGAGAATATCGTCGCTTCACAGCCTGTGAACTACACTTTTAATTTCTTTGAGTAACGCCCCCAACTTTTCGATACTTGCTCTCAACGTCTTCAAATAAACTATATGTGAATTTAAATTCTAAGCTCAATTTATATTTATTAACTAGCCGTACCCGTGCGCTCCGCTGCACCCGTTAGAAATAAATATAAAGTAATTACATAATTAAAATAGGACATTTGATCCAGGGAACATTCGTGTTTGATAGAAGGATAAATCGTTTAATATGTTACTTAATTTAAATTGCATCCAAATAATTAAAATGCGATTATTTTGGTCCAGAGACACTCATTTGGTGCAATGACAATTCCTTTAACATGTTTCTTAATTTTTATTACATGCAACCATAGTTTAATGAAGATTGACATCATTTGTATTTAATGTGTATACTTTATTTTACTTGTTATAGGTTTCCATTGAATTATGGTAATAACTTAATTTTAACCCTTGTTTTCTACGTATTCAGTAAATGACACTTGGCCCACCATGGTTCTGAATCCTTCAAATAATAATTTTATATTATATTATATTATATTATATATATTATATTATATTATATTATATTATATTATATTATATTATATTATATTATATTATATGTCAATCTAGAGAAAAAACACTTTCCAATGGTGAAATAATAATTAATTATACAAATCGGTTAATTTAGCTTCCGATATTACTTCATACAAACACAGAAACATTCTCTGTAGGCTGTCTTTCAGAATTTTCGATTGTTGCTGTTCAAGGCCCCTTATAGACGAAGTCATTTATTTTTTAATTCAATACACGCCTTAGATGGCAGTTATTTTAATTTTAAAACTCATTTATCTCATTAAATATCAGTTCTATCAAACTTTTTCCAGGAATAAAACTTATCGCAAATTATTTTTAAAGAAACTTTTGTTATGTAACATTTTTCACAAAAATCAATAATAAGCAAGATATTTCGATTTATTTAATTCAGACCCCCTTATAACACTCCTTTTAAATAATGCATTTTGAATGCCATATAGCCTAAAATCTAAGTTACAACGAACTTAATTTATATTCTAATTTTCATCGAAATCCGTTCAGCCATTATCGCGTGAAAAGGTAACAAACATACAGACAGACATACAAACATAAATTTCAAAAAAGCGATTTTCGGTTTCAGGGCGGTTAATTATATTTGTTAGGACCAATTATTTTTGGAAAATCGAAAATTACCAGAAAAATTTCGGCTACATATTTATTATTAGTATAGATATTAATATTAATATTAATTTATGTTGACATACATCAAAGAAATGATTTCAGTGTAAAAACTTCACAATGTCCTACTCCATGTAATTAATTGAGAGTATAATATTTTCTTCAATATTTGTGCACCAATGGTCACAGTAAATAATAATGCTTGACGAACAATGAAAGAGTAGGGTCTATTACTGTAAAATAATTAGTACCTACTACGTAAAATGAAATACTTGTTCGTTTCTTGTTGTTTCGAAATTACTGCAATATTTTTTTCTTCAAATACTGTATAAAAATCATATTAATAAATTATGCTTTACAAATCACTACTTTGTGAAGTATAACTGAGTAAGCCTAAAGTTTCTTGTATTACAATTGTCAAATATAGACACTGATAATAACCGTGTTTTTTAGTTCTGCTAACTATGTTTATAATGTCCAAATGTCTATTTAATCCAACCCTAGAAGCGCAGAATAGATTATTGTACACTCCTCCAGCTAAGAAAGGGTAAGAGCAACGCTTGATTGATGCAACCTGCACAGACCGGCGATCCGCGCACAAAACTGCAAATTTAGAGTCTGATTTCTGACATGCCTGTTCTACATTTTGTTTAAGCATCGGTTTGTCTAGAGCACAAAGAAGAAACAAACATCGCCTACGTTCATCAAGACGTTCTAAGCCGTCCTTTGGTCTTTTATTATTCTGGCAATCATCGTCCATTTCCTTATCTTTTGTAGATGTTAATGAGGGAAAATTAATTTTGTCAATATTTTGATTTATCAGTAAACTCGAGTGGGATTTAATTGACTATTACACGATTAGAAGAAAGTATATAAAGATTAGAAGTAACAAAGTACTCCAATACAATAAAATATTGATTGACTTACGAAAATACAAAACTGTCTTCAAATGTGGACTGTCTCAACATTATAAATATTACGCTAGTAGATGGCAGTAGTGTGTTATGAATAGCTGTTTTCTTATCAGTTCTGCCAACTATGGAATCTTCATTGAACTCTGTGGACGGTTACGGGTCAATAAGGATTTGTTGATTAAGTTTAATTTTTATTAAAACAGTTGCATTCCACTTCAATTATCCGAATCCCATTAATCAACGTCACTTGACAGATGATTTTCAATAAATCTTAATATTAAACATTCTCTGATACATAACTATTCATAGCATAGTTCTTTTTATCCTCTTAGAGCAGAAGCTATAACATAACCTAAATAATATACACAAGTGTTAGAAAAGTTTTAATTGGGGATGATGAAATAAACAAGGAACATTTTAATTAACGATGATGAAATAAAAAATAAACATGAATAATTTTAAAAGGAACAATTATTGAAAGTACAATTTTCAAATTTGAATGTTTTAGTGGTTGGTGGTTCAATTGATGTTATAGGCCTATTGGACGTGTGCGTAAAAGTGGAACTCGTTGATGTACATGGTGTATTACTCAACTTATTCAGGATTTCCGAATGGTGCTCTTCATTTATTTGTAAATAGGGTTTCAGGGAAGACGCACAGCTATGACCAGTGATCTTTATTAATTCTTGCTCTTGAATACCAATGCGAGTCATGTATAATTTCGAGGGAAAAATTGTTCCGGGGTCGGGCATCGAACCCGGGACCTTTGGTTTAACGTACCAACGCTCTACCAACTGAGCTACCCGGGATCTCTACCAGACACCGATCCAATTTTTCCCTCTATATCCACAGACCTCAAAATGGACTGACAACCGTCAAGCAACCAACATTGAGTGCACACTAACTCTGTGTGACAGTTTTCTGTTAACGAACAGTGACGTGTATTATGCAAATCAAGCTTTCAGGTATAACTCCCTGTAAAGTTGATTTGTATAATTTCGAGGGAAAAATTGTTCCGGGGCCGGGCATCGAACCCGGGACCTTTGGTTTAACGTACCAATGCGAGTCATATTTGAAACTGCTGTGCATCGACTGGAGTGGTTTGTCATTATCTGTTTTTTGGCATCCAGACCAGTGCAGTTTGAAATGTTGGCAAACAAAGAAACAAATGCTAGGTTAGTGATAAAAAAACAAATGCTAGGGACGCGATAAAATTAAACAAATGCTAGGGACGCGATAAAATTGTGCGATAAGCAGCCATGATTGTTGAAAGACGTCCTTTCGTAACGGTTTATTGATCAAAAGTAATGTGACGTAGTAAAAGTGTAATAGTCATTGTAATTGTTCCTAATTCAAATGACGATATTTATTTATACTTGGCTCGGAAACATGACGGCCTCTCTTCTTGGAATTGGTAATCTCTCATAAACCCCCATCCTCTACTCAACCCCTAGCCGCGTGGCAGAAATACAATGGATCCCAGCATTGCCAAATCTAGTAGTCATTGATTCTACCTGTTGGGTTTCACCCATTCTCAGTGTCTTTGTCGACGTGTTGTTTTATACTGTTGTGCGCTTCAATGTGTCTAATTTATTCCGGCCATGATTAATGAGTGTTGGAGCAGATGATCCGCAGCCAGGCATCCTGATACACCTGAAGATCCAGGACCATCACGACAAGAACAACAAATAACACCGTCGAAGAAAACAGAATATCTTATTTGCAGAGGAGCGTAGCTAAGAAAACAAAGTGTTAAAATTGTGTCTAACGTTAGAAATTCTATCCATAAAGTAATCGAAAGTTCAGGCAGTTTAATAAGTATAAATCTTAATCACTTAACATCGGACGCAACCGGCGGAGTTGGATTATGGGCATAGAAATTAAGAATTACAGTTCACCAACTAAAGAGAAAATAAACAAATTGAATTCGGTAAGATAGACGATTTTATACGTGATTTACTTCGCCGAACAGTACGCGAAAGAGATATCGCCAACAGCAACACCGTCCTTAGCAACCTAAATAATGACATTATTCACAGCAGTGCTTAAAAGTTTTCTAACTTACAGCAGTGAATTAAATGCTTTTAAATCACTCTACATGACAACCAACATATTAGCAATAGTAAAATGAATATATATGAACTTCTTCGCCAACAACACATTACAAAGAAAAGCCCTACAATTTAAAATTAAATTTACATGCCAGTAACGAATAAAATATTGTATAGCACACTAGAGTAAACAGATTTTATGCGTTCGTGGACATTATCAAGGCGAAGCTGATAAAATCTAACTTTACTCTTTTGTACTATAAATTCTATAACTATTCAATGATCACAGTTTCAGAAAATTTTGCAACATTCTTAATTAAGTATAAAATTCTGGAACTTCAATAACATGAGAATTTAACACTTATTATAGAAGTCTGCATTTTTTTGTTTATTTAGGCAAAACATGTTAGTGAAAATATAAATATACAGTGTTTTTAAAATAAGTTTGTTCATTTTTATACCAATTTTGTTTTAGTAATTATAAATTAAGGTATATTTACAAAGATAATATTGTCTTTCTGAAAATCGCAGTTTGAAAAACGTTCGCAAATCACAATGACTTCAAGAATTGGCAACTCGGCTAAGGGTTTATCCCTTGCGCGTGCCTGCAGTTAACTGGTGAAGGGGATGAGGGAAGGTCGTCATGTTTTCGTGCGAAGTATACCTATGAGCAGAGTCCAGTGTTCGGTCACCGACCCACTGGTAACAGAGTACAGCACGTTGCAGGGTTAGTACAATCTGTTTCTTATTAATATAGTGAAGTATGACATTATCTAGACTACTATTACACTTTTACTACGTCATACCACTTTTGACAAATAAAACGGTACGAAAGGACGTTTTTCAACCAAATCATGGCTGCTTATCGCACAATTTTATCGCTTCCCTAGCATTTGTTTGTTTTTGTCACTACCCTAGCATTTGTTTCTTTGTTTGCCGACATTTCAAACTGCAAATTCTTTACGGTACTATGAAACATGTTTTGCGATCGTCATTTGCTTCCTTCATTGATAGTCGACTGAAAATGGCGGCTCCATTGAAACATTTTTATGAAGATAACATTATCAAATATAATTTCAGTAAGTCAATTAATTCCTATTTTATTGTATTGTGTATTTTATTTCTTCTAATCTTTATATACTTTCTTCTGCTTTTATTACCTCCCTATCATGTGTTTCTTTGTTTGCCAACATTTCAAATTGCAAATTCTTTACGGTACTATAAAACATGCTTTGCGATTGTAATTTGTTTCCCACGAAGATAGTCAATTGAAAATGGTTGCTCCGTTCAAACGTTTTGGTAAAGCTAACATTAGTGAAATATAATTTTAGTAAGTAATTATGGAGCTTAATATCGTTTAATAAGAACCATATGATTTTACCATGCTGTATTAATAATGACACTATTAGTAATTACGTAAAATGTATGGTTAATAACAACATACATTTTTAAATAACAATCAATTTTATTACAAGATAATTTTATACAAATTTAAGCCATTTTAATTTCTGTAACTTAATTAGAATTTCATGTTGTTTGTTTATTACCATAGAGATGATGATAATCATTTCAAACCGTTATTCAACCATTTGATTTGTACTCGTGATTTTTAAATATGTTAGATATAAATTGTTTAATATATACTCTATAGCAGGCCTGCACAAGGTTTGCGCTCTCCGAGCCGGCTCACAGCTCATGAGCGGAATGCAGATATAGCTCTGTATAAGGCTGTGCTGGAAGAAGGGTTGATCTCGTACAAAATATACACAAAAGGAAGTACTATTACGAGTGTTCATGGAATGAATTCCCATTCAGTGTTTGCAAAAGTATCTTGGACTATTATTAATTAATAAAGAAATATTTATTTTATAGAAATAATAGAAATTCTATAGCTACTTATATGTACATATCATTTTGTTATATTTTTATTTATCAGTACATCAAAACGAGGTTTTATGCTGTTGGCAGCTGAAAGGAACAATAGCCTACTGATCATAATGAAACATCAGTTACAGATGTTCGATACCTGCCTTTATTAAAGTTGATTATAGAAAACAGTTGCTCACAAATATAAATGTTGAGCCAAACATAGCAATCATTTTCGCAGCCAGCCTGTGTAGTCGTGGATATTATTACTAATGTTTAGTCTTGTAAAACTCAACCAGGCTAGTAATATTATTCAAACGATCTTTAGCCCTTAGGTCACATTGAAGATTAATAAGTTCGAGCTGTAAATCGTTAAATGTTAAATGTTATGTTTCGTCTTTTAGATTCCTCCATACTGTACTGTAGCAGTAAGTAAGCAACGTGAAACAGTTACTAAGAATAGGCCTACACACTGCACTCCACTAGTTAATTGAGTGGTCGTTTCCCTCTCCTCTACCTATAGCAAGTCTATGTCATTCTGACGTATCTTCCTCTCCGTTTCGGCGAGCGGTAAACACAGCTCTCCCGCTCCGAATGAGCGCGCGCGCTCGTTGAGCGCTGTTTGTGCAGGTATGCTCTATAGCCATCATATTGAAACGAATTTAAATACCTGGGAGTATTGATTACAAATAAACACGATGAGTTAATGGACATTCAAAATAGAATTACAGCCGCAAATAGAACATATTTCTCACATTTTTAAAGTCCAATTACGTTCATAATAAAAATAAACTAAGAATATACAGAACTATAATTAGGAGTATATTATGTTATGGGTGTAAGACATGGACATTAACAAAGAAAACAGAAGGTATGTTGGGTAGGTTCGAACGGAAGATACTCAGAAGAATATTCGGTCCTATACAAGAGAAACAACAATGGAGAATACGAAACAACCAGGAACTGTATGAACTATATGAATCGATAGATATAGTCACCAGTAGAGGCTGGCGGTCAAAATAATGAGTTTGCTATAATCTCTATATCGGCCTACACTTATATATTTATCTTAATTTGGAGTCTCGCCTAGTGATGAAATATGAAGTCCATACGACGTTCTTTCGTACTGCAGAACTTGTCATTTGGTGTTAAACCCCTCCATCTTGGACATCATACACTTTTCTATTGGCAGTATTGCAAGAGCAGAGAGACGATCCTGGGACATAGTGTTCCTTAAAAACGTTTTTATGCGTTTCAAGCAAGAAAAATATATTTCTGGCTCAGCAGTGGTCATTGGTGTTGTAACCAAAATATTTAACAACTTCGATACTTCACAGAATGGATCCTGTAAATTGTTGTTAGGAAGTCAGGTCTTCCGTATAGGAATCCAACTTGTATCTGGAACACTCTTTTGTTCAGTATAGTATAGCTGTTGACAGCAACTTTAACTGGTAGATGGCAGCAGCAGTCGGACACTTGAATTACCAAATACATTGTACATAGTTCCGAATTCTTCCACAAACAAGCTTTCTTTCGTTACGCTTTACTTTTGCAATCTCCAAGCTGTGTTGTGCTGAAGCTGACTACAGCACTTTCCCGCGTAAAAATAGCCAATTAGAGCAGTGATTTCAGCTTCGCACATGCGCATAACTGTCTACATTTTTCATGTGGAGCTTTGAGTAGCACAACGAACCCCATGAGGCACCAAAGAGCGGAGAGCGAAGACTAAACACTTTATAACACGTCCTGAACATAACCACGGGAAATTGTCAAATGACAGATCAAATATTATGGTGGTATTACAAATACATTTGAGCCAAAATTATCATTGTGCTGTAGCACTGTAGCACCTAAGGACGGGCCGCCCCTGATAGTCACACATATCAAGCTGAGGAGACTGGAATGGGCGGGGCATGTTTACAGAATGGAAGAGCAGAGAATACCAAAGAAAATTTTGGAAGGAAAGATTTATGGGAGGAGACCTGTTGGAAGACCTAAAGGTAGGTGGATTGATGCTGTAACGACTGACTGCAGACTCTTCTTCGGAAGCCCGGCATGGAGAAGGATGGCGATGGATAGGGAAAAATGGAGGAAGAAGCTAGAGGAGGCTAGGGCCCAACATTGGGCTGTTAGGCCGTAGTAGTACAGTAGAACTTCTATTATCCGTGGTAATGAAAGGGGTGGAGTTTAACGGTTAATCGAAAAAATCGGATAATCCGTACCATAAAAAGTTTTCATAAACTAAGTGCATAATATTTTCGTAAATTCCTCCATGGCCTTTTCTTTTAATACGCTAGGTAGTGGATCAAAAGTTCAATAATTTAAGCCCTTTTTTTTTTACAATTCATGTTTGATTTTCCGATGTCAGTTATTAAACCATTATTTATTGCACTTAATTCTGGTTTTCAACGACGGGTTTTTAATGGCTAAGGAAACTCCTTATGACGACTGTCTGTGGAAACATAGGAATAGTAGAGGTCTCATGTTGTAGATTTACAAATTTTATACAGTTTATATTTTATTTTTCATTCGCCCAAATCGCGTACAGTTGTAATTCCTATCTCGTATTGTGATGTGAAATGAACCACATTTTCTTTTTTCCCCAACCACTCAATTATTTGCGCTTTTTGCCGTAGTCCAACATGTTTTCTTTGGCGCTTGTAGATGATATCATTATATCTGAACTGCGACCGAGCACGAGCGCTGCTCATTCGGTCTCAAATTTTGTTAATACTACTGTATCTTCTTTCTATATTGCTTGTATTATCTTAGTTGTATTTCTCTTTGTTTTGTTTTGTAATTATATTTCTTTATTCTGTATATTTTGTAATTATATTTCTTTATTCTGTATATTTGAATTTAAATAAATAAATAAAATAAAATAAAATAAAATATTTTGCATAGAAGTTAAACAGTACGGCCATAATGCGTAAGGGTAAAGATTTATAAAAAAACACTGTGTAGAAAACATTCGTACTAATATAATGTACAGTAATTTATATTTTTTTCTATGAGCAAGAAAGACATAAAAAATAAATAAATAAAATTAAATTAAATTAAATATTTTGCATAGAAGTTAAACAGTACGGCCATAATGCGTAAGGGTAAAGATTTATAAAAAAACACTGTGTAGAAAAAATTCGTACTAATATCATGTACAGTAATTTATATTTTTTTCTACGAGCAAGAAAGACATAAGAAATAAATTAATTAAATTAAATTAAATTAAATATTTTGCATAGAAGTTAAACAGTACGGCCATAATGCGTAAGGGTAAAGATTTATAAAAAAAAACACTGTGTAGAAAAAAATTCGTACTAATATAATGTACAGTAATTTATATATTTTTTCTACGAGCAAGAAAGACATCGTATAATCCACCAATCGGTTAATAGGGTGACGGATAATCAGGGTTCTACAGTAGTAGTAGCCATCATATTGTAAATTTATGTATACGATATTGTTTGATCAAGTGCCTGAAGATGCCCAAGGGCGAAAACGTTAGCACGTTAGTTGTCTTTAACATTCAATGAATATTTACATTTGTAAAGTGTTGTTGATGTTTTTTTAAACTATGAACTTAAAATCCAGACGTTTGAGATGGGCAGGGCATTTAGCACGTATGAATCCAGAAATGCATATAGAGTGTTAGTTGGGAGACTGGAGGAAAAAGACCTTTGGGGAGGCCGAGACGTAGATGGGAGGATAATATTAAAATGGATTTGAGGGAGGTGGGGTGTGATGATAGAGACTGGATTAATCTTGCACAGGATAGGGACAGATGGCGGGCTTATGTGAGGGCGGCAATGAACCTTCAGGTTCCTTAAAAGCCATTTGTAAGTAAGTAAGTAAGTATGATAAGTCATTTAGACTGAATACCAAAATAACCATTATATTATATTACGCTTCAGAATAGCCAAAATGGAACTTGAGATATCCGAATCACAAAATACGAGTACAGTTTGCAGTACCGTACAGTATTGTATATAAATTGATGTTTGATGCTTGTATGTAGTAATTAGTCTATTTTGGAGGAATTAATATGTTCCGACTAGGTTTTACGAACTGCTTTCCATACATAATTCCCATCAAAATCTGATATTTTGTTCAGCAGCTTAAAGTCTCTACAGCTGTAAGCCTCGCCTGTAAAACATTCAGAACTCCATCCAAGCCCAACTGAAGTAGACGGCACATTCATAGTGATGATGCAGACCGATTATCAGCTCTTCTCGCTCGTATGCTCTAAATTGAATAACATTCAATCTCTTTATGTGAAAGGTAGAAATGAATTGAAAACATTTATTTTAATTCATTCGGTCGTCTAACTGCAAAATCTCTTCTTTGCTTTGCATTATTTTCATACGTTAATTTTTGTGAGAATTATATTATACTATTAAGATTTATTTCAAATCATCCGTCCTCAAGTGAGGTTGACCACTGAGATCCGGAATTAACAAACATAAAAGATAAAGGGAAATGAAACGAGCAAAATAATGATTCGATTAGTACATTAAAACAAAAATTTACGTGTTAACATATAGATGATAGTGTAGACTTTGAAGAGAGGCCTTCAGAATTTCCAATACAATCTTCTGAACCTCATAAAAGGGAATTTGAAAGGATTTAAGGATATTACATGTAAATTTTGGTAAAAAACCCCTCGCTCCAAATAGTAAGTCTGTAACATCCCAGTCGTAAAGCGAAATGCCATATTTTTCACTGAGGTATGGAAGACAAGGTACATATTTAGCTCGCTTGTCATCATTTATCTGCAGTGCTTGATTTGTGTCTCGTTCAAAGCAAATCGTAGGGTCTAAGACCATCGCTTTCTGGGTTCTTCTATTGATGGCAATTATATCGACTCTTCTATGAGAATCATCTTCAGACACACAATGAATCTCCTCATGTACTTCCCATCCTCTGTTTCTTAGCAGGTTGGCAACTGCTGTACGGGCACGATGGTGTCTGTTGTTACGCAGTAGCTCTCCCTTCTTACAGAACCCCAGTACGTGGCCAAGTGTTTCAAAATTGATGACAGAAATCACTTCCACTCAAACAAGTTCTCTCCCGCCTGATAATGATACGGAACACACGTGATTAATTTCCGCTCTTTTTACATCTTCGATTGTCTTCTCGCAGTGCCTTGCATAACGACGTTAATAGGGATAGAAGTGTAAACAGTCATACAGAAAATAATATTGTAAATACACTGTGTCCACACTAAAAGTATACAGAAGTAACACCTTATATCGTAACTTGGATAAGGTTTATTACATAAATTTCTTCTCCAGTGTATAGAGTAACTGAAAAAGTATTTTATTTCCAGTAGTACACTTCAACATGAGCGCCATTTATAGCTCTACAGGTACCAAAACGATACTCAACCTCTCGCCAGGTGTTCACCAACATATAAGGTGTTATAAGCTTAACTCCTTGAATGATACGCTATCTCAAATCAATCAAATTACGAACTTTTCTGCTGTACATAAAATTTTTAATAAATCCCCACGCAAAAAAATCCAAAGGAGTTAAGTCCGGGGATCTAGGCGGCCAGGTAGTTGGCCCTTTCTTTTTCTGCGCGTTTTACATTCCGACAAGCAACTTAAACTTGACCGTGGTGGAACAGTGGTAGCCCGTTTGCCTCTAGACCCGAAGTTGGCAGGTTCGAGTCCGGCAAAGGATTATAGACTAATATCAAAGTCTAGTATATATAGTCACGAAGCTTGAGTTGTGAGGGTGCTAGGAACAATAGACTGTGCTGGTACTATTTCGTATTGTCTGTAATGAGGCGATATTAGCGATCCTAGTGGTTAGCAATTATCTATGGATGCATATTTACTACGTTGAGCTTCATGACTGTATATACTAGACTGTGCTAATATCTTGTTTCCCTCCACCATAATAAATGTAGAGTGAAAAAGCTATACATCCATTCATGTTCTTGACAAGGACAGTTTCTTCACTGCAAACCTAGCATTACCCAGTCTTCCCTCTTTCCCGCCTTCTTCATAGTCTCGGCATACGATCCATATATTTTAATGTTGTCTATCATCTGGTATCATCTTTTGCCCCGAACTCTTCTCCCGTTCACCATTTCTTCCAGTGCATCCTTCAGTAGATACTTTCTTCTCAGCCAGTGACCCAGCCAATTTTATTTTTCTCTTCCTAAACAGTGTCAGCATTATTCTTTCTTCGCGCACTCTCTCTAGCACAGCTTCATTTCTTATTCTGTATGTCCATTTCACACGTTCCATTCTTCTCCATAGGCACATTTTAAATTTTTCTAGTCGCTTCTCTTCACTTCGTCGTAATGTCCATGTTTCTGCCCCATATAATGCCATACTCCTCACAAAGCGCTTCACTAGTCTCTTCCTTAGGTCATTTTCAAGAGGTCCACTACAACGTCTTCTGCAAGTGGTCACCGAGGTAACCCGACTTCATTGTCTGTGACTTCTTCTTATGGGATTACAAAAAAGATTAGCATTCATGTACCTTGATCGCTGTATTTTCTACAGTATTAAAAGCTTCCTTGGTCATTGCTATCCTCCTTTTGACTTCCTGGCAGCAGCTTATGTTATTGCTTGTAGTTTTAGACCCTAATTAAATTTATGTCATAGTCCTCGACACCTATAAAGTTTATTGATTTGTCGTGCTGTGAAAATAAATTCCTGTTATTTAGTGGGTGAGGGATACAGAATCCTAGCAGGGCTGGAAGACTGTCGGCAGAAAGCGTTGAAGTTTTTTAGCAAGGAATTTTTAGCCCCTCGAATTCTTATCTTGAGCGACGGCCCAGACGTTCCTTGTTCTACCTCGTGATAGCGCAGAAGAGGAAAGAAATGGTGTGCTTCATAAAACTCGTGATACATTCACTAGATAGAGATGTGTAATTTCCTCTTGCCCGTATCAGCAGAACGCCACAACAGCAATGAAGTCAGTGTTACATAAAACTACAATACAGTATCTCACAAGGGAACTGTTAATCTGATCAAGTAGAAACCTCACCTCAAACTTTCCATATTCTTAGATCCCCATAGAAAAGACAACGTACGATTGATACAGTGTAATATTGTCTTATTCTTCACAAAAACTGACACATCTAAAATAAATTTCAATGTACAGTATGTTCACATAAACCCTTCATGATTACAAGTGACTATAATTTTGTAACGGTGTACTTTAAGAACTTTGTACTATGTGATAATAAAGAACGACTTGCAGAATTTCTCCTTTGTATATTGCGTTATGTTTAAAACAATAGATGGCAGCAGAAGAGTGTAGAAGCTAGTATTATGGGTTTATTATGGGTTTCGTTTTCAGGTTTACCTGTCTTTTGTTATTTTTTGCATTATTGCACTATAGAAAATGTCCATGGTCATCTTAACAAACAACTGGCTAGGACGGTGGATTGGGCGAGTTGAAGACCATTACAATTTCTTCTGCAAGTGACCACCGAGGTAACCCGACTTCAATTCTTATGTAAGGTTCTTAAAGGTGACATTAATTGCCGTCAGCCTTCGTATTCCGATGAAGGACATGAGATATCACAAACTCTTCTATATACTGTAAGAATAAATTTATAAATCTTTCTCTCCGCTCTCCACATGTATTAAAAATGCTAACTTGTATTCAATGTATAGAAATATTAGAACATGACAATGTCATGTACAGAAACAATTTTTCTACACAAACTGGTTAATACTTTCTGTACGATTTAACTCCTTTTATAAAATTTAATAGGCCCTAGTATTGTAAAGAAAGGAGATGCACTATCATCTTTACTTCTTAAGATCGCTCTAGAATATGGCATTAGGAAAGTCCAGGATAACAGAGAGGGTTTAGAATTGAACGGGTTGCATCAGCTGCTTGTCTATGCGGATGATGTGAATAAGTTAGGAGAAAATCCACAAACGATTAGGGAAAACACGGGAATTTTACTTGAAGCAAGTAAAGCGATAGGTTTGGAAGTAAATCCCGAAAAGACAAAGTATATGATTATGTCTCGTGACCAGAATATTGTAAGAAATGGAAATATAAAAATTGGAAATTTATCCGTTGAAGAGGTGAAAAAACTAAATATCTTGGAGCAACAGTAACAAATATAAATGACACTCGGGAGGAAATTAAACGCAGAATAAATATGGGAAATGTCTGTTATTATTCGGTTGAGAACTTGTATCATCCAGTCTGCTGTCAAAAAATCTGAAAGTTAGAATTTATAAAACAGTTAT
This sequence comes from Periplaneta americana, assembly GCA_025594305.2. Classification (NCBI taxonomy): domain Eukaryota; kingdom Metazoa; phylum Arthropoda; class Insecta; order Blattodea; family Blattidae; genus Periplaneta; species Periplaneta americana. Next base: position 147,694,121 of record JAJSOF020000011.1, on the reverse strand, counting down.
ATTACAAGTTGTTCTTTATGGTTGTGAAACTTGGACCCTCACTTTGAGACAGGAACAGAGATTAAGGGTTTTTGAGAATAAGGTTCTTAGGAAAATATCTGGGGCTAAGAGGGATGAAGTTACAGGACAATGAAGAAAATTACACAACGCAGAACTGCACGCATTGTATTCTTCACCTGGCATAATTAGGAACATTAAATCCAGACGTTTGAGATGGGCAGGGCATGTAAAACGTATGGTGAATCCAGAAATGCATATAAAGTGTCAGTTGGGAGACATGAGGGAAAAAGACCTTTGGGGAGGCCGAGACGTAGATGTGAGGATAATATAAGAACGGATTTGAGGGAGGTGGGATATGATGATAGAGACTGGATGAATCTTGCTCATGATAGGGACCGATGGCGGGCTTATGTGAGGGCGGCAGTGAACCCCCGGGTTCCTTAAAAGCCATTTGTAAGTAAGTAAGAATTGATTCTTGTGAATTAATCATTGTAATCTTTCTTCTTCATTTTGTTGTTATTATCTCATTTATTTTGTTAATTTGTACCAAAGTCGTTCATTTTATTGTATTAATTGTATCGCTGTGTTGGACTTTCATTAGCCAATGGCTGTCGTCCAGTATATAAATATAAAAAAGTAAATTATTATTACAAAAATGGTGAAAGGAAATACCGGTATGACTGGAACCCTTGGAAAACTTGCACAACATCGTCCCATTCGTCGTTCAAATTCGAGTGAACCCACCGTAATAAAAAAGCCTGACAGGATGTTTTACCCACAAATTACTTCTGAACGTCACCTAATTCGGTTTAGGGTTTGGAGGCGCATTTGCTTGATGCGAAGAGAGCGAGCGGTAGGTATAAATCGGCTGTCGAAAGCTGAAGTGGATTCAACGTTGCAATATTTGATTTTCTCAAACAATGGCTTCGTATTCCATACAATTCGTTGCTCTCCCAGGAGAGTTATGGGCCAATGTGCGCTGACAGTCGGGGAGGCAACCCTTGCGTGCCGCGCGCATCTTACACACGCACCCCCATCCCCGCCGCAGGGGGTTGTCATTAATTTCACGAGAAATCAATTCCATGTCACTGACATAAACAATGGAGGCCGATATGATTCTGTTGATTGCGAAGAGCCATTCGTCAACAGCATAAAATGTAACGCGCACACAGGTTACATTGCTCCATGAACTTCCTCGTGAGAAGAGAGGGGGAGGGGTTTATTTGACCTTATTTTCTGCATTTATTTAATTTCTTTTATTATTTTTTCCCCGACTTACATTCATCCCCTTTAATTTCCTCTCTACCTTAATTATTTTACTTGATTTTTTGTGCCTACTTTTTGTTCTCCCTTGCTTTTCTTCATTTACCTCCCACCGCATTCTTGTTTTCTTCCCCAGTATAATACACGAAACCCTAGAATTACTCCATTCCCTTACGCTCATTTTTGTACTTTTTTCTTTTCTACAGCTGTGTTCTTTTGTTCCCAGTCTTTCATTATTAATTTTGACTTTTGTTCCCTCCCTATTTCATTCTAATTCTATTTATATCTTCTGTTGATTACTTTCACGTTCTTACGTCACATCTCATAACTTTCATTATACCTCCTACTACATTTACTACCTCCAATTACAATTCGATATCCATTTTCTTTAAATCCTCCCATTATGTCTGAATTTTCGTTATTATTGTTTCATCCCTTTATACAGAATGTTTAATTCATTCGTTCATTTATTATCTTCCATAGATCTTACATGAGCAATGAAGCTTTAAGATGTGGAACAAGTCAAAATTTTACAATATTACAATTACATTTTTACAAATTTTTACAATATTTTACAATTTTTACAGTTTTACACTGTAATAATTTTCTACAATGATGAGATGAGATCCGAGGATTCGCCAAAAGATTACCCGGCATTTGTCTTTTGGTTAGGGAAAACCTCGGAAAAACCCAACAAGGTAATCAAATCAAATGGGTAAATGAAGTGATGCCGAGGACTCGCCATAGACCATCCGGCTTCAGTCCCACGGCTGGGGAAAAGCTCGGAAGAAACCATTCATTGAGACCAAATGGGGATCCAACCCAAACCCGAACGCAGTCCGAGTCCAGAGGCAAATTCGTAGAGGAGGCAATATTTTGAGAAAAAATCCAGCTAAAAATAAATTTTGGATATGTCCATACTTCGCAGATGCTTGTTTTAGTTAGTAGCATATGTTAAGAGGGTGAGGAATGAAATGTGGAACATTTAAAGAACCGTATAATTGAAGCCTTTGCTAAAGTCACCCCGGAAATGCTACAAAATGTTCTCTCCACATTCTCAATTTTCTCTTCACATACCAAGCTCTTCATTTAACCCCAAAAGAAAAAATCAAGTGTTGTTAAATCTGGAGACCTGGCCTTCCATTCTACTGGTCCACGCCGACCAATCCAGTGTCCACGGAACTGTTCGTCCAGTCTGCTGCAACATTTCTGTGGCTTAACCTACCAGAATGAAGAATATCAATTCTTTCCTCTTTCGATAATGCCATCACGAAAATCAAGAAATTTGTTGTAGGAAAGCTTCAAATAATCACAACAATGCATTGAAACTGTCACAGGTTCACCAAACATTAAAGCAGGAAAAGCTAATTACTAGAATTGCATAAAAATACCTTTCCCAAAGCCTCCTTAGTATTGTACCATGTTACAGAGTATCTGAAGATGCAGTAACTAATGTTTGTGTCATTATGACAGTTATCTTTAAATAACTTAAAACGATTAGAGATATCTCAAAACGGATTGGACCATTGAATTTTTCAGAAAATGACACATGATTTTGAGTACCTACATGAACCCCTTTCCATTTAAAATGTCAAAGTTGCATCCAAAATGACGACTTTTGAGATAGCTGAGGGCTAGAATCGAATGTGTCACTGGTAGAGCATTTAGTCTTACAAATACTGGTAACACCTAGCATATGGAAGATATTTATATGGTTCCAGACTTTTGATTCACCCTGTATTTTGAAAACCTATCTATCCTTACAAAAGTTAAGTTTTATGCATGACTTTCTTGCGACATGTCTGATGTGGTTAGAAGATAATTAATTATGCATAATTATAAATGTACATTTATAAATGGAGAAATTATTTTTTTAATATATGCAGCTTCAAAACTTCAAATCTTTACTGTCAACTAAATTTGTTTTATATTTAATTTTGAAAGTATTTAGTTTATAAAATAATGCTATTGTGTTTTGTTAACCACAGTATATAGAAAACTTACTTACTTACTTACTTACTTACTTACTTATTTACTTACTTACAAATGGCTTTTAAGGAACCCGCAGGTTCATCTTGTATACAGGTGCTCTTGTTTACCTCACATGCATTGTATTTGGAACCCCTGACTATATAGTATAATATCAGATTGGACAATCCCATGTTACGAAATGGCAGCATAGTGTCGTAGTTCCAGTGCAGTGAGTAAGTTGACAGCGAAATGAGTGTAGTCCTGAAAGGTACATGTGCATGTATGAACATATCATATTCGTGGGTTTTAGTTCGAACTTAGGGTTAAGATACAAATTAGATTTACTTTAAATGTTATTTTATGTGATCGTGCTTAATTTAATTTAGGATGCTCATTATTATTATTATTATTATTATTATTATTATTATTATTATTATTAGTATTATTATTATTTTTATTAATTGTGCTTATTATTAATTGTCATTATTGAGTGTAATTAGTTACCACTGCCACCGGGTATTTACCCATTTGCAATGTGAATAAATACACACATACTCGTACATACATACAATAGAGAACAACCACCAGGGCTTTCACTGTCGAAAATTATTTTTTTTTTTTGGTAACGGCCGCTAGATGGAAGTACTGCTGCAAGCCATTATTCCATACAATTACATCATACCTTAAAAACAATATACTTTGCATACTTCCACTCGGTATTGAGTTTTGGAATAATATTCTGGGGAAATTCCACAGATAGTAAATATTACAAAAAAGAGTAATTAGAATAATAGTAGGTGCCAAATCTAGGGAATCGTGTAGGACTATTTTCAAAAAACTACAAATAATGCCCACGGCTTATCAGTATATCTTTTCATTAATAATCTTCCTCGTATGTAATCGTGAAAACTTTGTAACTAATTCAACAGTTCATAGCATAAATATACGTAAAAAATGACTTTCATACTCCATCGGCAAGTCTATCGTGCTATCAAAAAGGAGTGCGTTATATGGCATTAAAATTTTTAATAGCCTCCCTATCGATATAAAAAATGAAACTCAAAACATAAAATTATTTAGGGCCAAATTAAAGAAATACCTAATTTCTCACGCCTTCTATTCTGTAGGTGAATTCATGACATTCAATAACACTTCATGAAATTGATACTAAAACTTTGTGTTGTACTAGTAGACTATATTGTAAATCTCGTCTGTATATATTTAATGTAGACTGTGTCTATAAATTAAGACTTTATAATAGTATTAAGTTTTTTGACTTGTTCCATATTCTAGCTGTAAGCATGTATGAAACCATGGAATGTTAATAAATACAATACAATACAATACAATCAGGGTTATAACGTGACTTCTTTTGCAGTCGGTAGATGGCAGTATAGTGAAATTGATAAACGTTGTTTTCTTGAAAGTACATTAAGTTGATGAATCTGTTCTATGTGATCAGGGATGGAACTTAGTAAAGTTATGAGGACTACTTTTTTTCTGAAACTGTACATACCGTCTTAATTTGTTTATGCTCTTACTGTACAAAGCTATGGACAAAATAAACTTACTCTTTCTTTCCGCCGTACACATTTTATTAACGTTCAAAGTTGAAAGCTCTCTTGTTGATGATGCATAGCAAATTTGATCCTCGAGAGCACCTCTTAAGAGACCGGCACTAACCCCAAATTCCCTTGAAGATAAGTAGGCTGCTATGGTATTGAACCCGATACATTATAGACCGGGCTGTTTCCCCAGACACATTGTTGAGTGATGTGAAGAGTGTTGGAATGGTCATGAATGCCAAAGTGTGAATCGAAAGGCAACTTGCCAGAAGTTTTCCGACCTCATTCCAATGGATGGAAGTGAGTTATGTGCCCACCCATTGTGGGTATGATGGGGCTGAGTTCACTTCTCAATTTAGAAGGCGGCGGAAGTTCTGGTTTCTGCGCTTTCAAATTTACTGCTCTCGCACAAGGTGTGCTTCTTGTAACAATGAATATACTACGCTTCCTGGCTATATATCATGCATGAATAACGTCCATTGTGACTCAAGGAATTTATCATTTGAATTTAAATTCATTATTTGTGTTTCCTCTTAACACACACACTTTGGTTCAAAATACTGTAAATATGAAACTACATAATTTCCAGGACAAGGACTTTTGTATAAATTTAATAGGTCTAGTATGGTGAAAGAATATGATATGAAAACATTTTTACATCGAGGAAACCCAATATTAAAAAACCTAGAAGATAGCCTACAGACTTAACATTAATTGCAATGCGTGATGACCATGCTAGAAAATGTAATAATTGGACGGAGTTATGTAATAAGAGACCAAGCGACAAAAACCTGTTTCGAGATATTGGCCATTGAAATAAATCTGTTTTTTTTTTATTAAACACTTCATGCAAGAAGTATGAAATGATTGGAGCATAAAAGATTGGGTCCACACCTGTGGAGTAACACGTCTCGCCGCGAAACCAGGTGGCCCGTGTTCGAATCCCGGTCGGGGCAAGTTACCTGGTTGAGGTTTCTTCCGGGGTTTTCCCTCAATCCAATATGAGCAAATGCTGGGTAACTTTCGGTGTTGGACCCCGGACCCATTTCACCGGCATTATCACCTTCATATCATTCAGACGCTAAATAACCTAGATGTTGATACAGCGTCGTAAAATAACCCAATAAAATAAAAAATAAATGATTGGAATGACCTCATAAATGATTGGAATGACCTTCATAAATGATTGGTCTTTGAGGGCTGTCCTTCCTTAAAGAGATTCAAGACTAACTTAAGAAGTTGTATATAGGCCTAAAGTGTAAATTAAAATTAAGGTGATATTTAACATTTAATTTTTTAAGGCGACATGTATTTATTTATCCTGACGAGTTACTCCCTTGGTTTGAATTGTAAAAGCGTGTAAGAGGATGTTAGACTAGCAATGTTTAGTTTAAATGTAGTTCTGTTTATAAGCAAGCATTAGGGTGTAATTGTTTGTCTTATTTGAACTGTTGTGTCAGTGAAGCGTGGTGAGTCAGTGAAGTTATGGTTTTACAGTGCAGTGAATAGTTCCGATCAGTGATAATTTATAGTGTAAACGAAATGTGTTCTATAGTGTCAGTGAAATGTGTTATATAATGTCAGTGAAATGTGTTCTAAAGTGTCAGTGAAATGCGTCATAGTGCCAGTACAGTGAGTGAGATGAGAGTAACGTGAAAGATTATTATTAGTACTAATGTGAAACTTATGTAGGGCCTCTACATATGTAGGTTGTATTGTAAAATTATGTTCACTTATTAATTAGGTTATTTTATGTATTATTATTATTATTATTATTATTATTATTATTGGTATTATTATTATTACTATTATTATTATTAATTGTAATTATTGTGTAAAATTGTATTGTGTATTATTATTGTATTGTGTATTGTTTATATTGTGTATACCATTGCCACCGGGTGCTTGCCCACTTGCAGTGTAAATAAATACATAGGTATTATAACATTCATACTATTACAAAAAAAATAGCACAAAAATACCAAAAAAGGCTAACCGATTTTTGATAAGAGAACAGCAATTGAATTAATATTTCAAAGCAAAATAAATAAATAAATGAATTTTATGCAATAAACGAATTTTTCCTTATAAATGGCAGCAAAATTCAGATATTGAATTCTTGATTTTTTTCAGAGTTAAATTAGTCTGCCATCAACAGATTTGTGCAAATATCTATTTTTTTTTTTTTTTCAAATTCTCGGTTGGTCTATTATTGCGTAACTCCGTTCAATTAAGATCCGATTGCAGATAAAGCGATCAGATATGATCAACGCTCATGAAGGGTTTGATTGGCCATCAGTTGTATTTTCGTTGCAGTAATAACAATCAGTATTTGATTGGAAATCAATCTTCCATCAGATATGATAAATAGATTTTTTGCTGATTAGTGGCTGATAACTGATCAAGTTTACGTTGTTTATAATGCAGGCATAGTAATTTACAACGGGAAATAGGTCAAGTAGGTAGATGTATTGTTCTAAAATGATCTGATATACCGTCTGTTTACAAGTAGAACACGTTAAATAAAAAAATATTACTTCTGAGAAAAAGGCGTTTGAATGTTATTGAAAAAACAGAATCCTCAAAACATTATTTTTAGCAAGCCGTTTCTCTTTATGTGTATTTTATTTCTCAGTTCTGAGTTTATACATATACTGGGTGTTCAGTTCAAAATGTGTCATGGCTCGCTGTATGTGGATATTCGATGAGCCTAGAGAATTCAATCTTCCTACACTTCCGCAGAGGCGTATTACCTAAATGCGACAGAAGTTGCCTAGCAAGTACGGCGTTCATTCTGAAGATTACTTACCGATACGTACGGCAACGCCAGTAGTGGCAAGAATGTGAACTGTTTGGAAACACGTACTGAAGTGAGTTTTTTTTTCTTACTGTCGGGATATGGGGAGAGGGTTAAGACGATTACTTACGTATATGTTGACATTAACTTGGACGGTCAACATGGACACGGAGCATTTTGATTTGTGTTGTGGAATGTTGCCGTACGCAATCGATGATAACAAATACCCTGCGTACGACTTGCCCGCGCAAAACACAGTTCGAAAGAGGTTATGGTAGCACACAGACTTTACAGACCGCCATCTGTTGCTACGACATTCAAGTTATACCGTACACGTTCTCAAGTTCAGATTGAACGCCTTGATTAATAGGCAACTTCTCTGACATAAAAGCTGAAACTCGCTTCAAATCGCTGACTCACAACAGTGACGTCATGACACACTTTGAAATGAACACCCAGTATATCATGTACATTATATGCGCCTTTTTCTCAGAAGTTATATTTTTTACTTAATGTGTTTTGCTTATAATCCAGTGATATTCTTCCGATGAAGAAATTTTCAAAAAATACGAATAAATATTCAGTAAATATTGATAAACGATGTCTGACGTCATAATATGGTGAATGACGTCGTGATTTGCAACTGGAACCGAAGAATTATGTCTTCTTTTTTTTTTTTTTTTTTTTTTTTTTTTTTTGCATTTTCTGCTTCTCCATCCATCTTTTTATATTCTATTACAATCATAAAACCTTGTACGATGTTTATAAGAGGTTTCCATTGTTATCAGAAGTAGTTCCGTTTATTTATTTTATTTTATTCTGTAGTCTATAAGTATAGATGGAATCCGCCTGTTTTACTTCTAAAAAAAAAGACAACAAAACGGCAAGGCAATCGTTTGTTTTCTTTATCAGCGCCCACTCGATGCATTCGTTCCTCCCCTATTAAGGAGCATCAAATTGGCCGTGGTTGCTTATACCGTTGATGCCGAATGCATTTCTTTCTCAAATCTGAAAAATAGTGAACCGAGACAAGTTGATTAGATATTCACTTTCGTGCAACGCAATCAACAATCAAATAAATCGGAGATCAGTAAAATTGATTGCTGACCAAGGACTGATTTGAGTTGCATTTCTGCAAACTGACTTTATTCTTTTAATGCATACTAAAGGGTGCGTCAGAAAGAACGGATGGATTTCAAACTATCGATACGCAACGAAGAGAGAGATATAGTGAGGGGGACCACGACTGTTGGGTCAGCCAGAGAATGCAGTTTCAGTTGAGAACATGGTGTTGGTCTGGTGTACAACGTGCTTTCATCGTAGAGACATTTTTGAAAAATGAAGAGTCTGTGATCGCCACTCAGGACTCATTTCGACATCGGATGTCACGCTAGGATTCCAACTCGGAATACAATTTTGCGGTGGGAGGCTTCATTTCGTATCACAGGTTCAACATTAAAGAAGAAATCACCTGGACGAAATTCTATTGCACTGAGATTGTCCGAGGCTACGGTAAGATCTCGCGCCCTGCGACTTCTTTCTTTGGGACCATTTGAAGGCGTAAGTTTGTAAACATCGATCACATACACTGGACGAACTGAAGACAGCGATTCGTGAAGAAATCGTGGCAATTGCACCAGCTATGACTGTGAAAGTGATGGCGAACATCAGAAAACGCCTCGATGCCTGTATTGAAAGCCAAGGACATCATATGGATAATGTTGTTTTACATAAATAAACTGCATGTATTGGTGAATATGTTGATAACAATAAATTTTTGATTTGATGAATCTTTACAATTTTCTTGCCATGTGAAATCCATCCGTTCTTTCTGACGCACCCTGTATATAACTTGTTTTTACTTGTAATATATAATTTATAAATATATTCGCGAAATATTCTTAGTCAAATATCACAAGAGTTTGTTGACTTGGATGGTTCAGAGCGCAAGTAGACCAAGTCCACTTTTCGACATTTTATGAGTGTGGATGCAGTAGTTTATACAGGGTGATTCACGAGGATTTACCGTCACTTACGGAGCTTATTTCCGAAGCCATTCTGAGCAAATAATGTCATATAAACATTTGTCCTAATCTCAATATTTTCAAAGTTACAGTAATTTGAAGTTGTAAGTAAAATACATCTTTTCTTTAGTTTTAAGGATAAAAAATATTACAAATAGAGAATTAACTATTCAGAAGTATCATTTCTTTAATTGGTTAGTGTTCTGAAGCTAAGAATGTATTGTCAGTTGCAGTAGCGGCCCGCGGTTACAAAGGTCGGCAGTTCTGCATGAAAAATAGTGTATTTAGCAAACGCATGCTGTTTATTGCATCTAAATCGAATAACGCGTGTAATTACAGCCCCTTCTTGAAGTTGACTGTGCAGCCGAAATCGTACTTCAACCATCCGTGTGCTACACCTCTCCCACCTGGTATAACTAGTGACGTAGTGGAGATGTTCTCCACATGATTTTCTAGTTTTTTAAGTCAAATTAATTTGATCTATACAGATGGATCGCGTTTGGATAAACTGTCGAATCAAAATGCCAAAGTAGGCTGTGCCTTTGTCGCCTACAGGAACGACAGTGAACACACCTCAGCCATCTTCAGACTCTCCTCAGAGTACTCAGTGTTTCAGGCGGAACTATTAGCTTTGCGAGAAGCAATCAAATGGTGTAGTCAGTCTGGTTACAGCGCTTGGTTCACAGTGGCTCGCAGTCAGCGGTAATATCAATTAATGATAAATATAACACTAACATTATAGCCTCAGAGATAAGAACTTTAAAATGAAAAGTGTCGTCCATATTTCTATAACTTGGGTCAGAGGGCATACTGGGATAATTGGAAATGAGAGAGCCGATGAATTGGCAAAGATGGCAGCCAACTCTGATGTGCCACTGTCGTACAATTTATGTCCGATATCATATATCAAAAAAGTAGCCAAAGAACATTATATGCAAGAATGGAACGAAAGATGGGTCAATAGTGATAAGGGAATTCTTACAAAAGAGCTGTATTTTCCAACGGTCTATGATCGTAATAAATGTAAAGTAATAACGCCAAATTTCGTACAGTTTTTGACTGGGCATGGAAAATTCGGGGAATACTTAAATAGATTCCATATTAAAGACGATGCAACTTGCATTTGTGGGGAGGAATCTCAAGATGTCAAACATGTATTATATGATTGTCCAGTCTTTTGCCGTGAAAGATACGAGCTTGAGTTGTTACTAAACACTCTAAATTATACATTTACCAAACCGTTAACCAATATACTTACCAACTCCAAATCATATAAGTATTTCATGTCCTTCTTGAATAGAATATTCGTCAAACTGTAAAATGTTAAATTATTCCGGGAAAAAAAAATCGTATTAGTTCTAATCAACTATAATGAAACTGTAAGTCTTCAATTTCGCATACTATAATATTGTACTATTGGTTTTAATTTTTATTTTAATTAGGCATTTGATTTCTAATTTTGAGCCATTTCTTGTAATACCTGATTATTGCCAATTGTTGTTACTAAATAATGTATTTAATTCGTAAATTTTAAGCCATCTCTTAGTATAACTATTTATTGCTTCTAAAATAACATGTTTAATAGCTTTTATATATATTTCTTCCTATAACCATTAGATATGAAAAGGGTTTATTAAAGATAATAAAAAAAGTCAAATTAACTAAATGCCTTTGTGTTTGTCCATGTATTTTTTCTAAACAGAATACAGAAACGATGAGCGCATCAATCTTTCATTACAGGTATTAAAATGCATTCTTGTCAACTTTTTCCAGAAATAATTTAAATGTAGGACGTCCTAATTTATTGTTAACATGCAATTTATCTTTTAATTTCAAAAGGGTTTCAATTAGGTTTTCATTTATTCATTTTTAATATTAAATATTTTTATTGACTAATCACATTACACCACCCACAGTACTATAACACACTGGAACTGTAATGATTTTGATAGACAACTATAACCTAATATACCTCAAGGGTGAAATAGGGTTTATTAAATTGGATAATAAAAAAATTTGTCAAATTAACTAAATCCTAAACAAATCATACTTTACGGTGTTTGTCCATAGAACACAAACAAAATCACTGTTTATTTTCTCGATCTAAACAGAATTTTTTGGTCTTTCCTTTTCTTTGCAATGAGTGTGATTTATTAAGCGTTTATCAGATTTCTTCCAAATATTGTTACAGCGCACAACAAGTGACATTTGTAAGTTATGAACAGAAAACGAATCGTCTATCTTTCCATTAGCTTCTTTCACATTTCTGGTATTAAAATGACTAGTTCTTCAAAGGGGACTTATCTCCAGAAATATGTCACTAATTTGCAAAGTTTATAATATCAACTTTTTCCAGATATTATTTTACAAATTTCAGTATTTACATTTTTCATGGACGGATGTAGTCTCCTAACCTTCTTCTTTTATTAAGCACGTTTGTTAACATGCAATTTCTCTTTTAATTTCTAAAGGTTGCGGGTTCGTCCCGGGCCAGGTCGATGGCATTTAAGTGTGGTCGTTAAATAAACCATAACATTAACATTCTATTTTTACTGAAACTGTTATTTTACACAATTAAATATTTCTTTGTTCGAAGACACACTGAACTAATCACATCACACCACCCACAGTACTATATTGACACACTGGAACTGTAATGATAGAGTCAGAAGTACCAGAAGCCTATGTGTCCTAACGCAGGTCATAAAGAGAGGAGGGTGTTGACGGTTTTTTGTATATTCGGAGAGAGCTGCTTCGGTTGCAGCTCTAATGCAGTGTTATGGGACGGTGAAGAAAACCAGTTTTCTGCTGCCGACTACCCTACCTTGAGCTTCAGGAACTGCCGATCACAGATCCGAAAAGTACACTGCAGCTAATATTCTCGAGCAATTCAAGGTTCCTACAGACAGTAAATTCTCGAATCGAAAAAGAATGAATTGGAAAAATAAATGAAACAATGAACTAGGTTACGTAAAAGCACGTTTTACATTTTTTATTTTTGCAGGTCCATTTAAACGGCGATTCTGCAGCTCTGCAGTTCTTATTGTAGAGCCGCCCCTGGTCAGTTGCTTTTGCACAGATTTTGTTTTTCAATCGATGTAGCTCAGTCGGCAGACTCGCTGGGCTGCTGATCCGGAGCTGCGTTCGGGCTTGGGCTGGATCCCCCTTTGGACTTTAGTTTCTTCGGAGGTTTTCCCCAGCCGTGGGACTGAAGCCGGATGGTCTATGGCGAGTCTTTGGCATCAACCCCTTTGATTTGATTACCCCCTTTGATTTGATTACCTGGTTGGGTTTTTCCGAGGTTTCCCCCACCGAAAAGGCAAATGCCGGGTAATATTTTGGCGAATCCTCGGACCTCATTTCATCTCACTACATCTCGCCGAAATGTAAAAAAATTGTACAAAATTGTAAAAATTGTAGAAAATTACTAAATTGTAAAACTATAAAAATTTGTAAAAATTGTAATTGTAATATTGTAAAATGTTGACATGTTCCACATCTTAAAGCTTCATTGCTCATGTAAGATCTATGGAATAAAATAAATGAATGAATGAATGAATGAATGAATGAATGAATGAATGAATAATGAAAAAATGACATGAATGAATTATCACAAAAATTGTTACAAATCTTACGACTTTAGGAACTTTATTCTTTACAGTTTAATTATACATCCTAATGTACAGTCTTGAAGAATTTACAAGAGTGGCGTGATTTGTAACAATTGTGATAAATGCGTAAGAAAAGTAATTTTGTAATTAAAAATCGAAAAAAAAAAATCTATACGAAGCAACTATGGAATTCACAACACATTTCTAGCTTCAGAATATTAGCTAATTAAAGAAATGATACTCCTGAATAGTTCATTCTTTACCTGTAATATTCTTTTACCCTTAAAAATAAAGAATGATGTTATTTTACAAACAACTTTGAATCAGTGTAACTCTGAAAATATTGAGATTAGGACAAATGTTTATATGACTTTTTTGCTCAGAATGTTTTCGGAAATAAGCTTCATCAGGTAAATTTTATTCTCGTGAATCACCTTGTATTTAAAGGATTACTTTTCAAAGCTACAAGAGACCGGGTCCATAGTTCATACAGTATATAACAATGTTGTTCGTACACCTCATATATCGTTAAATTAACCTTTCAAATGACATTAAAATTCAAAATATATCAATACAACTAAATTAATTATGGTTGATGAGTTAAATACGAACATAATGACATGAATAAAATTAATTTACATACATCTGTTACTTATATAAAAATTTAAAACTACATATTCCGTGAAATTCATGTAACTTTATTCTTCGTACTCTTACCCCACGAAGAGAGGGTAGTTACGTTTAGATGCTTAGTAAACAAGCATGCGGTGTGCACAGGGTTGTCTTACAGTGGAGATCACTTGCTGTTAGTCTGTCATTCAGAAATGTGTACAGTGGAGCGTTGTAAGGAGCTCAGTTCCGATTTAAAGAAAATTATTGTTCGTCTGGCTCTGAAAGGCTAAAGTAGTGCACAAAACACATTCTACAGTATAACGTTTTGCAGAAACTCGAACCCGGGCCGCCTGCATGAACGTCTGACCACTCAGTTACTGCAAAGGGTAAATATCTTCTTTGTAGTAATACAATTATGTTTCGGAATATGTATGGTAAGACTTTCCTGTGTTAAATTTCAACGTACCTCGTTTACACGTGTATCGACCTATTTATGGGTCATCTTCAGAACTGGTCGTTGTTGGTCTTGGCGCCACTTGTTCTATTTCCTGTGAGGGTGTGTTCCTGTGGTATAGTATAGAGTCAAAGAGTGTGTGTGTTTTGAAGTTGAGTTGTATGTTGAGAATGTCGTTGGGGTGTGTTTTTGTATGTCTGTATATTTCATATTGTTCTAGTGTGTTTAGTTTCTGGCTTTTTGGTTGGATGTGCAGTATTTCCATGTCTGTGTTGATGTCTCTGTAGGTGTGGTTAGCATTTGTGATGTGTTATGCATATGTGGAGGTGTTTTGTAATTTTGTTATGGCTGTGATGTGTTCTTTGTAACGTGATTGAAATGATCTGCCTGTCTGTCCTACGTAGAAGTTGTTGCAGGTGTTACATTTGAGTTTGTATACGCCTGTGTGGTTGTATTTGTTTGTGTTGTTTGTGTGTTGAGATGCCTTTGTAGAGTGTTTTGTAATCTGTATGCCATGTTGTAATTTAATTTCCTGAATGAGGTTGCAATTTTGTATGTGTTTTTGTTTTCGTATGTTAGTGTGATGTATTTTTTGTGTTCTTGTGTTTGTGTTGTATTCTTATGTTTTTTTGTGATTATGTTTTGTCTTACGTATTATGTTGTCTATTATGTTAGGGTTGTATCCATTTTCTTATGCTATGTATTTGATTGTGTTTAGCTCTTCGTTGTAATCTTGTTGGTTCATTGGTATGTTGAGTAGTCTGTGTACCATTGTTCGTAATGCAGCTTGTTTGTTTGTATTATGTGGGATGGTTGGATGTGTTGTATATGTGTGTTGTTGCTGTTGTAGGTTTTCTGTATACTTTGAATGTGTGTTTGTTGTCTACTTTTGTTATTGTGGTGTCTAGAAAAATTATGGATTTGTTTTTTTTTTCAATTTCTAATGTGTAGTGTAGCTTTATGTGTTGATGTAGGTTTTGGATCTGTCTTGTACAGGGACATCATTTTATTTTTACTTCAATTTTTATTGTACCTGAGTTTTTGAATGTACTTCACTCCCACCTCTTCTACTAAGGAAGTTCCAACTCCACACAGAACCAAGACCGCAGATAGTAAGCAGTACTGAGTTACTGAGTATAGTACGTTCCAGAAATATGTTCGCGTTTTCCAGTGACGAAAGAGCTTTCAATATTGAATCATATTTTCGCACAGGTACTGTCCGTTTGCCTACGTCGCATCCCGATTTCCCCCACCTGCTTCTGCTCGCCCCTCTGTAAAAGCTGGGCTGTCTTAGCTCTTTTCTGAAAACATTAATTTCTCTTAGGAATTGGACGTTTACGTAATATTATACAGCTGTTTAATTTAACTTAAAATAAAAGGGCCTCGTTAAGTAATTAACTATCACGTGATTTCCTCCTTTCTACAATCCTGCGGCATAACCACTTGGACGGACAGTAGATAGCATGTCTGAGTAATTTTATATTTTCGGATCGGGCGGAAGTGAAGATTGAATTCACAGTACGTAGAGTAGGTACAGAATTATTTCAACATGAGTTACTAGTACGAAGGACGAAACTGGCAATTGGAATTAGATGCAATAGTCTATAGTGCGATAATATGCACAAAAGAACTGAAGCCTGTATCGAAATGAACGGCCAGCATTTTCAAAATTGTGTTTAAATATTCATATTATGATTATTTTTCAATTTAATTTCTTTCTCTATATTGTACGCTAATGTGCTGTAGACAGTATAATATACACTGCATAATGAATACGTTCGCATGGATAACTCACTTCGTGAGTAAAAACACTTATTCTTAATACAGTACTGTACTTTGATTAAAGAAAAACCTAATGAAAATTATCAAACTCAAAATCGCGATATTTCCTAGTTTACGTAAATGGATGAACTACTTTTCTTCCTTCCTATACCTAGTAGAGTGATTTGTGTTTTACGCCAGTATCATCGAACTCCAGTCTTGGAGGAGGGAGCAAGCGGTGTTTCCGGTTCTCTAAAGGTATAGACAGGTTAATATTAAAAATATTAGTAAAAATAAAATGATGTCCCTGTATAATTATGTTGTATTTTTTTATTAAAAAAATTATTTATTATTATTTGAAAATTAGTCTTAGTCAAATATAAAGCGAATTCTCATCTCTTTGGACAATAGTTGACTCGCGTTACGCGCTCGCAAATATTATCGCCTGCTGCTTATGATAAGTTACTATGGAAATGAATACAAACTGAAGATCGCGTACTTGTCCCCTACACGACGCTGCTGTATTGATTCGCTGGTCGTTATCAGTTGAACGGTGAAAATGTTAGTAAAAATAAAATGATGTCCCTGTATAATTATGTGGTATTTTTTTATTAATAATTTATTTATTATTATTTGAAAATTAGTCTTAGTCAAATATAAAGCGAATTCTCATCTCTTTGGACAATAGTTGACTCGCGTTACGCGCTCGCAAATATTATCGCTCACTGCTTATGATAAGTTACTATGGAAATGAATACAAACTGAAGATCGCGTACTTGTCCCCCTACACGACGCTGCTGTATTGATTCGCTGGTCGTTATCAGCTGAACGGTGGCGGTTCATTGTTCGCCTAGCATAATGAAGATGACAGCTAACCTGCACGATACTGTAATGTACGAGTAATTTCCTTTATAGCCAATTTAACATCTTTATTAAAGCTAAGACTTGGCTTCCTAAGAAACCCTGTCTTAACGGAGAATGCTTACGTTGAAATTATGCTATAAATTATTACGGCATAAAGTAATCTTCCACGGACACGGTACAAATTTCATTGCGTGCTTCGGGACACGACAGTAGCTGCCTCCCCTTCGTCACTGAATGTCACACACAGCAGCAATCCCTTCTTAACCCGTGGCTCCACCCCTCTTTTCTATCACATGCCAACAACCCCCTTCTGTAGAAAGGGGATGCTCCTCTCCTCAGGACACGTGTCCTAATGGGTGTCGGAGTACGCAGAGCGTATGTTCCTGCGAAACGATGCTCGCTTGTTTCTTAATCCTCCAACACATGCGCAGGATGACACACTGTTGCGACGTTAAATTTAAAACAATTTCATTTTATTAAAGAAATTCAATCGGTCAGAGGAAGGCTGATTAGTGTAAAATGTAATTAGCTAGGGACATCATTTTATTTTTACTTCAATTTTTATTGTACCTGAGTTTTTTAATGTACTTCACTCCCACCCCTTCTACTAATGAAGTTCAACCGTCCTCCACACAGATCCAAGACCGCATATACAGTCACAGTAGCCTTACGGTCATAGTAAACAGTACGTTCAAAAAATTGGTCCGCGTTTTCCAGTGACAAATGAGCTTTCAATATTGAATCATTTTTTCGCACAGGTACTGTCGTCCATTTGCCTACGTCGTATCCCGGTTTCCCCCACCAGCTTTATTCGCCAGCTAGTGGCTGGGCTGTCTTAGCTCTTTTCTGAGAACTTAATTTCTGTTAGGAATTGGACGTCTACGTAATATTATACAACTGTTTAAAATAACTTAAATAAAAGTGCCTCGTTAAGTAATTAACTGTCACGTGATTTCCTCCCTTTCTATGACCCTACGACATAACCACTTGGACGGACAGTAGATAGCATGTCTGATTAATTTTATCTTTTCGGATCGAGCAGAAATGAAGATTGAATTTACAGTACGTAAGGTACTCTTTTATAGAGTAGGTACAGAATTGTTTCAACATGAGTTACTAGTACGAAAGACGAAACCGATAAAATTGGAATTAGGTACAATAGTCTATAGTGCGATAATATGCACATTAGAACTGAAGCCTGTATCGAAATGAACGGCCACCATTTACAAAAATGTGTTTAAATATCCATATTTTGATTATTTTTCAATTTAACTTCATTCTCTATATTGTATGCTAATGTGCTGTAGACAGTATAATATACAATGCATAATGGATACGTCCACATGGACAGCTAAGTTCGTGAGTAAAAACACACATTGTTAATACTGTACTGTATTTTGATTAAACAAAAACCTAATGAAAATGATCAAACTCAAAAGCGAAATATTTCCTAGTTTACGTAAATGGATGAACTACTTTTCTTCCCTCCTATACCTAGTAAAGTGATTTGTTTGTATATTATGCCAGTATCATCGAACTCCAGTCGTGGAAGGGGTAGCAAACGGCGTTGATCCAGAGGTATAGCCAAGTTAATATTTAAAATGTTAGTAAAAATAAAATGATGTCCCTGTATAAATGGGGGTGGAAAGGAACTGGCCACCCTACACTATTATCTCCTCGCTTTGTTGCCTCATGAGTGATACCTTATTGGTGCCACATTTGAAGTTCAAATCTGTCTTGAGACTGCTGAATAAACAGCAAACAAAGAAGTTCAAAATGATTGTTTATTCATCAGAGTTAAGTACTTCTCTAAGTAACTAAGTTACAGTCACTTGCCAGAAGTAACAGAGGTACAGTTACTGTTTCCCGCTATAGTAAATCCTCGTTCACATTTTTCAAGTAGCTTGGATCAAGTAATCTGATTTTACGAAACTGAAAAGTGTGAACTATATTCCAAGTTGAGTTCAAGTCAAGCAGCAGCTTGAATTCAAGTTTCAAGTGAAGTTGAATCCATTTGTACATTTTACTTGACTTGAAAGGACACTTTATACAGCTTGAAGAGCAATAATTTATTTATTTATTTATTTATTTATTTATTTATTTATTCTTTCATTTACGTATTTATTTACTTATAAACTCATTCATTTATTTACACTTCCATTTATGTATTTATTTATATACTCTTTAATTTGTCTTTATTTATTCTTTCATTTATGTATTTATTTATTTACTCTTTCATGTATGTATTTATTATTTCGTTCATTTATGTACTTATTTATTTATATATTCTTTGATTTATGTATTTATTTATTCTTTCGTTTATTTATTTATTCCTTTATTCTTTCATTCATTTATTTATTTTTATTTAATTCTTCATTTTTATTTATTTACTCTATTTATTTATATATTTATTTACGGATTGATTTATGTATGTATTTAGTTATTTACACTTTTATTTATTTGTTTGTTTATTTTTTATTTTTATTTCCTCTTTCGTTTATGTATTTATTTATTTACTTTATTTATTTATTTACTCTCTCATTTATGTATTTATTTATTTACTCTTTCATTTATGTATTTATTTATTTACTCTTTCATTTATTATTTATTTACTTTTCGTTTATTGATTGATTGAATTATTTATTTATTTAATATTTTATTTATTTATTTACTCTGTCATTTATGTATTTATTTATTCTTTCATTTATTAATTTACGGATTTATTTATGTCTGAATTATTTACTTATTTACTCTTGCATTTATTTATTTATTACTCTTTCATTTATGTATTTATTTATTTATTTACTCTTTCATTTATTAATTTACGGATTTATTTATGTCTGAATTTACTTATTTAGCCTTTCATTTATTTATTTATTCTCTCATTTATGTATTTATTTATTTACTCTTTCATTTATTTATTTATTACTCTTTCATTTATGTATTTATTTATTTACTCTTTCTGTATTTATTTATTTACTCTTTCATTTATTTATGTCTGTATTTTTATTTACTCTTTAATTTATTTATTTATTTACTCTCTCATTTATGTATTTATTTATTTACTCTTTCATTTATTTATTTATTACTCTTTCATTTGTGTATTTATTTATTTACTCTTTCATTTATTAATTTACGGATTTATTTATGTCTGTATTTACTTATTTAGTCTTTCATTTATTTATTTATTCTCTCATTTATGTATTTATTTATTAACTCTTTCATTTATTTATTTATTTATTACTCTTTCATTTACTCTTTTGTTTATTTATTTATTTATTTATTTCTTTTTATTTCTTTATTTATTTATTTGTTTGTTTGTTTGTTTATTTGTTTGTTTGTTTGTTTGTTTGTTTATTTATTTCCAAAGGATTAAGACCAAACGTAGGGTCTTCTCTTCCATCCTACCAGAACCAGAAGCGCATACAAATTCAATAAATACAAACAGTGAAAAAAAAAACACTACATTGAAGTCCAATAGGGGATCAACATGATCAAATAATGTTGTAAAACAGTGGTTCTCAACCTTTTCCAATGACGTATCACCACTTTTAATTTAAGCAATTACCTGAACCACTAACCAAATTTATAATGGCATCTCGTCAACTGTCGTCCCAGGGTAATAATAAACATTAATATGTCCCAATATGAATAATTTTATGTACTTCATTCTTCTTCCTCCTACTTTTACCCCTCCCATGTTATGAAAACAGTTCTTCACCAAATCCTCTACGTAGATGTTGAACAAGGTAGATGATAAAGGGCATCCCTCTCGTACTCCACTCACTATTTCACTTCCTTCATACATTTTTTCTCTTATCCTGAATTTGACTCGTTGTTTCATATAAAGGTTACTGAACAGCCTCCTCTCTTTCCAATCCACGCCAATTTTCTTTAGGATCTCCATCAATTTGTTTCAATTCACTCTGTCAAACGCTTTTTCTAAGTCCACAAATACTATATACACTTCTTCATTGTTCTCTAGGTATATTTCTGCGTTTGTTCGTAGTAATCCGATTGCAATAATAATAATAATAATAATAATAATAATAATAATAATAATAATAATAATAATAATAAAAAGGTAAAAGGTAAAGGTATAACATGCCATGAAGGCACTTCATGGAGGTAGAGCCCCATGCTTTCCATGACCTCGGCACTAGAATGAGGTGGTGTGGTCGGCACCACGCTCTGACCTTTTATTTGTACTCAATTTAATAGGAGGCTGAGTGAACCTCGGGGCCGTTCTGAAAGTTTCTAACGAGAAAAATCCTGTCACCACCTGGGATCGAACCCCGGACCTTCCAGTCCGTAGCCAGCTGCTCTACCAACTGAGCTACCCGGCCGCAATAATAATAATAATAATAATAATAATAATAATAATAATAATAATAATAATAATAATATGTCTAAACTCGTCCACAGTCCGACATTTGCTATCTTTCTAGATATGAACCCTGCTACTAGCTTTTCGGTTAATGTTCAAACATTTTAACGAAGAACTGTGGACGTCCTTTAACCTTAATTCGCAGCACAGCGTCCACTCGGATCCTCTATTGAGAGAACCCATGAATAAGTAAGCATTTTCAGGCTTCGATGACGTCACAGCGCGGTCCGTCTTATTGCGTCACTGAGTGACCAGCAGCCCGAACGCTCGCTCGCACGTGACTGCACTTGCATTTGAATAAGTGGAGCAAGATGGCGCAGCTGTCCCAAACACACCCAGCTCCCGAAATGACTCAAAGCTCATGAATATGTGGACCAACTGAGTGCGTAAATCTGTTTGTTCTTAATTATTTAACGTTTCTCTCACACTACAGACGAACTTCGAGACAGTTGAACTGATGTAACGGCAACGGTTGGGTGAAAGGTGACAATAGGAATGAGCCCAGGAGAGCCTGAGAGCTTTACAGCGGAAAGGAAAGAGACAGACGAAAGAGGTGGTATAACCGCTTGGTCGAGCTATATTCAGGAATGGCCAGCACTGATTCAATAGATAAAGGGAAGAGAACTTATTAAAACTGTATCCATGTTAATTTTTAGATTTGTCTGAGAAGTATAAGTGCATTATAAGAATCTAAGTTTTAATTTTAATGCTCATTTTTCACAAGTTTGATTTTTTTATTCAAAAGAAATATTTTCTCAACTTTTCGTATAGAAAAGTGAAATTTTCAGGTATAGGCCTATTTATTTAGTAGCCTTACAGAATGTTTTCGTAAATCTGATATACCGTACGTATTACTGAAGATAGTGTATTGAAAATTTTGAAAATATTCGCATGGAAATTGTTTGTAAGGAAATGAATTAACAAAGCAACTACTGTTACATCATAAGCAAAAGATACGTGCCTATGTGTTGTAAAAATGTCAGCTCTATAGCTTCATCACATTTAGAGAAAATAATTTAATATTCTGATGATAGAAAGTTGCTCACAAATATCACCTTAAAATCATAATGCGATAAGAGTTTTGTTATGTAATATTAGTTACATTTAAAACAGATACAGTACCTAGGTAACTTTGCTTTGTACTGTAATATTGTTTTGATTAGTTTATTGATTAATTTTGTAAGGCTAAAGATACCATCAATATAAATTCCAACTTATCATGTCTTATTCAATCTCTTTCTTTGGAATATCACTTTCTTTATGAATGGTGTGTTTCATGCATTTAATACAGTATAATATTATACTCCTGTGAAATTTAAATGGATATTCCTTCTTAACTCTCCATTATGTTATTAAGATTTAAAACACAAGTGCAATATTAAGAAATCAGTGTCAGTACTTTTGTTTTACAGACAATATAGATAATATTAAACAGAAAGAAGCCATATAAAAATAACGACATAAAATTTCACGTTCCGTTTGTAGTTTGTGCTCCACTGATTTCTTAATTCAACAGGTTGCTTATCCATATACACAACCCTTCCTCTTTCCATACTTGGTGCTTGCTGCCCGCGCACGACGTTAAGGTCAGAAAAATGCGCTTGCTTTGACATCACTGCTTTAGACTATTGTACGTAATTCCAATTACCAGTTTTGTCCTTCGTACCAGTAACTCATGTTGAAATAATTCTGTACCTACTCTATAAAAGAGTACCTTACATACTGTAAATTGAATCTTCACTTCTGCCCGATCCGAAAAGATAAAATTAATCAGACATGCTATCTACTGTCCATCGAAGTGGTTATGTAGCAGAGTCGTAGAAAGGGAGGAAATCATGTGACAGTTAATTACTTAACGAGGCCCTTTTATTTAAGTTATTTTAAATAGTTGTATAATATTACGTAGACGTCCAATTCCTAACAGAAATTAATGTTCTCACAAAAGAGCTAATTACAGCCCAGCCACTAGCCTTTACAGATGGGCGAGCAGAAGCAGGTGGGAGGGAACCGGGATGCGACGACAGTATCTGTGCGAAATTGATTCAATATTGAAAGCTCTTTCGTCACGCGAACATATTTTTGGAACGTACTGTTTACTATGACCGTAAGGTTACTATGACTATATATGCGGGTCTTGGATCTGTGTGGAGGATTGAACTTCATTAGTAGAAGGAGTGGGAGTGAAGTACATTCAAAAACTCAGGTACAATTAAAATTTAAGTAAAAATAAAATGATGTCCCTGTATCAGGGGCGGCCCGTCCTTATGTGCTACAGTGCTACAGCACAATGATAATTTTTGCTCAAATAAAGTGTTTGCAATACCATAGTATTTGATCTGCCATTTGACAATTTCCCGTGGTTATGTTCATGACGCGTTATAGAGTGTTTAGTCTTCGCTCTTCGCTCTTTGGTGCCTCAGGGGGTTCGTTGTGCTACTCAAAACTTACATGAGAATGTAGACAGTTAATGCGCATGTGCGAAGCTGAAATATGAAATAACTGCTCTGATTGGCTATTTTTACGCGGGGAAGTGCTGTAGTCAGCTTCAGCACAACACAGCTTGGAGATTCCAAAAGTAAAGCGTAAGGAAAGAATGCTTGTTTGTGGAGGAACTCGGAACTATGTACAATGTATCTGGTAATTCAAATGTTCGACTGCTGCTGCCATCTACCAGTTTTTTTTAGGTTCCTCCTGAATCAATCAGCAAGCGACGGAAAATTTAATCCCAGAAAATTGATGCCAAGAAGGTATGTAACCGTATAATTCAGGAAACTACTCATCGTTTCCAATCTTTAAGCTACCTAGACATAACCAAGTTGTTAAACAGCGAATTTTTTAACAATTTTTTGTATAATTTTCCTGAACGCGAACTTGAAGTTGCTGTCAACAGCTATACTGTACTGAACAAAAGAATGTTAAAGACACAACTTGGAGTTCTATACGGAAGATCCGACTTCCGAAATATAGATGGCTGTTCAATTGTTACAAAACACAGTCTCCAACAATTCACGGGATCCATTCTGTGAAGTAACGAAGTTGTTAAATATTTTGGTTACAACACCAATGACCACTGCTTAGCCAGAAAGATGTTTTTCTTGCTTGAAACGCATAAAAACGTTTTTAAGGAACACTATGTCCCAGGATCGCCTCACTGCTCTTGCAATACTGTCAATAGAAAAGAGTATAATGTCCAGGATGGAGGGATTTAACGTTCAACACCAGGGTAATTGACAACTTCTGCAGTAGGAAGGAACTCCATATTTCGTCACTAGGCGAGTCTCAACTCAAGATAAATAATTACATATAAGTTTATACAGTAGGCCGATATAGAGATTGTAGCACGCTCATTATTTTAACCACCAGCCGCTACTGCCCTGTATAATCCTAATGTGGACGCATTAATCAATTTTTAAATGATCATGAACTAATTCGTGTTACAGAAATAAATGACGAATGAATGAAATCTGGTTTAATGTTATACATTGATGCTGTCACGTCAGACTTACAAGTAAACGTACGAAAGTAAAATGTGACAGTGGTTTTCCAAAGACGGGCAAACGAATTCCTTTGACACCCAGTGCTCTCTGGCAACACTTTGTAACGGGTTTCTTCTCCCCGTCTACTCTGGCAGTGAACAAATACAGTATGTGGACTCGGACCGATATTCTAATGAGGCAGAGGCTGTCGTGACGAGCCAACCCAGAATCCGGAAGCTTTGAGTCCTTTGGGAGAAGAGCGGACTATGTACAATCAAGGAGAACGATCTTCAAAATAAATTCTTACGTTAGTCTGGTCGTAGTAGAATTTTATTAGCGTTCTGTGGAATTTAAAAGGTACAGCAGAACCTCTATTATCCGTGATAATGAAGGGGATGGAGTGAACGGTTAATCGAAAAAATCGGATAATCCGTACCATAAAAGATTTTCATAAATATAGTGCATAATATTTAGGGATATAGTTTCGTGGTGTTGTGTTTAACATGATAGTGGATCAGAATTCACTTACTTACTTACTTAAGGAACCCGAAGGTTCATTGCCGCCCTCACATAAGCCCGCCATCGGTCCCTATCCTGTGCAAGATTAATCCAGTCTCTATCATCACACCCCACCTCCCTCAAATCCATTTTAATATTATCCTCCCATCTACGTCTCGGCCTCCCTTAAGGTCTTTTTCCCCTCCGGTCTCCCAACTAACACTCTATATGCATTTCTGGATTAGCCTATACGTGCTACATGCCCTGCCCATCTCAAACGTCTGGATTTTAAGTTCCTAATTATGTTAGGTGAAGAATACAATGCGTGCAGTTCTGTGTTGTGTAACTTTCTCCATTCTCCTGTAACTTCATCCCGCTTAGCCCCAAATATTTTCCTGAGCACCTTATTTTCAAACACCCTTAACCTATGTTCCTCTCTCAGAGTGAGAGTCCAAGTTTCACCACCATACAGAAGAACCGGTAATATAACTGTTTTATAAATTCTAATTATTGTAGGGATTCGTAACAAGCTGTTTTTTTTACGGTGATGGGTTGTTAGCCCTTCGCCCAACCCCCAAGCTGGAGGACCACCCCTTATCGGCTGTCCACGACTGCTTATTCAATATATTCGCAGCTACCCTCCATATCTGGAGGCCGTCTCCTCTATCCGCAACCTGAGGACGCGCCATGCCGTGGTGATAGGGACCCACCATACATGAGGATCAGAAATTCACTAGGTAATTTCAGTCTGGTTATCAGTGACGGGATTTAAGGGCCAAAGTAACTCCTTGTGATGATTGTCTGCCGAAAGATAGGATTAGAGATCTCATGTTATAGATTTAAACACTCATACTTTATATAAGCAATTTACCTTTTGTTTTTATTAAATCCCGCACAGTTGTAACGCTAATCTCGTATTCTGGTTCGACATGAGATATAGTTTCTCCTTTCCCAAATCTCTCAATTATTTGCTCTTTTTTATACGTAGCACAACACGTTTTCTTTCAACACCCATGGAAAATATTTTACATATGTTATATAGAACGACCATTCCAACAGTAGAACAAGAATTGAATTGTACACGGGTTTTGCAGTTTTGTGGAAGTTCTTGTGGTCATTTCCTTGAAAACAGATAGTGACTATTTTATAAGTTGGGAAAAACAACCCCTCCAACAAGTAACTGTATAGGACCTCATATTTTGTCCTGTAAGAAAAAAGAGGGAGATAAACAATCGGATAATCCGCCAATCGGTTAATAGGGTGACGGATAATCGGGGTTTTACAGTATTTGCTTTCAAATCGCTTACCTAATTTATGTTATTAGCTCTTTTTTGTTATTTAACGACGCTATATTTTTTATTTTTATTTTATTTTATTTAAATTTAAATATACAGAATAAAGAATATAATTACAAAACAAACAAGAGAAATAGAAATAAAATAATACAAGCAATATAAAAAAAAGAAGATACAGTAGTATTAACAAAATTTGAGACCGAATGAGCAGCGCTCGTGCTCGGTCGCAGGTTATTTAGCGTCGACGGGATTAGTGGTAACGAGATGGCATTTGACGAGATGATACCGAGAAGATTACCTGACATTCGTCTTGCGGTTGGGGAAAACCTCGGAAAAATCCAACCATGTAATCAGCCCAAACTCTAGATCTGCAGGCAAGCTCCTTAGCCGACTGAGCTACTCCGGTGGCTATTTAGGTCTTAAAAATCTTTCATAACATTCGTAACTAATGTCAGGTTCATTTAAGGTTATAATTATATGAGTATGTACTTACTGGCTTTTAAGGAACCCGGAGGTTCATTGCCGCCCTCACATAAGCCCGCCATTGGTCCCTATCCTGAGCAAGATTAATCCAGTCTCTATCATCATATCCCACCTCCCTCAAATCCATTTTAATATTATCTTCCCATCTACGTCTCGGCCTCCCCAAAGGTCTTTTTCCCTCCGGCCTCCCAACTAACATTCTATATGCATTTCTGGATTCGCCCATACGTGCTACATGCCCTGCCCATCTCAAACGTCTGGATTTAATGTTCCTAATTATGTCAGGTGAATAATACAATGCGTGCAGTTCTGTGTTGTGTAACTTTCTCCATTCTCCTGTAACTTCATCCCTCTTAGCCCCAAAGTACCTTATTCTCAAACACCCTTAACCTATGTTCCTCTCTCAAAGTGAGAGTCCAAGTTTCACAACCATAAAGAACAACCGGTAATATAACTGTTTTATAAATTCTAACTTTCAGATTTTTTGACAACAGACTGGATGATAAAAGCTTCTCAACCGAACAATAATAGACATTTCCCATATTTATTCTGTGTTTAATTTCCTCCCGAGTATCATTTATATTTGTTACTGTTACTCCCAGGTATTTGAATTTTTCCACCTCTTCAAAAGATAAATGTCCAATTTTTATATTTCCATTTTGTACAATATTCTCGTCACGAGACATAATCATATACTTTATCTTTTCGGGATTTACTTTCAAACCTATCTCTTTACTTGCTTCAAGTAAAATTCCCGTGTTTTCCCTAATCGTTTGCAGATTTTCTCCTATTATTAATATTATTATTATTATTATTATTATTATTATCATATTTTAAAAATTAGTTTAAAGAATCTATAAAGTATTTTGAAGGTTTTAGGCTCTACCTACCACTACCATGCCTTACTGGACGAATACCAATCCGGGTTCAGAAATGGACATAGTACGACTACAGCACTACTAAAGTGAATGAGGATATACGTGAAGCCACAGATGAACGTAAATTAACATTGCTGACATTACTTGACTTCAGTAAGGCATTTGATACAGTTGACACGGACCTTCTATTATGTAGATTAAGACTTCTGAATCTTTCTGAAAGTTCTGTTACTTGGTTTGAATCCTACCTTCGCGAACGTCAACAATGTGTCATTGCATGCGATTATTCTTCAAGATGGTGTGTCGTGAAATCTGGAATTCAACAAGAATCAGTTCTCGGACCTTTACTCTTCATGATTTATATTAATGACGTGACTAATATGATAAAACACTGCAGATGCCATATGTATGCTGACGACTTGCAAATTTATTTGCATTTCCACCCTGACGAGACTAGTGACGCAGTAAACAAAATAAACGAAGACTTGAATTCGATTTCACTGTGGGCACACAAATTTGGATTAAGGTTAAATCCAGAGAAATCGCAAGCAATCGTAATGGGGCATAATCGTCTACGAAGTACTCTTGATAGCAGAGCTATACCACATATAACATTGAATGGGATTATTGTTAAATACAGTGAAACAGCTAAAAATCTTGGAATTTTTATGGATAGTGATCTAAATTGGAACACCCAAGTAACACACACTTGCAAAAAAATATTTTCTCAACTTCACTCTTTGTTTCATATGAAAGAATTTCTACCACTTAGTCTAAAAAAGAATCTTATTCAGACGCGTGTAATGCCCCATTTTGATTATTGCGATTCCATGCTAACTAATGTAAGTTCACTCTTAGCTGAGAGACTACAACGTGTTCATAATGTGTGCATACGATTCATCTGCAATACTCGTAAATTTGACCATATAACACCTTCCCTCCAGTTACTTTCATGGGTGCGTCTGAAGGAACGAAGAACAATACATTCACTGTCTCTTCTATTTAGAATCATGCATACTTCTACTCCGAATTATCTGTTATCGCGCTTTCAATTTCTTACAACTCTTCGAAACCGACATCAAGCACTTCTTTCTATCCCTCATCATAGAACGTCTCTATACTCATGATCCTACACTGTAGAAATACCTCGTCTCTGGAATTCGCTACCTAATGATGTCAGGGACTGCAGGACTTTATCACAATTCAAAATTAAACTGGAAACTTTTGTCTTGTTTAATCCTTTTTAGATATTGCTAGAAGTGTTGATTTGTATTTTTTTACTCCAGATTAAAATCGCAAGTTTCTTGTTTATGTTAGTTAATTAGGATACAATTAATTATGATACTTAATCACTCATTTAAAGTTTGTGTGACTGCAACCTGTGTATTTTTTTGTGTGACTTTACTTCGTTTATAGTGTTTTTTTTCCTTTTTATTTCTGTTATTGTATTTGTATTCCTGTTGTTGTGGAAGAGAAGGCCTGATGGCCTTGACTACACCAGAATAAATAAATAAATAAATAGATAAATAAATAAATAAATAAATAAATAAATAAATAAAGGAAAGGCAATAATTATATTGGAAAAATTACTTTGGATTGGACTCTGCAAGGGAGTAGAGAAAGGTACGACAAAAAGAAATTTGGACACGAACAGTTATTGAGGAATTTGCGGAGGAAAGGAGAACATAGGAGAAGATGAATTTGGCGCAGAATGAAATCCGATGAAGACACTTTGTAGATGCTCTGTGTTCCTGCTATGAGGTAAAGGAGATGATGATTATGATGATGATGGTGATGGTGGTGATGATACAGATCAGCTACTTGGGAATACAAGAACAGTTCCAGCATCTCATGGTACACAGTTCCAGCTGCTGATGCTTCATAGAAGAAGAACAGCTCGACAACCCTGGCATTCACCAGAACGCACCAGATATTCATTTTCAAGCTAATTCATATGTTTATGTTGGACGTTCGGGTTTTGTGGGTTATAACTGATACTGACAGATGGAGAACACGATGTTTCGTAGAAAGATAGAGTTGCTGTCGATAGCACGTCCATCATTTGATTGCTCTGATGACAGGGTTGCTACTGTTTACAACCACTATATGGATTTTGCAGGATGTAGAAACATGAGGTACGATTAGCAGGTATCAGTTATTCAATAGAAATATCTCGATATGCAACTCACTGGCAGGATAACCCTCAACTGCGTAGTGGAAATTTCTAACGCAACTAGTGAACGGTTCACACTGGAAGGTTGCGTAGGTTCTTCAAATTTTGCACACTGATACGTATTATTTGTATAAAGTTTCGTGCCAAAACAAAAGTTTCGAAAATAACATGCCAGGTATTAAAACGATGTTCCGAATATCGCTGTGAATCTGATAGTTACGGAAACTTTTGAGTGTAGCTTGTGGCAGACACGGGGGAGAAACAAGGCTGCAACTGAACGTCTGTACACGCAGTGTTAAATTGGGTCCATCTTTACGAACAAAATATGGACTTTTACCATTCATTTTTGGTTTCCAGATAAGTAAATTACAAATAGGTATATTTATTTAAAATTTTCACTCATTCTTATTGAAAATTAACATTTGCTACAACATTTTAGTGAAAGAAAAGTATAAACGTTTTCGCCTATACTGTATCATTAGATACATAATTGTTTAACGATATCTAAATAAGTACGCAGCTGGCTACGGACTGGAAGGTCCGGGGTTTGATCCCAAGTGGTGACGGGATTTTTATCGTTGCCAAATTTCCAGAACGGCCCCGAGGTTCACTCAGCCTCCTATAAAATTGAGTACCGGATCTTTCTCGGGGGTAAAAGGCGGTCAGAGCGTGGTGCCGACCACACCACCTCATTCTAGTGCCGAGGTCATGGAAAGCATGGGGCTCTACCTCTATATGTAGTAATAGTTTAATATATTTATAGGGAATATGTTGATTTCAAATAATTTGCATTTGATTTGCTAATTTGCTAAAATTGTACGTGATTGATGTATGTGTACATAGAACTCATGTTACAATATTTGTTATGTTGGTTAACTTACTTATTTGCTTACTAGCTTTTAAGGGACCAGGAGGTTCATTGCTGCCCTCACATAAGCCCGCTATTGGTCCCTATCCTGAACAAGATTAATCCAGTCTCTACTATCATATTCCACCTCTCTCAAATTCATTTTAATATTATCTTCCCAACTACGTCTCGGCCTCCCCAAAGGTTTTTTTCCCTCCGACCTCCCAACTAACGTCTTATTTTGAGGTTTCGTAACAAGCTGTTTTTTTACGGTGATGGGTTGTTAGCCCTTCGCCCAACCCCCAAGCTGGAGGACAATCCCTCATCGGCTGTCCGCGACTGCTTATTCAATATATTCACAGCTACCCTCCATATCTGGAGGCCGTCTCCTCGTTGGTTAACACTGTTAAAAATTAAAATTGATAAAATATAAAAATCATCATTCTTATACATACGTTAAAATTTTAATATCATATAGAAAATTGACGTTGTTATTAATTGTGCATGAATATTTGTGATGTTATGACGACGGTGTTTGTGTATACATATAATACAATTATGTTTTGATGCAAGTTAAAACTTCTCTACATAGTTGTTTCGTATTTTGGAGATTTAGGAATCACTTGGCAAACACGCATTACTACCTGAGGTGCTTAGAACAAAACTAGCCAGTTTTTATTTTTATTCATAATTTTAATATTGTTTGGTTTTAAACGTGTGATCACTAAAACCCATTTCTAGCAAGCATTACCTCCTATAAACACTGCGTCCACACCTGTGGAGTAACGGCTAGCGCGTCTGGCCGTGAAACCAGGTGACCCGGGTTCGATTCCCGGTCGGAGCAAGTTACCTGGTTGAGGTTTTTTCCGGGGTTTTCCCTCAACCCAATATGATTAAATGCTGGGTAACTTTCGGTGTTGGACCCTGGACTCATTTCACCGGCATTATCACCTTCATCTCATTCAGACGCTAAATAACCTAAGATGTTGATAAAGCGTAGTAAAATAACCTACTAAAATAAAACCTATAAACACTGCACATTTCAATGCCTGTCTTGAACAACAAAATGCATCATATAAACAATCATCATTCACAGCAAAATCAAATGTTTAGAATAATGATTTTTACATTATGCAAAAATAAGGGAGAAAAATGCTCGAAGAGAAGAATAATACGGGAGCCGGAAGACTGTTAAAATTAGGGGCAAATACGGGAGATCCCGGAAAATAGGGAGGGTTTTAAACTCTAATTACGACAGTGGATTGGAAATGATTCCAACTTTGAATGAATGAATTAATATATTTGTCTTTAAACAATATACCCTTTGGTGAGGCGGCACTTCACATTAGTATACAGTGCCGTCTCCCTGTTTTACAACGCCTCTCGTGCAAGTCATTTAAGTCGTTACTTATTTTTCCACTATTTCCGTTCGATTGCACTGAGGTTATGTTCTCCTGTGCTTGCTGAATACCAGTTCGCGTCACTCCTATTTCTTCTTCAGATGACGTCACTGCCTGCTTTCCGGAAATTTTCGCTGAGTTTCACACGTTTACACTTGTCTCTCTGCTCTCGCATACACTCACCATACTCATGTCACTAACTTCGCCTTTAGATACGATATTCTTCATTTTTTCTTTCAGAATTTTTCTGTTCCTTTCCCTTTCTTCTGAGCCTACAACCGGATCCTTCAACGTTACTAGACACTCCTCTACACTAAAAACCAAATTGTTTATCTTAATCTTGTCCTTGATCAGTTTCGCGAATTGTCCATTTCTTCGTGCTGCTTTAAGAAAAGGGATTAGAACTCTTCTTCTACTTCTCTCTTCGTAGCTCCAGTCGTCATCTATTCTGATCGCTGTGTTCCCTAGCATTCTTCTATTCTTCATAATCCTCTCCTTCGTAACCAAGCTCTTAAATTTTACTAATATTGGCCTAACTTGTTCTGAATTTTGTATTTGTTTCTTTCCTACTCTAAATGCTTCCTATACTTTTCCATCGCTCATGTCCATACCAAAACACTTCCAGCACGCTTCTAATATCTTCTCATCAGTGGCGTAGCGTCAATGTAAGTTAAAAAGCTCAGCTTCCCCAGTTAATAATAATTTCATAATAAACCTGCAGTTTATGGACAAAATTATTTATTACTTTTAATAGAATTTATATTTACGCGTTAAATATTGTGATGCGGCAGCTCAGGATGATTTGTGATGCAGCAGTAAACAAGAAGCCTGCACACACGAGCCTCCAAGCAGACTGGTTTCTTACACTCATTCTTCTGTGTAACCCGCCCCGCAGATTTTCCATCCCTTTCTAACTAAACTATCCTGGTCGCAAGGCCAGCAAGAAGCTAGCTTTGACATTGAAAATAAAGTAGTTTCCGAGTTATCCCTTTTCGTCAGTTGTGTTCAGTTGAAGTGTTAGTGTGCATTGTGGCCGATATAATAAATAATGATTGAAATAACAGTTCCAGACACCAATTTACTTGAATTTTTTAGGACAATTCTATTATCAAGACTGACTTACGAACAAAAGTGACGATTGATCTAAAAAACAAATGACCGACTCAATTTGCTGTCAATGAAGGACACACTCAAAATACAGAGGCATACTTACAGTAATGATGCTAATACTGCATCTATTGTTCGTTAATATTGTGATTTATCTAAGTATGACAGGAGTGAAAATGTTATAAACGTATACGTGTCTATTTGTTAGAGATATGTGTAAACTGCATTGAAATCATATTTTATTACGTACCATTTGAGGTCATGCCTTATTTGTGTTAATTACGATGTTCCAACCAATCTTCGACTGCTGACTTGACATTGACTACTATTTATTTTAAGACTATATTTTTGTAGTACGTTTTCTCATATTGCATGAAAGACAACTTGAGTTAGCATCCCCTGCTCAAAATTTCATGCTACGCCACTGCTTCTCATATGTATCGATAGTCTGTTCTCTCTCTTCTTCTTCTATCCCGAAAAATAACAAGTCTTTTCTCCTCTTTTCCTCCTCAAAGTGATCCCATTTGCTTTTTAGAATTTCGTTTTCCAGTTGAATTTTTTCCATCTTCTTTCTCAGCTCTTCCATGCTCTCCTTCATTTCCATTAGATCTTGTTTCACTGCACTGTACTCCATTTCACTATTACGCACACTTATTCACCGGTTTAAAGGCTGGTTCACAATAAACCGGGACCGGAAACGACAACGAGAACGAGAACGAAAATAATGTTAACATAAATGTATTTAAATGAGAGTATTCACAACAGTTAATTGTGAATGGTTACATTTAAATACATTTATTTTAACATTATTTCCATTCTCGTTCTCGTTGTAGTTTCCGTTCCCGGTTTATTGTGAATAAGCCTTAACACAGGTCAACGCCTCTACTACACGTTACTATTCCCTGACTTGCACAAAGCGAACCGACTTCCCCTGCAACTTAAGACTGGATTCCAACTTTACCACCGAGAAAAAAGTTACGTTATTTAAAACTGACTGTTAAAGCTGGTTCACAATAAACCGGAAACAAGAATCGGAACGAAAACGAAAACGGTAAAATTGTTAAAATGTGTACATTTAAATGTGAGCATTCACAATTAACGAAAAGCTTGCCGGAACCCGAGATCGGGAACGGAGATTTGGCCAAGTTTCAACTTTGGCGTTCACGTTTCCGATCACAGCCCACTAGATTCATTCCATTGCCAGCTAAAAGCTATTTCGTCGTCGTATATTTTGTAGCAAGAAGACCGTGACATAACCTTGCATTATTTTGTTCTGTGCTCCATCATGGAAGCAAGTTTTATTTGATGAGATTCTAATATTGAGTGTTGAGGAAAATCCTCACGTTTACGATAAGCTGCGCGCCTCGTATAAAGATGAGAAAATGAAGGCGAATACGTGGCTTTCAATAGCTGCATCTTTGAACACCGATCGGAAACGAATCATATTTTATTACTGTATTCGTTGTATTACACACTACATATTCATGCTTCAATTCAATAACTACTGTTGT
Source organism: Periplaneta americana (assembly GCA_025594305.2). NCBI lineage: Eukaryota > Metazoa > Arthropoda > Insecta > Blattodea > Blattidae > Periplaneta > Periplaneta americana. The sequence goes on along the minus strand of JAJSOF020000011.1, from coordinate 147,659,144 downwards.
GTTCATTTTTGTTCTATTACAAATGTTTCTTCTCTAATTATTTTACGTTATGGTAGACATAAAATAGGTTGTGATAATAAAGATGCATGGGCATATTTATAGTACCGTACCTAATGAAATGTTTCAGTTAAAATTTCGAAGTTGTTTAACCTGTGTTTATGTTGGCTGCCTTGTACTCATGAGAGAACGCCATTGGTCAATTATACACAAATAACATCAGAATGCGTAATATCGACTTTACATATACAGGGACATCATTTTATTTTTACTTCAATTTTTATTGTACCTGAGTTTTTTAATGTACTTCACTCCCACCCCTTCTACTAAGGAAGTTCCAACTCCACACAGAACCAAGACCGCAGATAGTATTTAAAACTGAGTTACTGAGTATAGTATGTTCCAGAAATATGTTCGCGTTTTCCAGTGACGAAAGAGCTTTCAATATTTAATCATATTTTCGCACAGGTACTGTTCGTGTGCCTACGTCGCATCCCGATTTCCCCCACCTGCTTCTGCTCGCCCCTCTGCTCTGAAGACATTAATTTCTCTTAGGAATTAGGCGTTTACGTAATATTATACAGCTGTTTAATTTAACTTGAATAAAAGGGCCTCGTTAAATAATTAACTGTCACGTGATTTCCTCCCTTTCTACAATCCTGCGGCATAACCACTTGGACGGACAGTAGATAGCATGTCTTATTAATTTTATATTTTCGGGTCGGGCAGAAGTGAAGATTGAATTCACAGTACGTAGAGTAGGTACAGAATTATTTCAACATGAGTTACTAGTACGAAGGACGAAATTGGCAATTGGAATTAGATGCAATAGTCTATAGTGCGATAATATGCACAAAAGAACTGAAGCCTGTATCGAAATGAACGGCCACCATTTTCAAAATTGTGTTTAAATATTCATATTATGATTATTTTTCAATTTAACTTCTTTCTCTATATTGTACGCTAATGTGCTGTAGACAGTATACACTGCATAATGAATAGGTTCGCATGGATAACTCACTTCGTGAGTAAAAACACTTATTCTTAATACAGTACTGTACTTTGATTAAAGAAAAACCTAATGAAAATTATCAAACTCAAAATCGCGATATTTCCTAGTTTACGTAAATGGATGAACTACTTTTCTTCCATCCTATACCTAGTAGAGTGATTTGTGTTTTACGCCAGTATCATCGAACTCCAGTCTTGGAGGGGGAGCAAGCGGTGTTTCCGGTTCTCTAAAGGTATAGACAGGTTAATATTAAAAATGTTAGTAAAAATAAAATGACGTCCCTGTAGTTATTGACATACATATCGATATACATAGTCGTCTACGTTCTCGGTTTATTGTGAATCAAAAATTTTCATATTCACGTCTTCTGCTTCTCGTTTTCATTCTGGTTCTCGTTCCCGGTTTATTGTGAACCAGCCTTAAGCGTACATTTTTAACAATAAGTTTTGCGATCTCTTTCACAGTTTGGACAAAAAAAAAACAAAAACCTATTTCACCTATTCCAATAACTTAAAATGCACTTCTAAAAACCTAAAAATCCGGTCCCTAGTCGTGATTCTTGTGCAGTCATGCAGGAACATATCAAGCTCCATCCTCTGCAGGGGGTGTGCTATAAAACATGGCGGTAGATGCGCCGAGTAAGATAGAAGGAAGCTCGCAGCGTTCACGTCACGTCCGCACGCAACGTGTTGTTCGCACGTCCGCTCCGCTGCAATTTGTCATTGTCTCACCTGGCACGTGGGAGCCCCACTTTGTGTTTACCTGCCTCCCAAATCTCGGGATGCTTCGTACCAGTAGGTCACTCCTCTTGAGTCTGCCAGGTCGTCAAGTACACATTTTTCCTCTCTCACGAAATTGAAGTGGACAGAATGACTGATTCCCCACACGTGTGCCAATTACAAATTAAGAGTTTCTTTTTTTATTTCAGCGTTTTGTTCTGTCGGCATTCATCCATTAAGTGCATCGACAAGTTTCGATTTCTAGTGCTGTGATAAACGATAGAACAGTATATCGCGTCAGTCATTCTTCCGAAGTCGATAAACATATAAGAAAATTTCTACAGTTGCGTCATTCGATGTAAACTTTGATGTGCCACTTAATTTTAAAGTTATTTTTTGTTTATTTTGTAAAGTAATAATTAATTTTATGGGTATTAGAATTTAAAAATCAAATACTGATCCTGTGTGTTCTGTAATATTCCAGATTTTATAATTTAAAAAGTGAATAAAATTAAATCCCTTCAATTGATCATTTCAGTGGTTGACTATACTCTGTTGTGCAACTCACTATTCTTCTGTTTTGTTGTATCTTATATCATTTGCTGTAGCAAAATTAATAGACGTTACTGTCATAATCGTCATACAAAACATGAATAATATTTACTTACTTATGGCTTTTAGGGAACCTTTTAAATAATCAACATATAGATCATTGATTTGTCTCTTCTTCATAACATTTATAACCCTTGTTATGCGAAATTTTCAAATAGCTGTAGTTCCACATCCGTTCCAAATTGGACATATGTTTATATTATGAACTTTTTACTCGGAATTGTCCATACTTCAACCTGTTAAATATTTATAGTACCTCCTTAAACAGCCTTTATATTCTTACATATTGTCTATTATTCTAGTGACTCATAACTCATGTCTTACATCCTATTCTTATGCTTTGCCTATTATTCTAGTGACTCATAACTCATTTCTTACATCCTATTCTTATATTTTGTCTATTATTCTAGTGACTCATAACTCAATTCTTACATCCTATTCATATGCTTTGCCTATTATTGTAGTGACTCATAACTCATTTCTTATATCTTATTCTTATGTTTTGTCTATTATTCTAGTGACTCATAACTCATTTCTTATATCTTATTCTTATATTTTGTCTATTATTCTAGCGACTCATAACTCATTTCTTATATCTTATTCTTATATTTTGTCAATTATTCTAGTGACTCATAACTCATTTCTTATATCTTATTCTTATGTATTGCCTATAATTCTAGCGACTCATAACTCATTTATTATAACTTATTCTTATATTTTGTCTATTATTCTAGTGACTTATAACTCATTTCTTATATCTTATTCTTATATTTTGTCTATTATTCTAGTGACTCATAACTCATTTCTTATATCTTATTCTTATATTTTGTCTATTATTCTAGTGACTCATAACTCATTTATTATAACTTATTCTTATATTTTGTCTATTATTCTAGTGACTCATAACTCATTTCTTATATCTTATTCTTATATTTTGTCTATTATTCTAGTGACTCATAACTCATTTCTTATATCTTATTCTTATATTTTGTCTATTATTCTAGTGACTCATAACTCATTTCTTATAACTTATTCTTATATTTTGTCTATTATTCTAGTGACTCATAACTCATTTCTTATATCTTATTCTTATATTTTGCCTATTATTCTAGCAACTCATAACTCATTTCTTATATCTTATTCTTATGTATTGCCTATTATTCTAGCGACTCATAACTCATTTCTTATATCTTATTCTTATATTTTGTCTATTATTCTAGCGACTCATAACTCATTTCTTATATCTTATTCTTATATTTTGTCTATTATTCTAGTGACTCATAACTCATTTCTTATATCTTATTCTTATATTTTGTCTATTATTCTAGTGACTCATAACTCATTTCTTATATCTTATTCTTATATTTTGTCTATTATTCTAGTGACTCATAACTCATTTCTTATATCTTATTCTTATATTTTTCTATTATTCTAGTGACTCATAACTCATTTCTTATATCTTATTCTTATATTCTGTCTATTATTCTTATATTTTGTCTATTATTCTAGTGACTCATAACTCATTTCTTATATCTTATTCTTATGTATTGCCTATTATTCTAGTGACTCATAACTCATTTCTTATATCTTATTCTTATATTTTGTCTATTATTCTAGCGACTCATAACTCATTTCTTATATCTTATTCTTATGTATTGCCTATTATTCTAGCGACTCATAACTCATTTCTTATATCTTATTCTTATATTCTGTCTATTATTCTAGTGACTCATAACTCATTTCTTATATCTTATTCTTATATTTTGTCTATTATTCTAGTGACTCATAACTCATTTCTTATATCTTATTCTTATATTTTGTCTATTATTCTAGTGACTCATAACTCATTTCTTATAACTTATTCTTATATTTTGTCTATTATTCTAGTGACTCATAACTCATTTCTTACATCTTATTCTTATGTATTGTCTATTATTCTAGCGACTCATAACTCATTTCTTATATCTTATTCTTATATTTTGTCTATTATTCTAGCGACTCATAACTCATTTCTTATATCTTATTCTTATATTTTGTCTATTATTCTAGTGACTCATAACTCATTTCTTATATCTTATTCTTATATTTTGTCTATTATTCTAGTGACTCATAACTCATTTCTTATATCTTATTCTTATATTTTGTCTATTATTCTAGTGACTCATAACTCATTTCTTATATCTTATTCTTATATTTTTTCTATTATTCTAGTGACTCATAACTCATTTCTTATATCTTATTCTTATATTCTGTCTATTATTCTTATATTTTGTCTATTATTCTAGCGACTCATAACTCATTTCTTATATCTTATTCTTATGTATTGCCTATTATTCTAGTGACTCATAACTCATTTCTTATATCTTATTCTTATATTTTGTCTATTATTCTAGCGACTCATAACTCATTTCTTATATCTTATTCTTATGTATTGCCTATTATTCTAGCGACTCATAACTCATTTCTTATATCTTATTCTTATATTTTGTCTATTATTCTAGTGACTCATAACTCATTTCTTATATCTTATTCTTATATTTTGTCTATTATTCTAGTGACTCATAACTCATTTCTTATATCTTATTCTTATATTTTGTCTATTATTCTAGTGACTCATAACTCATTTCTTATATCTTATTCTTATATTTTGTCTATTATTCTAGTGACTCATAACTCATTTCTTACATCCTATTCTTATGCTTTGCCTATTATTCTAATGACTCATAACTCATTTCTTATATCTTATTCTTATATTTTGTCTATTATTCTAGTGACTTTTAACTCATTTCTTATATCTTATTCTATCTTATATTTTGTCTATTATTCTAGTGACTCCTAACTCATTTGTTATATCTTATTCTCACATTTTGCCTATAAATTCTAGTGACTTTTAACTCATTTCTTACATCCTATTCTTATGCTTTGCCTATTATTCTAGTGACTCATAACTCATTTCTTATATCCTATTCATATATTTCGTCTATTATTCTAGTGACTCGTAACTCATTTCTTATATTTTATTCTTATATTTTGTCTATTATTCTAGTGAATTTTAACTCATTTCTTATATCTTACTCGTATATTTTCTATGTTATTCTAATTACTCATAACTCACTACTTATATCTTGAATTTCTTTAAAATCTTGCATGATATATCCATAAATTAAACTACTTAATAGCGCAATTATTTCGAACGACATCTGTTTGCCGTTAGTAAGCAGACTAAAAACAAATAGTTGCCAATGTGTTCAGCCCAACCCAAGGATCGGGATGAAGGAAGATGGACCATAAAGATACAAGTGGAGCACAATACTACACGTGGTATCACACTGAGTTTTATTACCAGATTTCGCTTCGGCCCATTTCCAAAGAATGCTCTCAGGCCATAAAAGAGACAGCTCGCGTCTAGTTCCACAAGTTATGTCCGCGAGTTAGAATTTCAGGGCTCGAATGACCTCTTTTGCCCGTCTTCCCCTTTCCTCCTCCACATCATCGCAGTCATCAAATCCATCCCGGCCGACATCTCGTCATTTGGTCGGTCCCAACATCTTCACACTACATCAGTCACAGATTTTCCAGAGGAGACTTAACAATGAAGGGGCTCTATTGTCGATTTCCAGCACGTCGCCAAGTTTTCACTTATGACGAGAAGAATTCAAGTTCCAAATGGAGTGAAACGATTGTCCCTCGGTCGAAGTTAAGCGATGTGTTCCGAATTTAAAATCCTGGCTTACGGGCTTACCTCAATAAAAGAAGGCGGAACTACCTTCGAGGAAATGGAATTTGCATTGATGTGTATACAAATATGATTGCCTCAATGCACTTACGTATGTTACTTCCAAGTGACTGAAATTTCATACATGAATGAAAACAGTTCTAAGTTCCAGTACACATGAGCTGCGCAATGGAAATTGTATGCACAAAAAAGGATTAAATATCAGTACACGAATTTATATTCAACAGATGTCCCATGCGATTTTTAGAATATTTGTGAATAAAAACATTGAAGGTGCATATACAGTTTTTCAGCATCACAAGTCTTTCTTTTATCAATACTAGTACATACAGGCTGAATCCTAAGCAGTGTCATTAATTTCAGACGGTTTCTTTGAGATATTTCAAACGAAATAGTAATATGCGTTATAAGAGCGGTATGTTGACGTTTTCATGTTCGAGGAAAAGATTGAAAAAACGAAACGTAGCTGAGCTTTTTTAATTTCCGAGAACATGAAAACAAACATACCGCTCGTGTATCGTACATTATTTTGTGCGAAGATCGTTTATTACATACCTGAAAGACGAATTTCTAATTAGTTGCAATGAAATCTCCATCTTGGTTTCTGTTTAATGATGGCAACTTCGGAAAACCAAAATATCTTTCTTCAACATTTGTGCTATAAAATGTTTTCTGTGTTTACTATACTCCAGCAGGCCGTGATATACGTCTGTCTTTTTTTTCCCCCCAGTCTATAAATGCGAACTTAAAACAAACGGTAAGGTTATGTAATGATTTATTTTTCATTTTAATATTTTAACAATATTATTTATATAACATATTGCAGTAATAACATCCGCATCTGGAATCTTGTTGATTTTTTTCACAGTTTCCTTAATGTTACTTGTATCAGGAATGCAATAAGTTTCGTGGAGTTGTAGACTTTACTTAATTTTTGCAGATATTTAAAAAGAATAATTAACATTGCAATTTAAGTGAAATTGCAGTGGTAAGTTTCCAATTTATAATTATTACTATGTTAAACGTCTCTAAAAATAATATGTTAAAAGCCTAAAGCAGTAAAATGAATGTCGCGCTTAAGCGGTAAGAAGACGGAAATTGTTATGTGTGTTACGTTGGGAATACTGAATGTGGTATTTCACACTTACCGCGTATTGGTTCTGTGCGGAAAACAAGCAAATACGCACGATCTCGCAATACAATTTTGCTTGTTTTTGCTTCCTTTCCGAGATAAAAATAGTTTTATATGAAACAATTTCATGGCATGTTTTGGAAAAGCCATTGATCAAAATTCCAATATGATCAGTCAATTTAAGGGAGCCGTGTATTATGATATTAAATCATTGAAAGAATTTTAGTTTTGACCTTTAAATATGCAGAAATTTGATCTAGGCTAAACAGATGTAATTTTTCATTCTGAAAAGGAATTTTAAAATGTTACATTTGTTCAGATAAAATTTCTGCATATTTAAAAGACGAAGTTAAGCGATGTGTTCCGAATTTAAAATCCTGGCTTACGGGCTTACCTCAATAAAAGAAGGCGGAACTGCCTTCGAGGAACTGGAATTTGCATTGATGTGTATACAAATATGATTGCCTCAATGCACTTACGTGTGTTACTTCCAAGTGACTGAAATTTCATACATGAATGAATACAGTTCTAAGTTCCAGTACACATGGGCTGCGCAATGGAAATTGTATGCACAAAAAGGGATTAAATATCAGTACACGAATTTATATTCAACAGATGTCCCATGCAATTTTTAGAAGATTTGTGAATAAAAAAAATTGAAGGTGCATGTACAGTTTTTCAGCATCACAAGTCTTTCTTTTATCAATACTAGTACATACAGGCTTAATCGTAAGCAGTGTCATTAATTTCAGACGGTTTCTTTGAGATATTTCAAGCAATAAAGTTCACTACAATTTTACTCGTTTCTGCTTCCTTTCCGAGATAAAAATAGTTTTATATGAAACTTTTCATGGAGTGTTTTGGAAAAGTCATTGATTTAATTCCCAATATGCTAAGTCAAATTAAGGGAACAGTGTATTATGATATTAAATCATTGAAAGAATTTTAGTTTTGACCTTAAATACGCAGAAATTTGATCTAAACTAATGTAATTTTTCATTCTGAAAAGGAATTTTAAAATGTTACATTTGTACAGATAAAATTTCTGCATATTTAAAGGACAAAACTAAAATTGTTTGTCATTCATTAACATAAAACATTGCTCTCTTAAAGTGACTGGCAATATGAAGAATTAAATCAATGGCTTTCCCAAAACACGCTATGAGATGTTTAATATAAAACAACTTTTATCTCGAAAAGGAAGCAAAAACAAGCAAAATTGTATTAAACATTTTTCTTTGAAATACCGTGAAGAATAACACGCTGAACACAAATTCCACAATTTGGGACATCTGGCCGAAATCTACGGCTGACCACTGGGATCCAGAATGCAAAGCAGAGATTAAATTAAAAATACAATATGATTGCGGAGAGAATACGGAACAATGATAAATTTAAGGATAAAGTACAATTTGATTTCGGAGAAACATGAGATGAAAATACATTGAAGAGTAATGAAATGAAGTAAAAGAAAATTACATATTATCATACAAGTGATGTGTAAAATGAATAACACATCTACTTTTTAAAAGGACTCGCAATAGCTACAGGTTTATGTAATAACATATTCGGTATACGTTATCATTTCCCACATCTGATTCTTTCGTTATTGTTGTTATTATTATTATTATTATTATTATTATTATTATTATTATTATTATTATTACGTGTACAAATAAAGGTTTTAGAAAACGGGAGTTGAAGAAATTGATTATATAATAATTTTATGAACTATAGTGCCCATACTTATACTGTGTGAATTGATTTATATACTATAAATTAAGTAATTGGAGTGTCATACTCATAAATTTGCAAACCCGCTTTCAGAATGAGGTCAGTGTGCAGACCTCCACCCAGCGGCCGATAGCCTTGGAAGCTGTGAATTTATGAATAGGAAAAAATCATTACGGAGCAAGTGAAATAATTACCCACGATCATATTATTTCTCTTGAATGAATACTGATATTGTCACACTGTTTCAAGGTCACATAACTAGTAATTTATCACTAGGCAACGAAGTTCGGACACCAAAACTTTGCCTAGTGGCGGCTACATGACGTTAGTTATTTGCTTTACTGATGTACCCTCATGTTCGTATGAAAAATGAAACACTTCGCTTGAAGGGAGCTTTGTTCATTCGAAGTGTAATGTGTGCTGGTTTTGTATTGTGTACTGCAATAGATTGTTTCGACACAATACTTTATTTTCTGTTTAAAAAGTAAACTTTTCGTACGGAGTTCAGTTCTCATCTAGCTAAGGTATTGTGAAGACGTATTAAAATTCCGCCAATAAAATCTGTGACTTTGTCTGTGCTTGTAAAACAGTTCGGAGATGACTATTTTTTATATTTTAATGTGAAGTATGTAAGTTATATATAATAGATAATAAGCGCCATGATATACAAAAAACATTGTGACTCTAAAAGAGATAACGAGCATATGAAGTTGCTCAGTGATTTGATTTCGCATCAGTCCATTTTTTATTATGACTTGTGTCTGATGCTGATATGTGCGAATATTCCGTTCCATAAACTTGAGAATTCAGATTTTAAACACTTCGTTGAAATGTGTAGATTTAGAAAATTATCGACTCCCACAACCATGAGTACACAATTTACATTCATGTTATGAAATATCTTTAATTCTATACGATCAGCTGTTCGTAACAATAAAAGGATTCAACTAAAACTGAAGGGTGTTCTTGAAAAAAAGTCTGCATATTCGAAACTCTGTGAAGTGTAATATAAACTAAATAGCGAAGGGCACAAGATTATAATGAATAAAAACTATTTCATATTGACACTAATAATATCGTGTGATGTCGAAGTAACTTTTCTTCGGAATGTAAAGTATATATATATATATATATATATATATATATATATATATATATATATATATAATGCTTTCACGTGTTAATTAACTAGGTTACCTTGTTGACTAATTTCAGCCTCAGGGCTATCATCAGAACTGGGTGGTCTTCGCGCCTTCTGATTGCGTTTCCTGTAGGGGTGTGTTTGTGTAGTGTAATGTGGAGTCAAAAAGTGTGCGTGTTCTGAAATTGAATTGTGAGTTGAGGATTTGATGCGGGTGTGTTTAGTTTCTGGTTTTTCAGTTGAAGATGTAGAATTTCCATGTCTGTGTTTATATTGCTGTAGGTATGGTTGGCATTTAAGATGTGTTCTGTGAATGTGGAAGTGCTTTGTGATTTTGTTATGGCTGTGATGTGTTCCTTGTAACGTTTTTGAAATGATCTGCCTGTCTGTCCTATGTAGAAGTTGTTGCAGGTATTGCATTTGAGTTTGTATATATCTGTGTGGTTGTATTTGTTTGTTTGTGTTGCTTATGTGTTGAGATGCTTTTGTAGAGTGTTTTCTGTTCTGTATGCGACGTTGTAATTTAATTTCTTGAATGAGGTTGCAATTTTGTGTGTGTTTTTGTTTTCGTATATTAGTGTGATGTATTTTTTGTGTTCTTGTGTTTGTGTTGTATTCCTAAGTTTTTTGTAATTCTGTTTTGTCTTTTGTATTATGTTATCTATTATGTTAGGGTTGTATCCGTTTTCTTCTGATATATATTTGATTGTGTTTAACTCTTCTTTGCAGTCTTGTTCGAATGACAATCGAAACAGGTTTATCTTTGACAAGTTACGAAATGAACATAGTTGTAAATTGTAACAAAATTAGTCACATTTAAAGTACACTACTTTTATTAAGAATGCATCACTATTTTCAACAAAGAATAGAATGAAGTAAATCGCTTTCCTAAATGTGTGTTAGTCACCTGATTATACCGGGCAATGTTTTGATTCAAGCACAGCAATGCTCTGTAAAGTTCCTGTACTACCCTGAGTTGATGTAAACAACCCAACTTGCATAATACGCGACGTAATCAACTTAATAGGTTCGGCATTCGAACTTCCATCCCTATTGATCACAACAACTCCACTTCTCAAGATACAATGTTCTAAAATAGCACCACTACTGCGTGTTCAGTTCAAATTGTGTCATGGCTCGCTGTATGCCGTCATGTGGCTAGCCGATGAGCCTAGAGAATTCAATCTTCCTACACTTCCGCAAAGCCGTATTACCAATGTGCCAGAGAAGTTGCCTGGCAAGTACGGCGTTCATTCTGAAGAGTAAAGTCTGTGTGATGAATCTTGTCTCATTGTGAAAAGAGAGAGAAAGGAGATATGCCTTATCTCGTCTGTGCTGTTATTGCGATAGGAGGAGTGAAGCGATGCCAGTGGCGGAAGGGACTAGTTGATACATACTGTAGCGCAAAATAAAGTAACAAAATATCTCTCTTCGTACTGTATAGTTCCGTCACTGAGCTTGTCTTTCAAGGAACTGAGTTCCGGCAGCCTGTACAATAACAAGGTTTTGAAAGGAATAGTGAAAATTTACAACCCTCCTATAATCTCCACCCTCATTTTAAGGGACTTGGTTTTATTGCTACTGAGACAAGTTAAACCTTACCAGGTATACTTAGCGATACGTACGGTAATGCCGGTAGTGGCAGGAATGTGAATTGTTTGGAAACATGTACTGAGGTGAGTTTTTTCTTTATGGGGAGAGGGTTAAGACGATTACTTACGTATGTGTTGACATTAAGTTCGAAGGTCAACATGGACACGGAGCATTTGATTTGTGTTGTGGAATGTTGCGGTACGCAACCGATGATAACAAATACCCTGCGTACGACTTGCCCGCGCAAAACACAGTTCGAAAGAGGTTAAGGTAGCACACAGACCGTACAGACCGCCATCTGTTGCTACGACGTTCAAGTTATACCGTACACGTTCTCAAGTTCAGAAATATATCTGCTTCTCTACTCATTTTTCAAGAGTTATACGTCTTTAAATATCAAAAAAATGCTGTACAAAGTATTAATTCGATCCTACATGACATACTGCTGTGAAATATGGGCTCAAGCACATACACGACATCTTAAACGACTAGACGGACTTCAACGAGCCATCTGTAGAACCATCACTGGAGCGGACTATCTCATCCGAAATAATTTGCAATTCATTTTGTATTTCAGATGTGTCTGGTAATATCATATTTGAATCTACACTACATTGAAATTTATCATTTTATCTCATTTCTTGTTACAATTAGTATACATATAACTCATGAAATTTTATCACCATGTATTACACACTGTTAGTATTTGCTTTTATAAATCTAATTTAATCTGAGTTCAGATCACATAATTTTAATATATCTGATGATGCCCCACAAGGCGAAAACGTTTATATACCTTATATTCATGTAGCAAATAAATATTTGCAGATAGTTGTGTCTTTGATTGAAATTGATAACATTATTTTATGATATTTCATCCGAAATAGGCAACTGTATGATGATCTTGGGATACTATACTTTTCAGATGATATCAAAACTCTTCGTACAAAATTTCTAGCATCCCTCCACAACCATCAAAATCCACTAATAAGTAAAAATATACCGGTTCCTCATACATGACAGTATCAATTTTCTCACTCTACTATTGGTAGATAACGTTGCCTTGATATATTTTAGGTTATAACTTATCATATGATCTCCTACACTTCTTTCAAAAGGAAAGGATCAAATTCGACCTGGTACTTATGAAGAAAGTTATTGGAAAAAAAAAAAAAGTTCAGATTGAACGCCTTGATTAATAGGCAACTTCTCTGACATAAAAGCTGAAAAATGCTTCAAATCGCTGACTCACAACAGTGACGTTATGACACACTTTGAAATGAACACCCAGTAGTATGTCGAGTATTATTCTACCACGTTACCGATACTGGATATTCTTTGATGTGAATTGTTTAATGTACGTTTATTATTGAAAGTATTTTCTAGTGCTGGGTTTGCAGTGAAATATCTGTCTTTGGCAGAACACTTTGAACGAATGAACGCTTTCTTCCTTATTTTTCCCCCTGAGTTATTCAGTGAAAACTTTTGCGTATTAGTTATTCCCCTCTCCTCAAGACAAAGCCAGTCCACTTCCAACCCTTCTCCTGATTTAATAACCCTAACAGAATTTCATGAAGTATACAAACCACAAGGTACCTCGTTATACAATTCTCGCCTCCTCTCTGTTAGTTCTGCCATTTTAGAACCAAATACTTTCCTCGGCAGTTTGTTCTCAAACATCTTTCGTTTGTGCAGTTCGTCAGAATTATGAATAAATTTCTAAAAAAAAGTCTCTTGTTGATTCCCTACAGCAAACTCCGGAAGCGTGCGTCGCTCTTGCCGAAAACAAGCCCCTCCACATACGCATCTCTTAAGAGCATGAGGACTTGCCCCATTTTGAAAGCGGCCTTTGATCTCGTAAGTGCACGCTTGTGGTTTTATCAGCCGTGCATGGACTGAGTTAGGGAGCTCGTGTGGCCCTGATAAACAAAGGAGAGCGTATAACTCGTGTTATTAAAAAATTAACTGCAAGATAACTACTACTAAACCAGGCCTGGGCGCTATTAAATCGATTGAGTCACTGCAGACAACCCCTTAACTCCCTACTCTACCTCCCCAGGCTGAGACAGTTAAGTTTTTGTGCGGTAAAAGCTGACAGGAAGATCAGTGACGGATTGTATCTGACTTTTACGAACTTTAGGCTCTCGTCCGTCGCTTAAAATCAACTACTGATACACAGAGCCTTACTCTGTGTTTGTTCATAACGCTGTGTAAGCGAAAAGGACATAGGCGGGTTCTACGTCCCTTCCACTTCCCCTCTACTTCCCCTCTTATGCCCAGGGCTGTACTGAGCCCTTCCGGATGTTCAGTGCTGGACAACTGGCTTACCATTATGTGAAAATTTCTTTTATCACCATTGATGTCTTGAGTGACATTTTTCATTCATTCATTCATTCATTCATTCATTCATTCTATTCCATAGATCTTACATGAGCAATGAAGCTTTAAGATGTGGAACAAGTCAAAATTTTACAATATTACAATTACAATTTTTACAAATTTTTATAGTTTTACAATTTAGTAATTTTCTACAATTTTTACAATTTTGTGCAATTTTTTACAATATCTTGGCGAGATGTAGTGAGATGAGGTGAGGTCCGAGGATTCGCCAAAATATTACCCGGCATTTGCCTTTTGGTTGGGGAAAACCTCGGAAAAACCCAACCAGGTAATCAAATCAAAGGGGGGTAATCAAATCAAAGGGGTTGATGTCAAGGACTCGCCATAGACTCGCCATAGACCAAACACGGATCTACCCCAAGCCCGAACGCAGCTCCGAATCAGCAGCCCAGCGAGTCTGCCGACTGAGCTACATCGATGGCTCTACTAAAAATATACAGTACATAGCCAATCAGAACACAATCGGATAATTAATTTGTTTCAGAGGTCCTCCTGTTTATACTATAATTATTAAACTGTGTAATTTCATAAATTTGCATATTTTTGTTGAATAGGTATATGCGTATCTCAAAACTTTGTATATCTTTGCCGATCACATCTTACAGGTTAAAATAAGTTAGTATAGATGTTGCATATTTTCTACACAGTATGAACCGTAAGTAATGTCATTAATTTCAGGGGGTTATTCTTTGAGATATTTCAAACAAAAAAGTTTAATACAATTGAAGGGTTCAGAGCCATAGTGGGCCAAGCGCCAATTATTAAAAACGGAGAAAGCGAGGTTTTAAATTAACTGAATACCATAGTTTAATGAAGATTCACATATCATTTAGTTTTAATGTGCATACTTTATATTACTTGCTCTATGTTTTGCTAAAGTATAGTAATCACTTAATTCTAGCTCTTGCTTTCCCCGTTTTTAATAAATGGTGCTTGGCCCACTATGGCTCTGAACCCTTCAATTCTGCTCGTATTTGCTTCCTTTTCGAGATAAAGAAAATAATATGAAACATCTCATGTCTTTGTTTTGGGAAAGCCATTGATTTAATTCCCAATATGCTCAGTCAATTTAAGAGAGCAGTGAAATGTGGTAATAAATGATTGAAAGAATTTTAGTTTCGTCCTCCAAATATGCAGAAATTTGATCCGAAGGAATGTGACTTTTCGTTCTGAAAAATAATTTTAGAATGTTACAGTTCTTCGAATTTGAATTTAATTTCAATTTAATTCTTTCAATCACTTAATATCATAATACACTGCTCTCTTAAGTTGACTTAGTATATTATGAATTCAACCAAGGCTTTTCCAAAACATGCTATGAAATATTTCATATAATTTTTTTTTACCTCGGAAAGGGACAAAAACGAGCAAAATTGTATTAAAATTTGTTGTTTGAAATATCTCAAAGAATAGCCCCCTGAAATAAATGCTTGGGACGCGATAAAATTGTGCGATAAGCAGCCATGATTGGTTCAAAGACGTCCTTTCGTACCGTAAAAGAAGTGGAACTCGTTAATGCACATGGTGTATTCCTCAGCTTATTTAGGATTTCTGAATGGTGCTCTTCATTTATTTGTAAATAGGGTTTCAGGGAAGATGCATAGCTATGACCAGTGATCTTTATTAATTCTTGTTCTTGAATGCCAATGCGAGTCATATTTGAAGCTGCTGTGCATCGACTGCAGTGGTTTGTAATTTTCTGTTTTTTGATGTCCAGACCAGTGCAGTTTCAAATGTTGGCAAACAAAGAAACAAATGCTAGGGTAGCGATAAACTTAAACAAATGCTAGGGACGCGATAAAATTGTGCGATAAGCAGCCATGATTGGTTGAAAGACATCCTTTCGTACCGTTTTATTGGTAAAAAGTAGTATGACGTAGAAAAAGTGTAATAGTCATTTATAAAATCTATTTTAACAATGGGGTACTCTTAAGGCCCTACTATACAAATGTCAAGCATTGATTTTAACGAATCTAAAATTTGTAAAATAGTAACATTGTGGACTGTAATACGGAAGTAGATGGCAGTCAAAACAACCAAGAGATATTGTGTACAAGCATCTATTGTTCTCAAAGAAACAAAACAATCAAGCTACACATTAGATGTAAATCAAAGCAGACAATGCAGCTCGTGCCATCGGCCAGCCTCCATTATGGTAATAACCGAAGGTCGGTTGCCCATCAATATCCAGCTGTGAATATGACAATCGATTACGTCATGTAGTGTTTTGTCTGGACGACAGACGCGCCGTCTGGTGCTCGACATTGCAATACAAATGGCGGGCGTACAAAGTCACTTCTCTGCTCGTCGATAAGGGGTGTGAGTGTGTAGTGGTGCAGACATGAACGCAACGCGTTTATTGACGGCTCAAGAATGGAGCTAGATTGTAAAGAGGCTATCGGGAAGCTTGGAAACTTATGCCGCATTATCAAGAAACCGAGTAATCTGTCAAGCCTGCAAAATTTTGAAAACATAATGTTCCTTACGGAGATGATCTCGAAGGAAACTAATTCAAATACATTCGATATCACTAGAGAAAAAATAGTTTTATGTATGTCTGCAATAATAATAATAATAATAATAATAATAATAATAATAATAATAATAATAATAATAATAATAATAATAATTTACTTACTTACAAATGGCTTTTAAGGAACCCGAAGGTTCATTGCCGCCCTCACATAAGCCCGCCATTGGTCCCTATCCTGTGCAAGATTAATCCAGTTTCTATCATCATACCCCACCTCCCTCAAATCCATTTTAATATTATCCTCCCATCTACGTCTCGGCCTCCCTAAAGGTCTTTTCCCTCCGGTCTCCCAACTAACACTCTATATGCATTTCTGGATTCGCCCATACGTGCTACATGCCCTGCCCATCTCAAACGTCTGGATTTAATGTTCCTAATTATGTCAGGTGAAGAATACAATGCGTGCAGTTCTGTGTTGTGTAACTTTCTCCATTCTCCTGTAACTTCATCCCCTTAGCCCCAAATATTTTCCTAAGCACCTTATTCTCAAACACCCTTAACCTATGTTCCTCTTTCAGAGTGAGAGTCCAAGTTTCACAACCATACAGAACAACCGGTAATATAACTGTTTTATAAATTCTAATTTTCAGATTTTTGCACAGCAGACTGGATAATAAGAGCTTCTCAACCGAATAATAACACGCATTTCCCATATTTATTCTGAGTTTAATTTCCTCCCGAGTGTCATTTATATTTGTTACTGTTGCTGCAAGATATTTGAATTTTTCCACCTCTTCGAAGGATAAATCTCCAATTTTTATATTTCCATTTCGTACAATATTCTGGTCACGAGACATAATCATATACTTTATCTTTTCGGAATTTACTTCCAAACCGATCGCTTTACTTGATTCAAGTAAAATTTCCGTGTTTTCCTAATCGTTTGTGTATTTTCTCCCAACATATTCACGTCATCCGCATAGACAAGAAGCTGATGTAACCCGTTCAATTCCAAACCCTGCCTGTTATCCAGAACTTTCCTAATGGCATATTCTAAAGCGAAGTTAAAAAAGTAAAGGTGATAGTGCATCTCCCTGCAGTGAATTGGAAAAGCATCTGATAGAAACTGACCAATACGGACTCTGCTGTATGTTTCACTGAGACACATTTTAATTAATCGAACTAGTTTCTTGGGAATACCAAATTCAATACGAATATCATATAATACTTCCCTCTTAACCGAGTCATATGCCTTTTTGAAATCTATGAATAACTGATGTACTGTACCCTTACACTCCCATTTTTCTCCATTATCTGTCGAATACAAAAATCTGATTAATAGTCGATCTATTACGCCTAAAACCGCACTGATGATCCCCAATAATTTCATCTACGTACGGAGTTAATCTTCTCAAAAGAATATTGGACAAAATTCTGTACGACGTCAACAAAAGTGGTATTCCTCGAAAGTTACCATTACCAAAATTGCACTAAATATTAAAATATATTGAACATTTTTTGTACACATTATCTGCAGTGAATTATTTTAAGAATGAGAGTTATAATAATAATAATAATAATAATAATAATAATAATAATAATAATAATAATAATAGTAATAATAATAATAATAATAATAACAACTCTCATTCTTAAATAATTCACTGCAGATAATATGTACAACGAAATGTTCAATATTTTTTAATATTTAGTGCAATTTTGGTAATGAAATTCACAGGAAAACTCTACAAGGTGTAAAATTTACGAAAATGGTAAGAACTATTTCGTATTTCACGAATGAATACACGTATTTTGCAAGCATTTCTAAACTGAGATTGTATAGAATTACGAAGACCATCAAGAGTTTCATTGCTATAGCCAGAGCCATCTATACATAGAAAAACCACGAAGGGTGAAATCTGGCAACACAGGAATTAATAGTTTTACTCTTGGTGTTCGTTCTTCCGTGTGACGGTTGAAAGTACGTTTTCGTTGTTTTGTAATTATAATTAAATAGTTCTATAATAGAAATTGATAATCTTAGTATTATTTTATCATCTCTCATCTATGAGCTTCAGGCAATCTTTCCTATTTTGTGCCCACCTCTTAGACTAGACGGCATTTCGGAAGGCGGTTAGCTGCTATATGCGCCGTAGCATTTCTGGTATGTGACGTCACAAGCTTGTACCGTAGAACCAATCAGAATCAGTCTAATAACAAGTACTTCTCGAGTTAGTCTGTTCACGTGTGAGTGTTTCAATACAGTGAATAAGTAAAACTAACATTTACTGTGTGTGTGAGATAAATGAATGGAAGAAAAGATTGTAAAAAGACAAGTATTGACAGGCAGGCGCGGAAAATAGTGTTTAAGGTGTATAATTATTTTAAAAACGTTAACTAGCAGAACGCTGCCGGCCATCTTGATGCTGGCAGCAACGTTGCCAACACACAAGAAATGACTGCATAAGAATTTGGTGTGGGATTGAGAACCGTGCATAGAATATTGTTAGTGAAGTAAAGAGGGTTTGTTTGGTGTCATGCTTACAGTAATCAACGGCTAAGGTCATTATTGTCTTTTGATAATTTAAATTCTCTCCTGCACTATTTGTATTGCACGTGCTCGTGAAGTACGATGTGGCAATGTTGTACGCTGCCTTGCTCTCTCTATCTGTCTCTCTCGACGCAAACGCTAGCAGACTACCGCCTTCCGAATTGCCATCGACTCTAATCTCTGAGTCTGATTCATATATCTTAATGTCGTCTATAATTTGATAACTTCTTCTGCCCCGAAATCTTCTCCCGTTCACAGTTCCTTCCAGTGCATCCTTCAGTAGGCAGTTTCTTATCACCAGAGACTCAGCCAATTCGTTTTCCTCTTCCTGATCAGTTTCAGCATCATTCTTTGTTCACCCACTCTTTCCAACACGGCAACATTTCTTATTCTGTCTGTCCATTTCGCACGCTCCATTTTTCTCCATATCCACATTGCAAAGGCTTCTATTCGCTTCGTCGCAATGTCCATGTTTCTGCCCAATACATTGCCGCACTTCACACAAAGCACTTTACTGGTCTCTTCCTTAGTTTCTTTTTTCCTTGGTTTTATTCCCACAGAAAGAAACTAGAAAATAAAAAAGCTGCGTGAAATGTACATTTTGTGATTCGGTAATTAAATTGTATTGTATTATATTTATTAACATTCCGTGGTATTCATACATTGCTTTACAGCTAGAATAATGGAACAAGTCAAAAAACTTAATACTACTATAAAGTCTTAATTTATAGTCACAGTCTAGATAAAATATATACAGAAGAGGTTTACAATATAGTCTACTAGTACAACAAAAAGTTTTAGTATCAATTTCATGAAACGTTGTTGAATGTCATGAATACACCTACAGAATAGAAGGCGCGAGAAATTAGGTACTTCTTTAATTTGACCCTAAATAATCTTATGTTTTGAGTTTCATTTTTTTATATCCATAGGGAGGCTATTAAAATTTTTACTGCTATATAACGCACTCCTTTTTGTTAGCACGATAGACTTGCCGATGGGGTATGAAAGTCATTTTTAGACGTGTATTTATGCTATGAACTGTTGAATTAGTTACAAAGTTTTCACGATTACATACGAGGAAGATTATTAATGAACACAGTAACACTGTTTATGCTTGACCATGCCGAAATGTAGTAATTATACACCTGGTAGCAGTCCTTTAATGCATGTCATTAAAGTACACCTATTCATTAAAGTTCAGGTTTTCGATTATTGTCGGATATGCAATCGAAAGACGAGGGAAACGTCACGGAGGCTGGAAATCCAATACTGTCGCAGAAGGTTATGTTCTGTTACTATACTAATTAGCGTTAATTGTAAATAATATTCAAATAAATTCAATTTGTCACCTCGTTTTTCAATTCTAAATCAATTTCCAGGTTATATCAAAATTAGTTCATGTTACATTACATCAAGGTCAATGACATTATTGTTCCTCGGAAAAAAAATCAATACTTTCGCGTCCGCGCACATCTCACAATTTAAGAGCTATGAACAAGGTCACTTCCGATCTTCTGTCAGATACAAATAAAATGAATACTTCTGAATAATTTCAAGTTATAAATATGGTCGAGCATAAAAAGTCGTATGAAACTTGCCTATAATGGTAATTAAGACGCTCGTATGAAAATTATGAAACTCGCTTGCGCTCGTTTCATAAACAAACATACTTGCGTCTTAATTACTATCATTATAGGCTCGTTGCATAATGTACTATTCTTTCTAGCACATATTAGAGTATATAACTTATTAATTTACTACCATGAAAATAATTTATTACTCAGCGTAGAAAATTGCGTAAAAATTAGTTTATCTACGTGATGTAAATGACGTGTAATTTATTTAAAATACGTTATCATGTAACCTAATTACTATCATTATAGGCTCGTTGCATAATGTACTATTCTTTCTAGCACATATTAGAGTATATAACTTATTAATTTACTACCATGAAAATAATTTATTACTCAGCGTAGAAAATTGCGTAAAAATTAGTTTATCTACGTGATGTAAATGACGTGTAATTTATTTAAAATACGTTATCATGTAACCTACTGTTAGTTTACTTGCTGTCTAGCAAGATCGTCATATCGTGGCCGCTTTAACCGTGTTTCAGCAAGACACGTCACTACATGTCGGAGGAGCCATTGTTAGTTGTGGTGCCAGTTTAGCGTGGGGGATCAATTATTGGTCGCCCGGTCGGAACAGCATCCATGTTTTATCAGTTCAGCTCACTCGACAGCACAGGTAATCGGGTGGGGACCTCCCCCCCCCCACAAACCGATAAGACTGCGCAGCTGTTATCACACGAGCGATCGTTGTTGTCGATACATTACACAGAGTTCTGCTTTAAATCGAGACTGTATGTTCCACTCTTTTGTTTGGCGAACTGCGCTTCTGTATTTTATCAGGACAGTAGTATATGGGAATGAAAAAATAGAGGAATTTCAATAACTAGAAATATTTTCATTGCTACTGCAGTTTCTGCTAATCAAGTGCTCCACTGAATAAAAGCTGTAAAGATGAGATACAGATAAGAGAAAAGATGTAAGTGGGAAAAATTCAACGTGTATAAAATATGCATATCACTGTAAATTTTTAACAACTCTGAAATTTTAAACTTAATATTTCGGTTAAATAATAATAACAATAACAATAATAATAATAATAATAATAATAATAATAGTAATAGTAATAATAATAATAATAATAATAATAATAATAATAATAATAATAATAATACTTAGCCGACTTACATACAAATGGCTTTTAAGATAGATAGATTTATTCGTTCCGTAATATTCTTACATTTGCTTTAGAGCATAGAATAAAGAACATGTCCAATTCTTACGTTTAACAATAAAATGCAATACATATGAAATGCAAATATGAAATATGTACAGAATTAATACCTTAATAACAATAATATTTTATACATTGTAATATGTTTACCATTTAATAGTACAGACGTGGACAAATTATTAACAAAATTGACGATTTTTATGATAATTCTGTTTACAAATTTGACTTTTCAATTTAGACTACAGTTGACAATTTTGGATATTTCCATCATTACAGTAGACAGAAATATGCAAAAATGTCAACTGTAGTTTAAATTGAAGAGTCAAGTTTTGTAAAATGCTCCACTGAATAAAAGCTGCAAAGATGAGATACAGATAAGAGAAAAGATGTAAGTGGGAAAAATTCAACGTGTATAAAATATGCATATCACTGTAAATTTTTAACAACTCTGAAATTTTAAACTTAATATTTCGGTTAAATAATAATAACAATAACAATAATAATAATAATAATAATAGTAATAATAATAATAATTATAATAATAATAATAATAATAATACTTAGCCGACTTACATACAAATGGCTTTTAAGATAGATAGATTTATTCGTTCCATAATATTCTTACATTTGCTTTAGAGCATAGAATAAAGAACATGTCCAATTCTTACGTTTAACAATAAAATGCAATACATATGAAATGCAAATATGAAATATGTACAGAATTAATACCTTAATAACAATAATATTTTATACATTGTAATATGTTTACCATTTAATAGTACAGACGTGGACAAATTATTAACAAAATTGACGATTTTTATGATAATTCTGTTTACAAATTTGACTTTTCAATTTAGACTACAGTTGACAATTTTGGATATTTCCATCATTACAGTAGACAGAAATATGCAAAAATGTCAACTGTAGTTTAAATTGAAGAGTCAAGTTTTGTAAAAATATATAATAAAATCTTCAATTTTGCTAATAATTTGTAAATTAGCAAACATGTCAACTGCATTGAAGGGTCAAATTTTGTAAAAATATAAAAAAAATCTTCAGTTTTGCTAATAATTTGGAAATATCCAAAATGTCAACTGTAGTCCAAATTGAAGAATCGAATTTTGTAAAAATGTACAATAAAAACCTTCAGGTTTGCTAATAATTTGTAAATATGCAAAAATATCAAATGTAGTCCAAATTGGGGAGTTAAATTTTGAAAAGTATACAATACAAATTTTCAATTTTTACTAATAATTTGGAAATACACAAAAATGTCAACTGTAGTCTAAATTGAAGAATCATATTTTGTAAAAATATATAATAAAAATCTTCAATTTTGCTAATAATTTGTCCACGTCTGTATTATAATATTTACACAGTACTGTGAAATGTCAAGAATTCATCTACAGAATAGAAAGTGAGATATTGAGTAATTTTTTAATTTTACCTTAAATAATGCAGGATTTTGGCTATGATTCTTAATGTCTTCAGGAAGACTATTGAACATTTTTATCGCCATGTAACTTACTCCCCTTTGAAAGCATGATAAATTTGATGATGGCGTATGAAAATCATTCCTTCTGCGTGTATTTATACTATGTATAGCTAAGTTAGTTGGAAAATTTTCTTTATTACATAATAGGAAATTTATTAAGGAGTATATGTATAAGGAACTCGCATGTTCATTGGCGCCCTCAAATAAGTCCGCCATCGGTCCCTATCCTGAGCAAGATTAATCCAGTCTCTATTATCATCTTCCACCTCCCTCAAATCCATTTAATGTTATCCTCCCATTTACATCTCGGCATCCCCAAAAGTCTTTTTCTCTCCGGCATCCCAACTAACACTCTATATGCTTTCTGAATTCTCCTATACGTGCTACATGCCCTGCCCATCTCAAACGTCTGGATTTAATGTTCCTAATTATGCCAGGTGAAGAATACAACGCGTGCAGTTCTGTGTTGTGTAACTTTCTCCATTCTCCTGTAACTTCATCCCTTTTAGCCCCAAATATTTTCCTAATAACCTTATTCTCAAACCTCTGTTCCTCTCTCAAAGTGAGACTCCAAGTTTCACAACCATACAGAACAACCGGTATTATAACTGTTTTATAAATTCTAATTTTCAGATTTTTTGACAGCAAACTGGATGACAAAAGCTTCTCAACCGAATAATAACAGGCATTTCCCATATTTATTCTGCGTTTAAGTTCCTTCCGAGTGTCATTTATATTTGTTACTGTTGCTCCAAGATATTTGAATTTTTCCACCTCTTCGAAGGATAAATCTCCATTTTTTATATTTCCATTTCGTACAATATTCTGGTCACGAGACATAATCATGCACTTTGTCTTTTCGGGATTTACTTCCAAACCTATCTCTTTATTTGCTTCAAGTAACATTTTCGTTAATTCCCTAATCGTTTGTGGATTTTCTCCTAACATAATCACGTCATCCACATAGACAAGAAGCTGATGTAACCCGTTTAATTCCAAACCCTCTGTGTTGTCCTGAACTTTTCTAATGAAATATTCTTTTCCGGTCAACCAGCGAAAAGTATTCATATATGTGAATGAACTTACAAGCTACAAAGAACACAACAAATTGAGTTAGATGAAAAGTTACGTGTATACAGAGTAAACTTATGAATTAAACAGTAAAATACCATGAATTCTTAATTAAACAATGAAGTACAAACTGTATATCAAAATTAAACTGATACACGTAAACTGTTAACATATTTCAAATGATGCTAGATAATAGGCCAAATAGAAATGATTGGGACGAAATTGAAATACTAACTGCTGAGCCATTTATACCCGAACCCACACTTTCTGAAGTCGAAATTGCGATAGAAAATCTGAAAAATTATAAGTCTCCAGGTATCGATCAAATTCCAGCAGAATTAATACAAGAGGGTGGAAGCGCATTATCTAACGAAATTTATAAGCTTGTACTTGCTATTTGGGAAAAGGAAATTGTACCAGAACAATGGAAGGAGTCCATAATCGTACCTTTCTTTAAGAAGGGGGACAAGACTAACTGTAGTAACTTTCGAGGAATATCACTTTTGTTGACGTCGTACAATATTTTGTCCATTATTCTTTTGAGAAGATTAACTCCATATGTAGATGAAATTATTGGGGTTCATCAGTGTGGTTTTAGGCGTAATAGATCAACTATTGACCAGATATTTTGTATTCGACAGTAATGGAGAAAAAATGGGAGTCTAAGGGTACAGTGCATCAGTTATTCATAGATTTCAAAAAGGCATATAACTCGGTTAAGAGAGAAGTTTTATATGATATTCTTATTGAATTTGGTATTCCCAAGAAACTAGTTCGATTAATTAAAATGTTTCTCAGTGAAACGTATTGCAGAGTTCGTATAGGTCAGTTTCTGCCAGATGCGTTTCCGATTTACTGTGGGCTAAAGCAGGGAGATATACTAACACCTTTACTTTTTAGCTTTGCTCTAGAGTATGCCATTAGGAAAGTCCAGGATAACAGAGAGGATTTAGAATTGAACGGGTTACATCAGTTCTTGTCTATGCGGATGACGTGAATATGTTAGGAGAAAATCCACAAACGATTAGGGAAAACACGGGAATTTTACTGGAAGCAAGTAAAGAGATAGGTTTGGAAGTAAATCCCGAAAAGACTAAGTATATGATTATCTCTCGTGACGAGAATATTATACGAAATGGAAATATAAAAATTGGAAATTTATCCTTTGTAGAGGTGGGGAAGTTCAAATATCTTGGAGCAACAGTAACAAATATAAATGACACTCGGGAGGAAATTAAACAGAGAATAAATATGGGAAATGCATGTTATTATTGGGTTGAGAAACTTTTATCATCCAGTCTGCTGTCAAAATATTTGAAAGTTAGAATTTATAAAACAGTTATATTACCGGTTGTTCTTTATGGTTGTGAAACTTGGACTCTCACTTTGAGAGAGAAACATAGATTAACTTAAGATTGTTTGAGAATAGGGTGCTTAGGAAAATATTTGGGGCTAAGAGGGATGAAGTTACAGGAGAATGGAGAAAGTTACACAACACAGAACTGCACGCATTGTATTCGTCACCTGACATAATTAGGAACATTAAATCCAGACGTTTGAGATGGGCAGGGCATGTAGCACATATGGGCGAATCCAGAAATGCATATAGAGTGTTAGTTGGGAGGCCGGAGGGAAAAAGACCTTTAGGGAGACCGAGACGTAGGTGGGAGGATAATATTAAAGTGGATTTGAGGGAGGTCGGATATGATGATAGAGAATGGATTAATCTTGCTCAGGATAGGGACCGCTGGCGGGCTTATGTGTGGGCGGCAATGAACCTCCGGGTTCCTTAAAAGCCAGTAAGTAAGTAAGTAATAGGAATAAATTATAATATAAAAAATTGTGAATATTCCTCAGTATCAGGATGAATGTCTGAAGAATGAAATCGCCATGTACTGAGTGAACGTTAACGTCAATAAATTGTAATGGTTTGCAAAGAAGGTTATCCTAAAAGTTATTTTTAAAAGTGTTTATTGTCTTGTCGGTTAATCAGAAAGGGCTTAGGGCTCCACATTCCAGGTTACTCATCCTGGAAATGGAACCTGCCTCTATAAGTGGCTGAGGCAGGATGATCCAGCAGTCAGCGTCTGATTCACGAATGCCACCATGCAATCTATCGGACATGAACAACCATCGCCTATAAATGGCACACAATGGACAAAAGCGTGCTTATGTGTACGGATTTTTCCCTGATCTTGAGTTCGTAAAGCCAAGCCAAGCCAATAAAGTAAACCAAAAGGGAAAGCTTTGTTCAGCGAAAAAGAAAAGTCTTTAATGTATTCTATTTACTTGTATTATAACATTTAATAATTATTATATATGAGACAAGTTTGTAAAGGTTCTCTTTTAGGCACGAGTGTGTGCTATGCAATGTTTTTTTCTACGATAGCACAAATTTACATTAAAAAATATTTCAAATTGGAGAGGTTATAATATCACAATATCATGGCCATCTAGACTCAGAACCATTAAGAAGTATCTATGAAATGGCAGCCTGTTTTATTGATGTTCACGATTTCATGGACATATGATCAACAATGCGGTTGGGAACAGTTGAATGATAAATCTTGTTACAATAAGTACTACATGTAACTTCAGAATAAAAAGGGCTAAAATGTAGATATGAATGTTAAATTTGTCACTTATTTGTGTTACGTGTAATATTTAAGTAATGAAAGATCGAGGTAATGTATTAATTTCTTACTGAATTAAGTTTGTACTTCGAATATTACATTTTTTTTTCGCAGTGAGTAAAATGAATAGCAGTGCCTAAAGTGATTACTTACTTTTTAGGCACTATAGTCGACGGCAATTCGGAAGGCGGTAGTCTGCTAGCGTTTGCGTCGAGAGAGACAGATAGAGAGAGCAAGGCAGCGTACAACATCGCCACATCGTACTTCACGCGCACGTGCGATACAAATAGCGTAGGAGAGAATTTAAATTATCAAAAGACAATAATGACCTTAGCCGTTGATTACTGTAAGCATGACACCAAACAAACCCTGTTTCCTTCACTAACAATATTCTTTGCACGGTTCTCAATCCCACACCACATGCCTCTGCAGTCGTTTCTTGCGCGTTGGCAACGTTGCAGCCAGCATCAAGATGGCCGGCAGCATTCTGCTCGTCAACGTTTTTAAAATAATTATACACCTTAACCCTAATCTGCCTGGTTTTCTGACATGTGGCGATTTTTGTAATTTCTTCAACATTTGTTCAAACTAACGTCCTTATTATGGAATTAAACTCGGTTTTGTTTAAAATCATCTACTTTCAAAGATAAGGGGTGGTACCATACGGTACCGCTAGGCAGATACGTGTGCAAGATTTCTTTTCTTCAGATTTCATCATTTTAAGTCGTTATTTATTTGAATGACAGAAGAATTTCACTATATCATTCACTATCTTTTATTATTTTGTTTCTTGTATGATAATAACAGGGCAATGGAGCTAGCTTTTACAAATAGCAAGGGTTCGCACCTCAACGCTCCTTGGTTTATTTGCACTTCCTAAGATTTTACATATCATTTTTCAAAACATTTTATACAGAGTCCCACTTCACTCGTAATGCATTGTGTGAGTATACGAGGACAGCCAGTCAGTCGGCCAGCAAGTCCTCGCAGGTTATCCAAGTACTGTACGTACAGTCGGAAGGGTAGGCTCTTCTTATCATGTGGTAAGTTGTCGAGCATTTCAACGAGAGGTGCAGCACATTTACCATAATCAAATTCAAAGTGGTCATTTGCACTTTTCCTCTTCCCTTGGCATATTTCAAAAGATATCAGATATGCCCATAAGCAATGTTTAGGCACCATAATTCAAGCCGAACCTTTCCCCTGATGAAATGTTTGCAGGATGACGTCTATAGGGAATCATATATTCATCAAAATTCATACATTATGGCAGAATGTAATTTTTCATAAATCTCTCCTTCATCAGATTTACGAGAAGTCTGAGCTTACACATTTTGTCTTGCCGATCTAAAATTTGGCATTATCGGCACAATGGACAAATCGCACGATTTTTTCAAATCGATCACACCACATGCTTTTGTAAACTAATTCATTGCGTGTCCAGTGCATTTTCCTAGTAGCAGCTTCTGCTAGGTACAAAACTGTAGACCTTGAAGAGAAGAATTCCGATTAAGAACTTTATGGGTCGATTTCTAAAACAAGGTCTAGACCACGACCATGGCTTTAAACCGCGTTTGGATTTATAAAACGAGGTCTTTTTCATTTTTCTGAGCCACGGCTCGAAACCATGGTCTGAAACAGAGACCATGGCTGGGGTAGGTTTAAAACCATGGCTTCATGTATACAAGATGGAGGAAGTAGATCAGCTGGATGATTATCAATGGAAAATTTGTGTCTATCAGTATTAAATCTACTTATTAGAGTCATGAGAGAGAGGAATAATCCTTTGTAACTATATACCGACGATAATTTCTGAGGAATATTTCGATTTTCGAAGAAATCAATGTAAAATATAGCAAGAATGCTAAATAATAATCTGCAACGAAATGCAAGAGGTGACAGGTTGACAATTTCTTTACATCTTCTTGTTGCTTTCAGGAAGTAAGATATAATAGTTTATATTAATTATACCTTTATTCCTATAGGACGATATATCTTAATTCTTAGTCTTTACAGTAGTTTTGGACATTTCATTTAATACTCGAAAATGTTGTGGGCCTACAAGAATATGAAGCAAACGTGATTTTGTCTTCTTATTTTAAGTTTTATGCTACTGGGGCTTTCCACGTAGTACTAGCCTATTATATGTGAAAACAGAACCATACTACATTTTAGTTTCAATTGAAATTTTAATCCAGTTAATATTTAGGTTATTAATTCTTTAGAACCGGGTTTTCATGTTGTTAATGTTAGTAGTAGTTATGAACAAACGATAAACTACAACATAAACGCTCGACTTTAGCTAATTATTTGGGTAATATCATTCTGGTACCTAAAAATACGTTCCTATTAAATATTAAATAATGTTAGTATTTTAAACGCACGTATGTGCTCTAAATTATTAAATATAATAATAACTTAGCTGAGAACAAAAGAACGTGACTTACTGCAATTCAATAAAAATATTAATCATGATGTTCATTTATTTCTAATATCGACTGTGTAGAGGAATAAAAATCGATTCTTAGCTGCGTTGCCATATATAAAACCCACGAACCTCGGTTTCTTCTCAGCCGCGTCTCTACTTCGTTTTAGAAATCGCATAAGGATTCAGACTTTGATCGCGGTTTAAAAGCCGAGGTTTGGAACCACGATTTCGTCCGTGTTTTAGAAATCGACCCTTTTTCTTCAGCTGTTAGGTCTTTTTGTAAACCTTGTACATTTAGAAATAAAGCATAACGCTGGATTTCTCTTACAAAATAAAATCAATAACATTGCAGTCAAAGAATACTTCAAATAATTCTGTAGGCTATTTTCCTCTATAAAATGTGTAGTCAACTACAGGAAAAATGCTACTGTTAGAAGGGGGATGTTCATCATATATCTATGAAGTTGGTTTTCGTGTGAGTTTGATTGTTTCCTTCTTGGTTACGCTTTCCTTCTGTATTTTGTGAGCACGAAATTGAACTACTTGTCCTCATCTCATCTTCATTCTTAGACTCAAACCTCTTTCGATTCTCCAAAGTAAAAATTTTTCTTTATGTTTTCTTATTTCTTCTAACTTTCTTTATTTGTCACATCACTATCTTCATCACAGTTAGATAATTCATATGCCTTTCACCGTAATAAAATTGATTTCCTAAGAGATTATCATGCAAACCGCCTGTATCTTCCTCTCTATAATCTTCATCAGAATTCACTGTGACGTCTGGTCGTTCAATATAGATAGTACTTAGATTATTATACTGTCATCCTCTATGGTTCTTACAGCTTCAGTAAGTGTTATGTCCCAGGAACCATAATAAATTATCAATATGAATGCTATAAAGAGAAAAAATCGATTCCTTACAAAATGCTGCGGCATCTGCCTAGTGGTACCATACGGTACCAGACTAACTCTACGTCATATATATTTGGCAGTTCGTATATTTATAGTGAAAACATGAATTGAATGTTTTACTATAAACCTTTTCCAATATATGAAATCAGAATTTATTCAAAATTATAATCCTACTTGAATGTATTCAAATATTTACTTCAAACAGATACCAAAATTGAGTGATTCAAGAAAATGTGTGTAATTACCGAAAGCCACTACGCATACCAAACCAAATAACTTCAAAATATTGTTTTCCTAACAAGGACTGGAATGTCAGTGAGTAAATTAAACAATGAGAAATTGTGAAAATAATCAGCGTTGCCAACGCAGCGACTGGAAAGTACTATATGTACCTGTGGTACCATACGGTACCGCTAGGCAGATTCGGGTTTTAAACACTATTTTCCGCGCCAGCCTGTGCAATACTTGTCTTTTCACAGTCTCTTCTTCCATTTATTTATCTTACACACAGAGTAATTGTTAGTTTTACTTATTCAATATATTCAAACACTCACAAGTGAACAAACGAACTTGGGAAGTACTTGTTTCAGACTGATTCCGATTAGTTCTGCTGTACAAGCTTGTGACGTCACATGCCAGAAATGCTTACGGCGCATATAGCAGCCGTCCGCCTTCCTAACTGCCGTCTAGTCCAGTGTTTTAAAGACTCGCTTAAGGCACTGATAACAGTGGGTAAAATGCAACTTCACTCACTATCGTAGAAAAATATATTAATCTTTCAATTAACTGGCACATTTATTCGGTTGTAACTAGAACTCTGAAGTAAAATCTATCGCACAAACCAGTAGGTGCAGATGCGTAGGAACGCCGCAGTCCAGGCAATTAGGTATTTTCATTTAAAAATACCCCACTCTTACTTTGAATCTGCATCCGCTACATCGGAAATCAATCGAATGCCCGACCAGCCGAGGTCCCCATAAAAGCCTCTTTTTTCGTCCGTCCAGAGCACGAAGATTAAAACACAATGTATTGCGAAATACGAGTAGCATGAAATGGCTGACTTCATGCTACTCAGGCTCCACTTTAAAACAATACTGTATACAGTTTTGTTCATTGTGATTATGCACGAGTAGTTATATCGTATTAATACGGATTAAATTCTGAACAGCTAATTTTTTTTCCTTTCTCTTCAGTATTATCTTCATGATCTTATTCTTGTTCTTTTCCTTTTCTCCCAAACATATAGGATCGATTCCTAAAACACGGACGAAATCGTGGTTCCAAACCTCGGCTTTCGAACCGCGATCGAGGTCTGAATCCTTATGCGATTTCTAAAACGAAGTCGAGACGAGGCTTGAGAAGAAACCGAGGTTCGTGTGTTTTATATATGGCAACGCAGTTAAGAATCGATTTTTATTCTTGTGAACAGTCGATATTAGAAAGAAATGAACATCGGGATTAATATTTTTATTGAATTCCAGTAAGTCACAGTCTTTTGTTCTCAGCTAAGGTATTGTTATACAGGATGCGGCATTTAACGTTTCCCATTTTAAGTTGGCGATTCTGTTCACATTGTTGGTAAAACATGTTTGCAAACACAGGGATTCGGTGTATCAAAGCCTTGGATTTAGTTAGCCACATCCCAACACAGGGATTCGGTGTAGCAAAGCGTTTAGTTAACCATGGAACGTTGGCCGGTGCAACAGCGCATTTTCTGTGTTGAACAGTTTGTTTCAACCAAGTCAATTGTTGCTGTCCAGCGCGAGTTTAGGCGGATTTTTGGTGATAATCAACGTGGAGTTGCACCATCACGAAAAATAATCAGTGTGTGGGTGCGTCAGTCAGTGGCGTGAAACGGGACCGGCTCAAAACAAAGCTCGAGTTCGTCAGAAAACGGCGCGGACTCCTGATAATGTCGAACGTGTGAGAACGGCTCTGCAGAGAAGTCCGTATCGTTCCGTGCGACGTCATTCCCGGAGCATGAATTTGTCGGACAGAAGTGTATTACACAATGATTTGCACTTCCATCCATATAAACTCCAGGTCGCACAAAAATTAACAAAGCCCTGCGCGTCCAATGTTGTCAGAGAATGCTGCAATTGTTTAACACTCTCAATGAGTTTCACAGCTGCCTGATAATGAGTGACGAAGCAAATTTCTGTCTCAATGGTTATGTAAACAAGCAGAACTTTCGTTATTGGGCCCCACAAAATCCACGTGAAATCTTTGAACGACCACTACACAGTCCTAAGGTCGTAATCTGGTGTGTAGAGGGTATCATTGGTCCTTACTTTTTCGAGGACGATAATGGTGCTGCGGTGATTGTGAACTCTGAGCGTTACAACATAATGTTGACAACTTTTTTCCTGTCTGAGTTGAGACGCCGTAACTGGAACATTCAGCGCCTGTGGTTTCAACAGGATGGAGCCACATCCCATACAGCACGTGTTTCAATGAACACACTTCGTGCTGCTTTCCCTGGGCGACTTATCTCCAGATTAGGTGACATCCAGTGGCCCTCTGTTTCCCCTGATCTCACTCCACCAGACTTCTTTTTGTGGGGGTATCTTAAGAGTAAGGTCTACGGTCGTATCCTTCATGACATCGAGGACCTTAAAACCGCGATTCGTGAAGAAATTTCTGATGCTACACCTGAAACATTGCGGCGAGTAATGGCCGGTCTGCAGGGAAGATTGCAACAATGCATTGACGCCAATGGAGGACATCTTAAAGACATTATTTTCAAAACATAAGATGTGCTGTAATTCCAAGATTATAATGGTTGTAAACTGATTAATTTCTTGTAATTTACTTGTAAACTAAATAAGTTATGGGGGTTTGAAAATAGGAACCGTTAAATGCCGCACCTGTATTTGCTAATTTACCGAATATATGTGCGTTTAAAATACTAGCATTAATTATAGGGAACTGATTTTTATGTAGACCTACCAGAATTATATTTTATAAATAATTAGCAAAATTCGAACGTTTATGTTCTAGTTTATCATTTGTTCATAGCTACTGCCAACATTAACTGCCTGAAAACCCGGGTCTAACGAATCAGTAACCTAAATATTAACTGGATTAAAGTTGCAATTGAAACTAAAATATTATATGGTTCTATTTTCACATATAATAGGCCTACTACGTGGAAAGCCCCAGTAGCATAAAACTTAAAATAAGAATACATAATCACGCTTGCTTCATACATATTCTTGTAGGTCCACATTATATTCGAGTATTAAATAAAATGTCCAGAACTACTGTAAAGACTAAGAATTACGTAAGTTGCATCGTCTTATAGCCATGAAGGTGTAATTAGTATAAAATATTAGGCCTATATCTTACTTCTCTCAAAGCAACAAGAAGGTGTAAAAAAAACTTGTCAACCTGTCGCCTCTTGCATTTCGTTGCAGATTATTATTTAGCATTCTTGCTAAATTTTTCGTTGATTCCTTCGAAAATCAAAAATATTCGCATGAAATTATCGTCGTTATACAGGGTGTTTCAAAAATAGAGGGCATAATTTCAGGTATGTATTCCTCACATGTAGACAATACAAAAAGTTCATTACAACATGTGTCCGAAAATCCTTGCTTTCCGAGTTATGGCCCTCAAAACAGTGATATTCACCGGAACGTTTTTCTTCCCGCAGATAGGTGCCGTGACAGAAGATATTAACAGAGGACACTCTAACAGTTGATTCCGAGGCGAAGAGTACACTGAGTGTTGTGTTTGGCGTTGTACTTGCGACATGTACTGAAATCAGGAGCTGGCAGAAGTGCACTTCATGTACGGTAAAGCGGACGGCAATGCTGCGCTGACTCGTCGTTTGTACCAGGAGAGGTGCCCTAATCGATGGATAGGTAGAGGTGGCCCAATTGCTTGGCCTCCACGCTCACCTGATTTCAACCCTATTGATTTCTACTTGTGGGGACATTTAAAATCATTATTGTATTCGTCTCAGGCACCGGAATTGTGGCAGGTATACGCAATACTCCTGGAATTTGGGATCGTGTCCGCAGGGCCATGAGACATTGATGTGAGGCCTGTATTCAATCAGGAGGTGGACATTTTAACAGGAGGTGGACATTTTGAACATCTGTTGTAAAGACAACTACCTGAGGGAAGAAAAACGTCCCGGTGAATAATACTGTTTTGAAGGCCATAACTCGGAAACCAAGCATTTCCGGACAACTGATGTAATGAACTTTTCGTACTGTCTACATATGGGGAATACATACCTGAAATTATGCCCTCTATTTTTGAAACACTCTATATAGTTACAAAGAATTATTCCTGTCTCCCATCATTCTAATCCGAGATTTAATATTTGTAATCACAAATTTTCCTTTCATAATCATCCAGCTGATGTACTTCCTCCATCTTGTATACATGAAGCCGTGGTTTTAAACTTGCCCCAGCAATGGTCCCTGCTTCAGACCACGGTTTCGAGCCATGGCTCAGAAAAATGGAAAAGACCTCGTTTTATAAATCCAAATGCGATTTAAAGCCATGGCGAGAGTCTAGACCTCGTTTTAGAAATCGACCCTAGATTCCACACATGTAGACGATGAAAAGTTGTTATATAAACATGGGTCCGGAAATTGATAATTATTGCGATATCTGACATTAAAATATGTATTAGTGCTGAAAATTAATGGTACAAAATTAACTTAGTACAGTGCATGTAGCTATTCGAGGCTGATAGAGATCAGTGTTGAACGGAATCCGTTAGCGCTCATAGATGGATTGTAGTAGTTTAAATATGAAATAGGGCTGACTATTAGTGTTCTGTTATACTTATAACTTACCTGGCGTAGGGTTACCCCAGGATGAGATCCTTCGATTGCCCCAAATGTGACTAACTCGGGCGCGTAATTTTTGGTAGTCGGGACTGCTTTTGCGCTGTCCCGGAATAATCTATTCAATTTGTTATGTTAAGTGGGTGAGTTGGCTAAATATTGATATATCCATCTCCATATGCTGCAAGTTTTACCACAGTCACTAGACTGTTTTTTTTCTGCATGTGAACATAAAATACTTCATCATCATCATCATCATCATCATCAACTTTCAGGTTTAGGCCTTCAGACCTGTTCCGTCCTCAGGGAATATCGTCAGTCCATCTTGTTCTTGGGCGCCCAACATCTCTACGTCCCAGCGAATAGGGATTATAAAGAAAGGACACTGAGCGAATTTTCCTGTGTTTTGTTTCTCTGTGCGCCAGCGGCTAGTTCCACTTTCAAGCGCTAGAGGTTAGTGTAATCGAGCATACGCTAAGATAATAATTGAGAGTAGAGTTAAGGCACAGGATCAAAACATCGCCTACCTTATGGCATAATCCAGTAACGCTTTGCTTAAAATAAATTAAAGTTAACAGCTTTTCCTTATTTCTCAGTGACATACTAGTTGTAGTAATAATATTTATATTTCAGACATAATACTTACTTACTTACAAATGGCTTTTAAGGAACCCGAAGGTTCATTGCCGCCCTCACATAAGCCCGCCAGCGGTCCCTATCCTGAGCAAGATTAATCCAGTCTCTATCATCATACCCCACCTCCCTCAAATCCATTTTAATATCATCCTCCCATCTACGTCTCGGCCTCCCTAAAGGTCTTTTTCCTCCGGTCTCCCAACTAACACTCTATATGCATTTCTGGATTCGCCCATACGTGCTACATGCCCTACCCATCTCAAACGTCTCGATTTTATGTTCCTAATTATGTCAGGTGAAGAATACAATGCGTGCAGTTCTGTGTTGTGTAACTTTCTCCATTCTCCTGTAACTTCATCCCCTTAGCCCCAAATATTTTCCTAAGCACCTTATTCTCAAACACCCTGAACCTATGTTCCTCTCTCAGAGTGAGAGTCCAAGTTTCACAACCATACAGAAGAACCGGTAATATAACTGTTTTATAAATTCTAACTTTCAGATTTTTGGACAGCAGACTGGATGATAAGAGCTTCTCAACCGAATAATAACACGCATTTCCCATATTTATTCTGCGTTTAATTTCCTCCCGAGTGTCATTTATATTTGTTACTGTTGCTGCAAGATATTTGAATTTTTCCACCTCTTCGAAGGATAAATCTCCAATTTTATATTTCCATTTCGTACAATATTCTGGTAACGAGACATAATCATATACTTTGTCTTTTCGGGATTTACTTCCAAACCGATCGCTTTACTTGCTTCAAGTAAAATTTCCGTGTTTTCCCTAATCGTTTGTGTATTTTCTCCTAATATATTCACGTCATCCGCATAGACAAGAAGCTGATGTAACCCGTTCAATTCCAAACCCTGCCTGTTATCCTGAACTTTCCTAATGGCATATTCTAGCGCGAAGTTAAAAAGTAAAGGTGATAGTGCATCTCCCTGCTTTAGCCCGCAGTGAATTGGAAAAGCATCAGATAGAAACTGACCTATACGGACTCTGCTGTATGTTTCACTGAGACACATTTTAATTAATCGAACTAGTTTCTTGGGAATACCAAATTCAATAAGAATATCATATAATACTTCCCTCTAACCGAGTCATATGCCTTTTTGAAATCTATGAATAACTGATGTACTGTACCCTTTATACTCCCATTTTTCTCCATTATCTGTCGAATACAAAAATCTGATCAATAGTCGATCTATTACGCCGAAAACCGCACTGATGATCCCCAATAATTTCATCTACGTACGGAGTTAATCTTCTCAAAAGAACATTGACAAAATTTTGTACGACGTCAACAAAAGTGATATTCCTCGAAAGTTACCACAGTTGGTTTTGTCCCCCTTTTTAAAAATAGGTACAATTATGGACTCCTTCCATTGTTCTGGTACAATTTCCTTTTCCCAAATAGCAAGTACAAGTTTATAAATTTCGCTATATAATGCGCTTCCGCCCTCTTGTATTAATTCTGCTGGAATTTGATCGATACCTGGAGACTTGTACTTTTTCAGATTTTCTATCGCAATTTCGACTTCTGAAAGCGTGGGTTCGGGTATAAATGGCTCAGCAGTTTGTATTTCAATTTCGTCCCGATCATTTCTATTTGGCCTATGTACATTTAGTAGTTGCGCAAAATAGTTTTTCCATCTGTTTAGGATTGATGGAGAGTCTGCAAGCAAGTCACCATTCTCATCCTTGATCACGTTTACCCTTGGCTGATATCCGTTCTTAAATTCCTTTATACCCTTATATAAATCTCGAATGTTTTTATTCTTACTATTTGTTTCTACCTCATTCAGTTTTTCCTTCAAGTAACTCTCTTTTTATTCCTAAGTGTACGACTTGCTTCCCGTCTTTCATTGAAATAATTATCTCTCTTCTCCTCGACTGGATCCTGTAAGAATTTCAATTTTGCCTGTTTCCTTCTTTCTACTACCATGCAACAATCTTCATCAAACCACGGTTTCTTTTTCTTAGTTTCATAATAACCTATGCTCTGCTCAGCTGCAATTTTGATACTATCTCTGATATTTTCCCACACGCTATTAACATCTAATTCTTTCTCAACTTCGTCGGAACTTTCTAAAGTGGCAAACCTATTCGAAATTTCGACCTGATAATTTTGCTTAGCTTCCTCGTCCTTTAATTTCAAAATATTGAATTTAGTAATATTAACTTGTTGCTCTACTCGCTTGGCTACTGATAATCTTTCTCTTAATTCTCCAATCACCAAATAATGGTCAGAATTACAGTCTGCACCCCTGAAAGTTCGAATATCTACTATACTAGTATGTCTCCGTTTATCTATCAAGATGTGATCTATTTGGTTGTGTGTCAATCCATCTGGAGAAGTCCAAGTATATTTATGTATATCCTTATGGGGGAATGTTGTACTTTTGACAATTAAATTTTCGATGTGGCAAAGTTGACTAATCTAACTCCATTGTCACTACTAATTGCGTGTAGGCTCTCTTTTCCAATAGTTGGTCTAAAAATATCCTCCGTCCTACTTTAGCATTGAAATCCCCCAATAAAATTTTCATGTGATATCTAGGGAAATGATCAAAAGTATGTTCCAATTCCTCATAGAAGCTATTCTTTATATGGTCGTCTTTCTCTTCTGTAGGGGCGTGAGCATTTATAACTGTGATGTCGCACCATCTAACCTTAAGTACTAAATATGATAACCTGTCACTGATAAATTCGACCTTTTTTACTGCTGATTTTATTCTTTTATGAACAAAGAATCCTGTTCCTAATTGGTGATTATTGTTTCCTTCCCCATAATACAACAAGTAATCTCCTATTTGTGATATGCCATTTCCATCTAACCTAACCTCTTGTACTCCCAATGAAGTCTATTCTATATCTAGCTAGTTCTTTAGCTACTAATGTTACCCTCCTGTTCTATAAAGACTAGTTACGTTCCAAGTGCCAAATCTCAAAACCTTATTCCTTTGCTGTGGTCGTGCCAGAGAATCAGTCCTATTCCGAGGCTTATTATAGGGATACGTAACAAGCTGTTTTTTACGGTGATGGGTTGTTAGCCCTTCGCCCAACCCCTGCTGGAGGACCACCCCTTATCGGCTGTCCACGACTGCTTATTCAATATATTCGCAGCTACCCTCCATATCTGGAGGCCGTCTCCTCTATCCGCAACCTGAGGACGCGCCATGGCGTGGTGATAGGGACCCACAATACATGGTTCAGACATAATACATTATATTATAAAATAATATAATACATTATAAAATTAAGTATCGAATTCGTTTAATATTTGTATAATAATATAATATAGGTATATGGTTTTACTTCTCGTAAAAGTTTTGTTTTTCCATTTTCAGTGCTATCAAATCATTCTTCTTCTTCTTCTTCTTCTTCTTCTTCTTCTTCTTCAGGCATTCAGCCCTACAAAGGCTTGTTGCGCGCTCCAAATTATTAGTTCTGGTATATAATTTAATATTTTCTTTGGGTATCTTCTCTCATCCATTCTGTCTACGTGATCTAGCCATTTTTGTCTATGATGGTCTATTCCTTCATTTAGGCTAAAAATCTGTAATTGATTTCTTATGTCTTCATTTCTGATTCTGTCCCTTTTAGTGACTCCCAGAACTGATCTTAAAAACCTCATTTCTGCTGCCTGTAGTCTACTTTTATCTCTACTTGTCATTGTCCAAGTTTCACTACTATATAGAGCTGCAGGAACTGCCAGCTATCAAATCATTATATATTTTAATTGTTGTTGGGGGTCAACGTCTGAACTCTAATTATAAAGGAACTCTAGAGTCTAGGCATTGCAGTTAATGAAGGATTTATTATTTTATGGATCCAATTTATTTTGAGTACATAATGTACCTAGATGTATTAATTGTATGTGTTATATTTCCGCTGTGTCGACTGCTAGGTGGTGTGATGTCAGCGCCAACTCTAGGGAGAAAGCAGAATCTGACGCTTTAGCTGGCTTGAAGGTCATTGAAATCAGTCCGGCTACATCAAAGGT
The DNA here is from genome assembly GCA_025594305.2 of Periplaneta americana. Lineage (NCBI taxonomy): Eukaryota > Metazoa > Arthropoda > Insecta > Blattodea > Blattidae > Periplaneta > Periplaneta americana. Next base: position 147,619,252 of record JAJSOF020000011.1, on the reverse strand, counting down.
ACCGACGCGAAGTGTCCATTCTTTATAATCCCTATTCGCTGTACGTCCTTTGGGCTTATAATTTAGCATTATTTTGGGAAGTCGCGTTTCATCCATTCTAATTATGTGGTCATGCCAATTTCTCTTCTGTTGTTCTACTCTGTTGTTCATGTTAAATAATATGTTCAGCTCTGTTCTGATATCAGTGTTCTTTCTGTGGTCTAGGAGAGTAGTCCCTGCAACTGATCTTAGGAATTTCATTTCCGAAGTCTCTATTTTCCTCTTATCTTTCCTATTTAAGGTCCAATTTTCGCATCCATACATTAGGACTGGTGTGGCTACTACTTTATAAAGTTTCAGTTGCGTTTCTTTTGTAGTTTTCTGTCGTAAGTCTCTCCTGATGGTTCCGCATATTCTCCCAAATTTCTGAACTTTCATATTTATATCTTCGTTTTGGTTATATGTCACATTAGACACTAAATATTGGAAGTTGGATACTTGTTCGATTATTTTATTATTTATAATAATTTTGCATCTAAGTGGGAAAACACGGAAATTTTACTTGAAGCAAGTAAAGCGATCGGTTTGGAAGTAAATCCCGAAAAGACAAAGTATATGATTATGTCTCGTGACCAGAATATTGTACGAAATGAAAATATAATAAAAATTGGAGATTTATCCTTCGAAGAGGTGGAAAAATTCAAATATCTTGGAGCAACAGTAACAAATATAAATGACACTCGGGAGGAAATTAAACGCAGAATAAATATGAGAAATGCGTGTTATTATTCGGTTGAGAAGCTCTTATCATCCTGTCTGCTGTCCAAAAATCTTAAAGTTAGAATTTATAAAACAGTTATATTACCGGTTGTTCTGTATGGTTGTGAAACTTGGACTCTCACTCTGAGAGAGGAACATAGATTAAGGGTATTTGAGAATTAGGTGCTTAGGAAAATATTTGGGGCTAAGAGGGATGAAGTTACAGGAGAATGGAGAAAGTTACACAACACAGAACTGCACGCATTGTATTCTTCACCTGACATAATTAGGAACATTAAATCCAGACGTTTGAGATGGGCAGGGCATGTAGCACGTATGGGAGAATACAGAAATGCATATAGAGTGTTAGTTGGGAGACCGGAGGAAAAAGATCTTTAGGGAGGCCGAGACGTAGATGGGAGGATAATATTAAAATGGATTTGAGGGAGGTGGGGTATGATGATAGAGACTGGATTAATCTTACACAGGATAGGGACCGCTGGCGGGCTTATGTGAGGGCGGCAATGAACCTTCGGGTTCCTTAAAAGCCATTTGTAAGTAAGTAAGTAAGTAGATTTTTCCTATAAAGGCTATTGATTTTGTCTTCGTAGTAGATATATTCAAGTTATATTCTGTCATTATGTTCTGTAATTTGAAGGATGCCATTTGCAGTCCATCTTCTGTTTCTTCTATAATAGCATGATCATCAGCGAATAAAATTGTGTTTAAAACTATATTTCGTAGTTTTATACCCCCCGTCATAGTATCTTGCCATCAAAATATACTTGATTGATATCTCAATAATTATCAATTTTCGGGCTCATGTTCCTATAGCATTTTTTTATCGTCTACACAGCGAATAGGAATTATATAGAATGGACACTGAGCGAATTTTCCTGTTTTGTATCTCTGTGTGCCGGCGTTTAGTTCCACTTTCAATCACTAGAGGTTAGTGTAATCGAGCATACGCTAAGATAATAATTGAGTGTAAGAGTTGAGACACAGGATCCAAACATCCTTAACCTCTGTTCCTCTCTCAAAGTGAGAGTCCAAGTTTCACAGCCATACAGAACAACCGGTAATATAACTGTTTTATAAATTCTAACTTTCAACATTTTTGAGAGGAAACTGGATGACAAAACTTTCTCAACCGAATAATAACAGGCATTTATCATATTTATTCTGAGTTTAATTTCCTCCCGAGTGTCATTTATATTTGTTACTGTTCCTCCAAGATATTTGAATTTTTCCACCTCTTCGAAGGATAAATCTCTAAATCTCCAATTTTTATATTTCCATTTCGTACAATATCCACGTCACGAGACATAATCATATACTTTGTCTTTTCGGGATTTACTTCCAAACCTATCGCTTTACTTGCTTTAAGTAAAATTCCTGTTTCTTCCCTAATAGTTTTTGGATTTTCTCCTAACATATTAACGCCATACGCATAGAAAAGCAGCTGATGTAACCCGTTCAATTTCAAAATCCTCTCTGTTATCCTGGACTTTCCTAATGGCATATTTTAGAGCGAAGTTGAAAAGTAAAGGTGATAATGCATCTCCCTGCTTTAGTCCGCAGTTGGAAAATCATCCAACAGAAACTGACTTATACGGACTCTACTGTACGTTACACTAAGACACATTTTAATTAATCGAACTAGTTTCTTGGGAATACCAAATTCAATAAGAATATCATACAAAACTTCTCTCTTAACCGAGTCATATGCCTTTCTGAAATCTATGAATAACTGATGTACTGCATTCTTATACTCCCATTTTTCTCCAATATCTGTCGAATACAAAAAAATCTGATTATTAGTCGATCTAGTACGCCTAAAACCACACTGATGATCCCCAATAATTTCATCTACATATGGAGTTAATACAGTTTATATTTGTGTTATCTTATAGAATGGACGAGAGAGTCTTAATTCTTTTGGGATGAAATGAATGAATGAATTACCAAAATGTGCATATTTTACAACATGACATGGATTTCACTTAGTCTTCTAACTTCTTGGTATCCAGACAGTATGTGCTATTGATCGTTAAGGCCCATTCACAATGAAAATTAAACATAACCGTAACATAAACACAGAAGTTTGCGTCCAGGTTACCAAATGGGATCATTCACTATGATTCACATAAACACTGACGTTAACATTGCCGTTAGACGTTAACATGAAAGTTTGGAGTTTGCAAACTCCAAACTTTCATGCTTATGCTTACGTGATTTACAAACAGAACACAATCGTGGAGCAATGAAGTATACGACAGAATATGAGGAAATGGCGTCGTTGTTATGTTTCCATGGTTACCAAGTATGTTTGCGGTTATGTTTATGTCCCCATCGTGAATGATGGTATGACGTCTTGATTTTACCGTAACGTTTACATTCTTCAGTTAACGCTTACTGCCCGTGTCTCACGTCCTGAACCGAGAGCTCCCTAGTGCTTATAACCACGCCTCTTAGGTCTGCTCGGACCGGCACGTCAGTTGCAGCGTTTGGCACGGCAGCATAATACATGTGCTGAAAACATTATCCTATGCCATTGCAGGGGTCTTTACTGTTTATAATACTGGATACTCTAAGCGTGGTTACCACTATCGCTATTATCTCTGATGACGATGGCGATGTAAGTACACACTAGGCCACTCTTCGTTCAGTCTGGACAATTGCTGAATTGCCATAGAGTAGCATTTCTCAAAGTATGTTCCGGGGTTCCGTGAGCCCTATATGATTTTAAATTTTGTTTTATACTTTTTTTACTTGGTTATTTAACGATATTGTATCAACTACTAGGTTATTTTGCATCGATGGGATTGATGATAGCGAAATGGTATTTGGCGAGATGAGGTCGGGGATTCGCCTAAAGATTACCTGACATTCGCCTTACGGTTGGGGAAATCCTCGGGAAAAGATCGAACCAGGTAATCAGCCCAAGAGGAAATCGAATCAGCGCCCGAGCGCAACTCTGGATCGATAGGCAAGCGCCTTAGCCGACTGGGGTGCTTCGATGGCTATTTTATATTTAGTGGATAGGCCTACTATAAAAATATATAAATGTTATGAAAATATGAATCAATAATAACATGAAACCACCGATGATAATAATAATAATAATGATAATAATAATAATAATCCAAGAATATGCGTAATAATAATATTCCAATAATACGAGTATGCGTAATAACACTATGTTTAGGCCTAATGAACATCTAAAACGGAAAATACCCATAATACTTACCACTTTCATCACTGGATTCTCTGCGTATGTGTCCACTAAAACAAAATACCGAAAAGACAAAATGCAGAAGTATAGCATAAATGAGACTACAACTTTCCGCCATAAAACCAGATTGAAGGCTTAAAAAGCAAATACATTCGTCCCACTGAACAGAATTAAAGATACTAGCTCTCACTTGTCTGTTAACTATTAAATACTAATAAAATATTACAAGGATTCCGCAGTTACACTTTAGATTAAAAGGGGTTTCGCGGTGGAAAAAAGCTTGAGGAACACTGCCATAGAGGAAAGAGTTTACAGATGTGTTGTACACGTGACAACCGTAATCTCCATTAAGTCGATAATCTCAAGTAGAGACTGTAGCCTACAACTGGTATTAGTGTTTAGTTACAGGAATTGATAAGTAGGACATAATTTGTTTTGTGAGGAGACAGCCTATACATTCACTTGTCCATGGCTGATCTTGCTCCATGGCTGATCTTGCTCCATAGCTGACGAAAGGAATCCTGAAAAGGCCGATGTGTTGAACGTAGGGTAGTAGGCACATGCGGTACACAGGACCTCCACTCACTCCCTCTGCCTCTCGCCCCGCAAAGAAACAGCTCAGGAAGTGAGGCACGGGCAGTACGTTATGTTTAATTTTCATTGTGAATGAGCCTTTACGTTCATATTTCCATGACAGTTGTATAGACAGGTTTTATTTGTGCTTATGATAACGTTATTACGCGACGATGAAGCCTCTAGAGAAAACACCGGTGATCAGAAAAGAGCTTCTCCCGGACTTCAAATAGATTTTCTCTGACCTTTCACTGCCGCTGCATGAGGTTATAAACACGTGACAGACAGAAATCCTACCTTCTGCTCGAGATAAGCCCCTTCCATCTTCTGCTCAAATGAACCTCCATTCCATCTCACCTGAGACCCTGCATCTCCTGCCTTTTTCTTTATCTTTCCTCTTGCTCTTCTTCAAGTTAAACAAGCCAGAGCGTGAAAAATCCACTGTGCGTGAGAGGAGATAACTCGCCTGCTTCAGAAATGCTTATATCACCTCGTGGAGGAGTTTATCGCGCTCACTTGAATGAACATGGCGAAGAATTGTTTTTACAGACCTGAACAAGCACGGGGTTTACTTTCTCAAAGAACAACGTCCTGTATTACAGCAGCTCTGTATGCAGATCCTTCTTTCCTTGATCTCGTTCAATGCTTTACAAAGATTTACAGTGCTGCTATCAATACAAATATGTGCTGTTTATCCGTATACTACATACCGTAACGAATAGTCTTTTAAGTATTGTTTAGCTTCTAGCTGTGCAGAGGGTCTGTAGCTAATAAACAGAATTTGTACTTTATAGAAACGAATAATAAGAACCGTTTTCAAAATAAATTTGGAATGTACCGTAACGTAAAAATGCAACCCCATCTCGCCAGTTCAAGGATAGCAAGGGGCAGACAAAAGAGGACAGGAATACAAGGAGAACAACAGAAATACAGGGGATAAACGGAAAGACAGAGTGGAGAAGGATATATAAGGGAAAAAGGCGGAACGCAAGAACAATGAGAACACAATGAGAACAAGGGGAATATGGAGACCACAGAGAAGAAAAGCAGAATAATGGAAGTGCGAGGAGAACAAGAGAAATGCAAGTAGAACAAGTGGAACGCAAGAAGAAGTAGAACACAAGGAGAATGAGGGGAATGCAGTGATAAGAAGGGGTATGCAAGGAAGAAAAGGGAAATATAAGGAGAATAAGGGAATACAAGGAGAACAAGGAAAATATAAGGTGGATAATGGGAATACAAGAAGAACAAGGGAAATATAAGGAGAATACAAGGAGAACAAGGGAAATATAAGGAGAATAAGGGGAATATAAGGAGGATAAGGGAAATACAAGGAGAACAAGGGAAATATAAGGAGAATAAGGGGAATATAAGGAGGATAAGGGGAATACAAGGAGAACAAGGGAAATATAAGGAGAATAAGGGAAATATAAGGAGAATACAAGGAGAACAGAGGAAATATAAGGGGAATAAGGGGAATATAAGGAGGATAAGGGAAATACAAGGAGAACAAGGGAAATATAAGGAGAATAGGGGAATATAAGGAGGATAAGGGGAATACAAGGGAAATATAAGGAGAATAAGGGGAATACAAGGAGAACAAGGGAAATATAATGAGAATAAGGGGAATACAAGGAGAACAAGGGAAATATAAGGAGAATAAGGGAAATATAAGGGGAATACAAGGAGAACAAGGAAATATAAGGAGAATAAGGGAAATATAAGGGGAATACAAGGAGAACAAGGGAAATATAAGGAGAATAAGGGGAATATAAGGAGGATAAGGAAATACAAGGAGAACAAGGGAAATATAAGGAGGATAAGGGGAATACGAGGGAAATATAAGGAGAATAAGGGAAATACAAGGTGAACAAGGGAAATATAATGAGAATAAGAGGAATGCAATGAGAACAAGGGAAATATAAGGAGAATAAGGGGAATACAAGGAGAACGAGGGAAATAAGAACAGGGGAAGAAATACAAAGAAACAAGAGGGAAGAACAAGAGATATAAGTAAAGAATAACGGGTTTAGCGCCGATGGAATTCGTTATGGAGACAAGTCGGAGGATTCGCCACAATATTACCTGATATTTGCCATACCATCGAAGAAAACTTTGGAAAGAAACCAAAAAATAATCAACATTAACCTTATGTTGAATTTACGTCATTTTTTCAGCATTTTAGGTCTTTCCTAACATTTTTTGGATCATTCTGTAGGTCATTTTTAGGGGTTTCTTAGGTAATCAAAATCCGCGATGTACTTATGATACAATATCTGTCGTTACCTTTACAATTAATTAGGCCTATGTAGCATTATCGATATAGCATTATCGATATAGCCTAGTCATTCTCGCCACAGCTTTTGCACAACTAGTGCTAAACTCCCAGAAATGTACAGAAGTACACAGCTCTCTGCTTATAGGGAATATTATATTCACAGAAATGTTGTAAAAGCGCATTCATAAGTTTTGTCGTATCTTAATGCAACACAAAGTCAGCCAGGTGTTATATTACTGAGAAATTGCAACTCATTCTGTTTCAAAAGAGCTGGTAACCAAGCAACGAGTTTATCGTAGTCGGAGTATTATAAAATATGAAAATTAAGTAGAGATTTTAACTTGTGTTATTTCTTTGTTGCAGGTAAGGTCTTCATTAAAAGAATGCCTTCTACTCATCCAAATGCTACACCACAGTGACAAGTAAGTTAGTTCCTAAAAGGGAAAGCATCTTGAAACGGCAGTAGCTGCATATATACCTTAGTTGTGAGTAGAATACTTCACTATATAACCTGGTCCGAGTTTTATCAACTGAAATCCTATAGAAAACTGCAGACAAATAAAATTAAAGAAAAATAGCCTAACTATATCGAGGTAGTTAGAAGTGTACATTACAACATTTATTTAAGGACACTGGGTAGTTGGAGGGCTGCTTCGGACGATTGTAAATCAGAATAATTTAATCCTTTGTATTTTCAATGTTACTAATGACTATTACACTTTTACTACGTCAGACTACTTTTGACCAATAAAACGGTACGAAAGGACGTCTTTCAACCAATCATGGCCGCTTATCGCACAATTTTATCGCGTCCCTAGCATTTGTTTAATTTTATCGCATCCCTAGCATTTGTTTATTTTTATCACCACCCTAGCATTTGTTTCTTTGTTTGCCAACATTTCAAACTGGACGTCAAAAAACAGAAAATTACAAACCACTCCAGTCGATGCACAGCAGTTTCAAATATGACTCATCTGGCATTCAAGAACAAGAATTAATAAAGATCACTGGTCATAGCTATGCATCTTCCCTGAAACCCTATTTACAAATAAATTAAGAGCACTATTCGGAAGTCCTGAATAAGTTGAGGGATACACCATGTACATCACCGAGTTCACTTCTTTTACGCACACGTCCAATATAACACCAAGTGAACTACCAACCACTAAAACATTCAAATTTGAAAATTGTACTTTCAATAATTGTTTCTTTTAAAATTATTCATGTTTATTTTTTTATTTCATCATCATTAATTAAAATGTTTCTTGTTTATTTCATCATCACAAATTAAAACTTTTCTAACACTCGTTTATATTATTTAGGTTATGTTATAGCTTCTGCTATATGATATTATGGGTAGTCACGTATCAGAGATTGTTTAATACTAAGATTTATTGGAAATCATCTGTCAAGTGACGTTGATTACCGGATGATTGAAGTGGAGTGCAACTGTTTTAATAAAAATGAAACTGAATCAACAAAGCCTTCTTGACCAGTAACCGTCCACAGAGTTCAATGAAGATTCCATATTTGGAAAAACTGATAAGAAAACAGCTAATCATAACACACTACTGCCATCTAGTGTAATATTTGTAATGCTGAGATGGTACAATAATACATTTGAAGACATATTGTATTTTCGTATGTCAATTAATATTTTATTGTATTGGAGTACTTCGTTACTTCTAATCTTTATATACTTTCTTCTAATCGTGTAATAGTCAATTAAATCCCACTCAAGTTTTGATTTTCTCTAGATAAATCAAAACCTCTAGTGAGATTACTGTTGATAATAAAATGAAATTTTACCACTTCGTAAAGCAATTTAAGAATTATTTAATGCATATAAAGTAGAAAGCAATATTTTTTTATGGAATCATTTAATGTTCATAGCATAAATGAACTCTGAAAAAGATAATTATTGCTTTCATATGCATTAAAAGATTCATAAATTGCTTTATATTGTGATATAGTTCCATTCAAACATATTTATTAGTATTAAAAACACATTGGTTTAAAATAGTCTAATGTATAAGATCTATAAACTGCCATCTAACTATCGAGTAATACCAAAGACTCTGAAAGTAGAGAAAAATTGCAGTTTTGAGAGTAAAGTTTCAGTTTATGTCTTAATTTATATTCGTACAGTCGAGCCTCTCATGTAACAGAACATGGACTATTGCGTGCTGCATAACTTTTGGCAAACGATAAATAATGGTAGAGATCAGAGGTCCGCATCGGACGTTTTCGCTCGAGTGCCAAGTAGTTCATAGCATAATCCGATAGGTAGCGCACATGCATGATGGGTAAAATTGTCACGAGCGATAAATCCTCGAACGGTATAAGCCGAGCCTTAGACATTAGATTAATTGCTGATTAATATTTGTTACTTACAATGAAACTAACATCTGTCCATTGTTATTATCATCATTAATTTCTCTAAATAGATTAGAAAACCTCTAATGGCAATTACATTAGGCCTAATATTCTCATTATAAAAATATATTTTAGATTTATATAGGTATATATTTTTTTCTCCCTGTAACATAGTTCTAGTAAGTTCATATTAAATTAATTTTCATCATTTTACTAGCTATCCCAAATATTAAATTAATTATAATTGATTTAATTAAATTAGCTCATAAATTAAGTTACTACTTTACCTTATAGGTTTATCTAAATTTAAATAAATATGAAGTCTACTAGTCGTTAAAATTGAAGAATATTGCTGGAGAAACTTTTAAGTGTAGTTTGTAATTTAAATATGTATTGTATTGATTAAGGCTGGTTGAGTGGAAGAGAAGGCCTTATGGCCTTAACTCTGCCAGCGAAAATAAAACATTATTATTATTATTATTATTATTATTATTATTATTCGTTCTTGTTACAGTGATGAACTGTGTAGTAACATCATAGATGTTTATCAACAGTAATCTCACTAGACGTTTTGATTTATCTAGAGAAAATCAGAACTCGAGTGGGATTTAATTGACTATTACACGATTAGAAGAAAGTATATAAAGATTAGAAGTAACGAACTACTCCAATACAATAAAATATTAATTGACTTACGAAAATACAACTGTCTTCAAATGTATTATTGTACCATCTCAATATTACAAATATTACGCTAGATGCATGCTAGATGGCAGTAGTGAGCAATGCCTTCTCGTCGAGAAGTTCTCGATCTATTATACACGATGGCAATGTTACTAGTCAAGAAGGCTTTGTTGATTCAGTTTCATTTTTATTAAAATGCAACATTCCACTTCAATTATCCGAATCCCAGTAATCAACGTCACTTGACAGATGATTTTCTATAAATCTTAATATTAAACAATCTCTAGATGCGTGACTATCCACAATATCATATAGCAGAAGCTATAACATAACCTAACTAATATACACAAGTGTTAGAAAAGTTTTAATTAACGACGATGGCATAAAAATAAACATGAATAATTTTAAAAGGAATAATTATTGAATGTACAATTTTCAAATTTGAATGTGGTCGGTGGTTCAATTGATGTTATATTGGACGTGTGCGTAATAGAAGTGGAACTCGTTGATTTAGGCCTACATGTGTATTCAACTTTTCAGGATTTCCGAATGGTGCTCTTCATTTATTTGTAAATCGGATTTCAGAAGACGCATAGGTATGATCAGTGATTTTTATTAATTCTTGTTCTTGAATGCCAATGCGAGTCATATTTGAAACTGCTGTGCATCGACTGGAATGGTTTGTAATTATATATATATATATATATTTTTTTTTTTTTTGACGTATAGACCAGCGCAGTTTCAAATGTTGGCAAACAAAGAAACAAATGCTAGGGATGCGATAAAATTAAACAAATGCTAGGGACGCGATAAAATTGTGCGATAAACAGCCATGATTGGTTGAAATACGTCCTTCCGTACCGTTTTTTGGTCAAAAGTAGTATGACGTAGTAAGAGTGTAATAGTCAACTGAAATCCTATAGAAAACTGCAGACAAATAAAAATTAAGAAAAATAGCAGGACTATATCCAGGCATTTTAGGAGTGTACACTATAACATTTCTTTAAGGACACTGGGTAGTTAGAGGGTTGCTTCCGACGTTTGTAAATCAGAATAATTTAATCCTCTGTATTTTCAATTTTACTAATGATAATAAAATGAAATTTTACCACATCGTAAAGCAATTTAAGAATCATTTAATGCATATAAAGTAGAAAGCAATATTTTTTTATGGAATCATTTAATGTTCATAGCATAAATGAAATCTGAAAAAGAAAATTATTGCTTTCATATGCATTAAAAGATTCTTAAATTGCTTTATATTGTGATAAAGTTTCATTCAAACATATTTAGTAGTATTAAAAACACATTGGTTTAAAATATTCTAATTTACAAGATCTATAAACCGCCATCTAACTATCGAGTAATACCAAAGACTCTGAAAGTAGAGAAGAATTGCGGTCTGAGAATAACGTATCAGTTCATGTCTTAATTTACATTCATACAGTCGAGTCTCTTATACAACAGAACATGAACTATTGCGTGCTGCATAACTTTTGGCAAACGATAAGTAATGGTAGAGACCAGAGGTCTGCATCGGACGTTTTCGCTCGAGCGCCAAGTAGTTCATAGCATAATCCGATAGGTAGCGCACATACATGATGGGTAAAATTGTCACGAGCGATAAATCCTCGAACGGTATAAGCCGAGCGTTAGACATTCGTTCTTGTTACAGTGATGAACTGTGTAGTAACATCATAGATGTTTATCATTTCAAAACTTTGCAGTGTTTAACTAACCTCTCCATAGTACAACTACAAAACTTGCTTTAAAATGTAATATAAATGTTGTAGGTAAATGTCCCCCCACCCCCCCAACACAGGAGTGATTTTGTTTTGATAGATGTTATTAGATGTAAATGTAATTATTATAAACGGAGAACACAATCACGATAATGTAAGAACTGTATCGAATTTTCTAGTAGTAATAATAATAATAATAATAATAATAATAATAATAGTAATAATAATAATAGTCTCTAATAATTAGTGTATCAATCTTTGCATCTGTAACAGTTGTGCAGCATGATTATTCGTTTTATTATATTTTCTGTGACGTTATCTGTACTAATATTGTTATTAATCTACTGTTATATCAATAATATTTTGTAAAACGTTTCTACATTGTCGCAGTATGTAGGCGGAACACTATGTATGGACCTATCATATTATATATGTGGCAAATCAAATATTGAATAATTATTAATTAGCAATAATAACTGTATATCGAAGTTTTTCATACTATTTTATTTATAACTTTATGTTCCTGTTTTGGTACTTTCCATTAAACGTTTGTCATAAACGCAGAAAATAAAGCCTTATTTTTACCGTGTGAGCAACACATATGTGTATCTTATCTGTCGCCTTCCATACAAGAAAGACATGTCGGTGAGATGACCTTGTACTGTGCTTCTATTTATTACGAGCGTATCACGACCGATCGTATCTCACTCGAGGGTGCGACACTCGACCGAATTCAAGCGAGCGATTTAACTTCAATGCAGCACTCTGAGTAGATATGTTGGAGGAAAAAATAAAGTACGGCTTTGACAATAAAATTTTAGTTTATGTCTTAAATTAATTTTTCAGACTTGATTCTACTATACCAAAACTAATATGAGTAAATATTCCATGCAGCATATATTTAGACATACGATAGACAAGAGTTGAAACAAATTAAAGTAAATAGAAAATGCGGGATCGATACTGAAATTTCTGCTTGTAACGTCATTTATATTTGAGAATCTGAATACTAATTGTACAATGCACAATAAACAGAAATACTACTTACTACATGTACCGCATGGCACAAAATATTTGACACAAAATAAATAACTATTGAGACATTGAATGTACATAATATATAGAAAATAAGAATGAAAAAAGTTTAGATTTGAATATTTGACTCTGCCAATCTGTAGATTATGAGCTATTTCATGCTATACGGTATTTGACACAAAATGGTAGCAGTTGGGACATAAAAATTATATAGAAAATAAAGTTACAAAATTATTTACAGATGAAGATTCGACTCTGCTTTGCTGTACAATTGTAGATCATGATCTATTGCTCTTTCTTTGTACGTCTCAATTAAAATTTGTATAGTAGACTATTATGCAATGAAGCATCAACTATTGCATTCTTCAGAAGATTTGATACATGGTACAGATACATAAGAGTGAGTACACTTAAATTATACGAAAACTCGAAGTTTGAAAATTCAATAAATTTTCTTATTTTAATGCATATTTGCCTATAGAAGCGCGAAATTTTAAAATTCAATTGTTTTATCTTAATGCATATTTGTCTGTAAATGTCCAAGTTTGAAAATTCAGTTGTCTTATCTTAATGCATATTTGTATACTACTACTACTACAACTATTGCTGCTACTACTACTATTATTGCTACTATTACTGCTGTCACTATTCCTGCTACTACTACTACATTGCCACTATTGCTGCTGCTACTACTACTACTACTACTGCTGCTGCCACTATTGCTACTACTACTATTACTACTACTGCCACTATGGCTACTACTACTGCTACTATTACTACTACTGCCACTATTACTACTACTACTACTGCCACTATTGCTGCTACTACTACTACTGCTGCTGCCACTATTGCTACTACTACTATTACTACTACTGCCACTATGGCTACTACTGCTACTATTACTACTACTGTCACTATTGCTACTACTACTACTACTGCTGCCACTATTGCTACTACTACTACTGCTACTATTACTATTACTGCCACTATGGCTACTACTACTGCTACTATTACTACTACTGCCACTATTGCTACTACTACTATTACTACTGCTACTGCCACTATTGCTACTACTACTACTGCCACTATTGCTACTACTACTATTACTACTGCTACTGCCACTATTGCTACTACTAGTACTGCCACTATTGCTACTACTACTGCTATTATTACTACTACTGCCACTATTGCTGCTACTACTACTACTGCTGCCACTATTGCTACTACTACTACTGCTACTATTACTACTACTGCCACTATTGCTACTACTACTACTGCCACCATTGCTACTTCTACTACTGCCACTATTGCTACTACTACTGCCAATATTACTACTACTACTAAAACTACTATCACTATTGCCACCACTACATTGCAGTATTGCTACTACTACTGTCACTATTGCTACTACTACTGCCACTATTACTACTACTAAAACCACTGTCATTATTGCCACTACTACTGCCACTACTACTACTGTCACATTGCTACTACTACCTGCCACTATTACTACTACTACTAAAACTACTGTCACTATTGCCTACTACTACTGCCAGTACTACTACTGCCACTATTGCTACTACTACTGCCAATATTACTACTACTACTAAAACTACTATCACTATTGCCACTACTACTACTACTGTCACTATTGCTACTACTACTACTGCTACTATTACTACTGCCACTATTGCTACTAATACTACTATTACTACTACTGCCACTATTGCTACTACTACTGCCACTATTGCTACTACTACTGCCACTATTACTACTACTACTAAAACTACTGTCACTATTGCCACTACTACTACTGCTGCCAGTATTGCTACTACTACTACTGTCACTATTGCTACTACTACTGCCACTATTACTACTACTACTAAAACTACTGTCACTATTGCCACTACTACTACTACTGCCAGTATTGCTACTACTACTACTGTCACTATTGCTACTATTACTGCCACTATTACTACTACTACTAAAACTACTGTCACTATTGCCACTACTACTACATTGCTACTACTACTACGCCACCATTGCTGCTACTACTACTACTGCCACTGTCACTTTGCCTGCTACTACTACTACTGCCAGTATTGCTACTACTACTACTGTCACTACTACTACTGCCACCATTGCTACTAAAACTACTGTCACTACCGCCACCATTGCCAGCTATTGCTACTACTACTACTGTCACTATTTACTACTACTGCCACTACTACTACTACTGCCACTATTGCTATTACTACTACTGCCACTATTGCTACTACTACTACTATTACAACTACTACTACAACTACTGTCACTATTGCTACTACTACTACTACTGCCACTATTGCTACTACTACTACCGCCACTATTGCTGTCACTACTACTACTACTACGCCACTACTATTGCTGCTACTACTACTGCTACTATTACTTCCACTATTGCCACTACTATTACTACTACTGCCACTATTGCTACTACTACTGCCACCTATTGCCACCATTTGCCACTATTGCTGCTACCTACTACTACTACTACTACTGCCACTATTGCTGCTACTATTACTGCCACTATTGCTGCTACTATTACTGCCACTATTGCTACTGCTACTACTACTACTGCCACGATTGCTGCTACTATTACTGCCACTATTGCTGCTACTACTACTACAACTACTGCCACTATTGCTACTACTACTACTGCCACTATTGCTGCTACTACAACTACTGCCACGATTGCTGCTACTATTACTGCCACTATTGCTACTACTACTATTACTACTGCTACTGCCACTATTGCTACTACTAGTACTGCCACTATTGCTGCTACTATTACTGCTACTATTACTGCCACTATTGCTACTGCTACTACTACTACTACTACTGCCACTATTGCTGCTACTACAACTACTGCCACGATTGCTGCTACTATTACTGCCACTATTGCTACTACTACTATTACTACTGCTACTGCCACTATTGCTACTACTACTACTATTGCTGCTACACAATTGCCACTATTGCTACTACTATTACTACAACTACTGCCACTATTGCTACTACTACTACTACTGCCACTATTGCTGCTGCTACTACTACTACTACTACTACTACTACAGCCACTATTGCTACTAGTACTGCCACTATTGCTACTGCTACTACTACTGCCACTATTACTACTACTATTACTACTACAACTAGTGCTACTACTACTACTACTGCTACTACTACTACTACTACTACTACTACTACTTTAGAGAATTCCAGATAAAAGCACACTTAATACACTGACATGTTATTTAAAGAAGTAAGAAAGCAACAATAACAAGAAGAAATGTTGTGTTCAGTAGGAATTGAGCGCATAGATCTCCAGTTAGAAATCAACTCGATAGAGCTATTTCGGTCCTTTGGACACACTTCCCTCGTACATATCAAATGAGTATCTATCCAGGAGTGGCCCGGGAACAGAACGCACAGACTGATACTGTCTGGCAAGACAGACTAGCGCCACGCACGCGACTCTCCGGTTGTTAGCCGGATCGCCCAAGGACCGGATGAAGCCCTGCAAACAGTTTATCCGACACTGCGACGTCCTATTTATAGTACTAGGGGAAAAAATTGAAGAAAGCAGAGATTTGCTAAGATACCGGGCGGGCTCCATGACTGGAGGAGTTGGCTGGCAGTGACTCTCTTGTCGCAAGTATTTCATTTCCCTTCCCACTCGTCTGTTTTCTTGTTCATTTCTGAGCGCTCTGAAATATATTATGAGAAACGTCATAAAACAGAGTGCGATACCAGGACATTCTCTTCGACTCGCATTTCGCTAAGTTCTAGAGCTTTGTGTCTGTCATATCATCAGGAGACGAATGAAAAGGATGGAGTTGGTACCAAAACTGTTAAGTTGTGTGAGCTTGGACTATATCTCTAACCAATGAAAAGTAATAGCGCATCTCTCAATGTCAGTGGACCAGAACGACAAACATGTACAGCCGGGAGGTAAACAAACATGTGCTCCAATCGTCCACAGCCTTAGGACAAGAAAATAATAAACGAATAATGTAAAAATAAAACAATAGTTTCTAATATAATTTATTTACTTATTTATTTATTTATTTATTTATTTATTTACTTATACGTACTTACTTATTTACTTTTACTTAGTTACTTACTTAGTTACTTATTTACTTATTTATTTATTTATTTATTTATTTATTTATTTATCTATTTATTTACTTACTTACTTACTTACTCACAAAGTTACTTAACAATAGTTACTTACAAGTTAGACTTACTTAGTTACTTACTTACTTAGTTACTTATTTACTTATTTACTTAGTTGTTTATTTATTTATTTATTTAATTTATTTATTTATATATGTATTTATTTATTTATTTACTTATTTACTTATTTATTTAAACTTATTTACTTACTTACTTACTTTGAAACTTACTTGTTTATTTATTTATTTATTTATTTATTTATTTATTTATTTATTTATTTATTTATTTATGCCTATAACAGGACAAAGCCCCAATTACAATAGACAGTACGGATATTCGTTTACAAAAAAAAAAACATAGATAACATTTAAAAAGAGATGAAACAGATACAAATGTAAATACAAATTAAAATGGAAAATGACAAAAGCAAAGAAAAAAAAAATTACAGACAAATAGATACTACCTAAATAAAAGACACAGATATAGATATAAATGAAAAATACAAAATAAAATAAATGAAAAATAGTTAAATATAGATATCACAGCCAAAAATGTAAAATGTAGCTATAATTGACAAATTACAGAGTAACAAATAGCAATATTATATAAAATCAACTACCTTCAGTATATTAATAAGAAAATGTTTGTATTCCATGTAAGAAATGCAGAAATCTAGATCCCATGTTTTACATATTTCGTTGAAATTTGAACACAGTTTTAAGGGAAGGAATAGGTGAAATTACTAAATCTTACAGTTTTCATTTTTTTCTCAAAGACCAAGGACACTAGAATAAAATTATGTGACACGTTTCCTTATTAACATGAAATAAATGGCAGGAATTTTTTTCAACGTGATTTTCTTTAATTTTCGACATGTGGAACCATTTATATATTAATTAATTAATTAAGATATTAAGATGAAATAAATGGCGGGAATTTTTTCAACGTGATTTTCTTTAATTTTCGACGTGTGGAACCATTTATATATTAATTAATATATAAATGGTTCCACACGTCGAAAATTAAGGAAAATCACGTTGAAAAAATTCCTGCCGTTTACAGACGTGGACAAATTATTAACAAAATTGACGATTTTTATGATATTTTGTTTACAAAATTTGACTTTTCAATTTAGATTACAGTTGACAATTTTGGATATTGCCATCATTACAGTAGAGAGAAATATGCAAAAATGTCAACTGTAGTTTAAATTGAGGAGTCAAGTTTTGTAAAAATATATAATAAAAATCTTCAATTTTGCTAATAATTTGTAAATTAGCAAAAATGTCAACTGCGTTGAAGAGTCAAATTGTGTAAAAATATAAAACAAAAATCTTCAGTTTTGCTAATAATTTGGAAATATCCAAAATGTCAGTTGTAGTCCAAATTGAAGAATCGAATTTTGTAAAAATATACAATAAAAATCTTCAGTTTTGCTAATAATTTGTAAATATGCAAAAATATCAAATGTAGTCCAAATTGAGATGTTAAATTTTGAAAAATATGCAACACTAATCTTCAATTTTGCTAATAATTTGGAAATACACAAAAATGTCAACTGTAGTCTAAATTGAAGAATCATATTTTGTAAAAATATATAATAAAAATGTTCAATTTTGCTAATAATTTGTCCACGTCTGTATTTCATCTTAATAAGGAAACGTGTCACATAATTTTATTCTGGTGTCCTTGGTCTTTGAGAAAAAAAATGAAAACTGTAAGATTTAGTAATTTCACCTATTCCTTCCCTTAACACTATGAACTTCGTAACACCCAAACTAAAATAATTTATCCATACATGCAGAAATAATATACTGTACAAAGTATATAAGTATGATTTTATCCTCATTATAACAAATAACAATGAACATTTTCATTTTATCAAAAGAAATACTCCTTTGAGGTTCAGAAAAAGAAAACAATATTTGTTCTCTGAAAATATTCGTTCTACGTCACAAAGACGTTACTGGAGCAAATCTGAAATATGATACACTATTTCTTACTAATACCAGGTGAACAAGAACTTTGTGAATCTAATAGTGTATCTAGTATGTGTCACATAATATTAAACGCATAATTGTTTTCAAGAAAATTTTTCATTTGTATTGTAATGACAGCTAGGAAGTCCGTATCGTAATTCCGATGTTGAACTTCGACTGTACTGCAACCGAATGCATATCAGCACGAGACATCAACATTTAACGAAGAATAATCAGGGAAAAAAATTAACGTGTTATACACTCCTGTGTGCATAATTATTTAATAACAGACGAATTTTCGTTTTTTGGAATCAACTAATAATTATATACATGGAAAGGTTAATAATAATCATAATAATAAACAATAATAATAATAATAATAATAATAATAATAATAATAATAATAATAGTAATAATAATAGTTACAAATAGATTTTTAAGACACGGAGGCTCATTTGCACCCTCACATAAGCCCGCCATCAATCTCTATCCTGAGCTAGATTAATTCAGTCTCTACAAATCATATCGCACTTCCCTCAAATCCATTTTAATATTATCCTCTCACCTACGTCTCGGCCTCCCCATACGTCTTTTTTTCCCTCCGGCCTCTCAACTAACACTCTATATGAATTTCTGGATTCACCCATACGTGCTACATTCCCTGCCCATCTCAAACATCTGGATTTAATGTTCCTAATTATGTCAGGTGAATAATACAATGAGTGCAGTTCTGCGTTGTGTAACTTTCTCCATTCTCCTGTAACTTCAACCCTCTTAGCCTCAAATATTTTCCTGAGCACCTTATTCTCAAACACCCTTAACCAGTGTTTCCCTCTCAAAGTGAGAGTCCAAGTTTTACAACCATACAGAACAACCGGTAATGTAACTGTTTTATAAATTCTAACTTTCAGGTTTTTTGAGAGGAGACTGGATGACAGAAGTTCTCAACCGAATAATTGCAGGCATTTCTCATATTTATTCCGCGTTTAATTTCCTCCCTAGTGTCATTCGTATTTATTACTGTTGCTCTAAGATATTTCAATTTTTCCACCTCTTCAAATGATAAGTTTCCAATTTCTATATTTCCATTTCGTAGGCCTGCAATATTCTTGTCACAAGACATAATCATATAAGTTACTTTGTCTTTTCGCGATTTACTTCCAAACCTATCTCTTTACTTGCTTCAAGTAAAATTCCCGATCAAGTATTTATACCTATAATAATAATAATAATAATAATAATAATAATAATAATAATAATAATAATAATAATAATAATAATAATATATTAAGTAACAAAGATAAAAATATTTCTTAAAAATTAGAATAACATTTTTGCATATTTGGGATTTAAATAAAAAGCTTGTCACACATCAGGACCAAAAATCGATTAAACCTTAACAGGAATAAAAGAAACTGTATAAATTCACGGCATATGAAAATTGTATGCTTTTATTAAGGAAGAAAACAGGTGTCAACTATTATTTTCATGAGTGTGTACACATCACCGTAAAGGCTGACAGGTTAAAAATTAAATTTATTGACATTTCGAGAATTCAAGCTTTCTATAATATTTTACGTTGGAGCCGACAATCAGACCCACTGTCTATAACAAAGCTATTGCTATTGATATTACAGTCGAAATCCAGTGAAACATTAGCTACTTCAGAGATATTTTACGCTACAAAATCCTTGGAACGAAAAGCTGTCAACTCTAAAACGAATCAATTTTTCACCGCTCTATTGGTTTTGTTCCGATAAGCTTCTGCTAAAACCGCTCTGCGCGGGAGGTTGGACGAAGAGAAGGAATATCGAAATGAAAGACAGATAAAATGAAAGCTTAGTACTGGATTCCCAGTTATTTCATCCTGTTACAATACCGTAGTTCTTTAGGAGATTACCTTTTGAAACAAGATTCATCATACTCGTAATTTTATTCAGACAACAATATTTATTGTAGTAATGGCCGTTTTCACCAAACATATTTAAGTTTAATTGAGACTTAAAGAGCTATTGCGTTTTACTAACACAAATTGAACTTCTAGCTCTCATGAAATTGAATTTAAGTTAATTGGTCGATATTTTCGTCTTTTAAATAATTAATCCTACATTAACGATGATAATGTTCATCGTGATGATAATGGACTTGACATTTAAAGACGCTAATTTCGTATTTCAAGATGATTTCTTACAACTTGGACGAGATTAATTTCCCAAAGAGAAGATTATGTAGTACAATGGGCGAGAAAGATTTCCAAATGCGGTTTAGGTTAAGCAAAATATCAGAATTGAATATTTTGAATAGTAGGAAGATGATTTTGAATTCCCATCTGATAGATAAATAGGCCAACTTCATATTATTTAATTAATATATCTATTTATTGAACAAGCATTTATTCAATCTTCAGTTGCGTCAATCACAGCAACTGAACTTATATGAATAACAAATGTATTATGCAATATTATATTTGACGACATTAGAATAATAACTCACATACTTACATTATAATATTTGAGACTAAGTTTTTAATAGTTAAAAACTCATCTTCTTTTATTGATACTACATGTAATGTATAGTATATGAAACTATTTTAATGTTGAAACAACCGATTGAAGTCACAATTATTTAACATTTTCTTATGATGGGTTAGTTCATTTTAGGTTAGGTCTACGTTGCAAAGCCACAAACATTCCAGTAATAAAATATGTTTCTCAGTTTGTGATATTTTATTGTTACAAAATAACAAATGAACTGATATAAAGGTCACTGTCTAATTGATATATGATACATGGCCTTCGGAATTACGATTGTACCACAGTCTAGTATTGTACTATGAATATGATATGAAGGATATGATTTGATTAAATGGAAATTAAATTAGTTGACTTTATTTCAATATGATGATAATAGTTTGGTGAAATGCAAACAAATTAAATATGATTTAACTTCCGTATTTAAGTTATATTACAATTAGTTAATTGAGGATTAGTAACATGTTGGTGAAATCTGTCCTAAATGTAATTTTTTGAATTGTGGTAAAAATATATAGAGTGGAATGAAAACTAATACAATTATTTATAAAGATAAATATGATTACATGATATTATTATTATTATTATTATTATTATTATTATTATTATTATTATTATTATTATTATTATTATTATGCATCTGTAGTTTGGAACTGATTACAACTACGGACTCGGCTAAATTAGAAAATATACAAAGAAAATTTATATCCTTATGTTCATTCAGATTTCTGCCCATTAATTCCGGGTATAGTTATGAGAGAAAATGTGAATATTTTAATTGTCAAAATCTATATGCTAGACGTACATGAGCTAGATTATCTGTTCTTTTGTAAAGTCCTCAAAGGTGATATATCCTGTGACTTTTTGTTAAACAATATTGAAGTCACAATTATTCCAACAAAAGATTTTAGGTTGAGAGCAAAGCCACAAACTTTTCCATATTAGAAATTGAAATTTCAGTTTTGATAGTTTCCAGATGCATTAAAAATGCCAAATGCATGGCTATAAATGTCAATCCCTTCAATGTATAGACTTTGCTCTTGGCAACTATTTATCATTTATGTATTATTTTAGGCATTATACTTAAATTAACATTATCCAATCATTGTCATTATTTTAATTGTAATTGTATTTATGTAACAAATTATTTTTGTTTTATGTTTTTGTTATATTTTGCTGAACTGTTAATTGACTGGATTGTAACATGTTACAGAAACATTAAATAAATAAATAAATAAATAAATAAATAAATAAATAAAAATTATTATTATTATTATTATTATTATTACTATTATTATTACATTTATTATTATTATTATTATTATTATTATTATTATTATTATTATTATTATTATTACTAGATATATGTAAAAGCTTTCGCTGCAGAACAAAACAAACAATATTGTGTCACTATTCTATTTAAACAAACATTTTTCCAATCACTAAATTATGCCCACCATTTGTAAATTTTTCTCTATATGTATTGTCTAAATATCTCGTAACATATGTGTCAGCCGTGGCGAAAATGTGATTGGTGATCGTGCGCCGAGCCACATTATCACAATCTATTACCTGTCTTCAGAATGTCTCTGCCACAGAGTTTCAAAATCAGGAATTATGTCACTTACTGCCAGTCGTAGCTGATCACGAAGGTATTTGCCTGTCATTCGTGATCTAAATTTGGTTTTTACTATTTTCATTGTTGAAAATAATTTTTCACAAACGTAAGTTGTAGCAAACATGGCTTCAACAGAGCAAGCGAAAGAACGAAGCTTCGGATATTTATTTTTGGCAAAGATTTGAAAAGTTCAACATTTGTCAAGTCCTTACATCTAGCTTTCATTTAACATCACATTGTAAATATGTGCGTTTAAATTGAAGTTCTAACCGCATTATTCGTACATCTGGTGAAAAAGGATCGACGTACAGAGATAATAATAATAATAATAATAATAATAATAATAATAATAATAATAACAACAACCTTTTAATGTTTCATGAGTGACATGTAGTATAATGCCGTTTTATGTTATACAACCGTTTTCCTCGTAATACTTGTGAACAAATCATGCGTTTAATATTCTCATCATGAAAATGGAGTGAAACTGGGCAAACGCCTGCATAGAATTGGAATATATCGGTCCTCTAACTGCCCATTGTGCAACTCAAACCAAGAAATGGATTCGGAACACCTCAAAATCTGTGCTTCAGTGGCTGCCCATGATAATATCTTTGAAAAATGTTGGAGTGCAAGAGGTCAAATGACTTTATTGCCAAACGCCTGGCATTAGAAAACAACAACATATTCTCATCATATCGGCAGCAAAAAAAATGCGTCCTCCCATCCTACTTGGAACTTTCGTCTTTGTAGAGGTACATGGTTTCGAGAGAGACATTGCGACGATACGCCACTCGCAGGTCAGAGACAAATGTAAATGGAACGGAGTTTGACTCCAGTGAATGAGAGGGTGGGGGTTGGGGGAGGTAGGAAGTAAGAGAAATGCATAGCTATCATTGCGAGCCACAATGTTCCCGCGAGTCACATTTTCGCCACGGCTGATATATCGTATTTATTTTCTCGGTATGAAACAAAAATTAGGCAACAAATTCTTACCTTAATAACCAGTAAATAGTAATAAGTCTTAAAGTAATTTTTTAAGGGGATTTTTATTTGAATGTAAGGCCATTTTATTGGTTTTACTATTTTTGGTCATCAACTTCCGCCCCTACTTACGACGCTGAATTATTACAGCGTATGGTCCTTAGTAAAGATGCAGTTTATTCTTCTGTTTCTGTACAACATGAACCAGAGAGCTAAAACCCTGACCTGCGCTACTCCGTTGTGGTCCGGTTAGTCTCCAAAGCACTGTAGCTAACGCTCTTCTTTTTGCCACGATGTCGAATCAGTCCAGCCCACGCGCCACCTGCACAGCATGGCTTCATTTTTACCTGAAGACGACCGACCAATCGTTACCATAACAACTCGACCCGTCTCAAACAAATGACTGGCGAAGTTACTCGCTTCCATTAACAGGGAAATTTTGAAACATCTGCAGCTCGGGAAAGGGAGAAAAAGAGTCTGCTTTTCCTTGTTGAGCTGTGTGGGAAGCTGTAAATAGCATTCCAGTAACCTTTTTCAGCTCATTAGTCTTTCGACCTAATAAGAGAGACACATCGGATATTGCTGTGCTTTCATATCGTAAGCTACTAGCGGGATATTTCTCTCAGACTTCATTTGTTTCCCCTTCTCTTTCGAGTACTGAATGATTTTAGTACAAATTAACCTTAAAAATGAAACAAATTATTGTGTTTTCGTACCTGGCATTTCTAGGGATGAGCCAGTAGACAATTAGCTCGTTTTCGTGGAGTATTGAAACCGATTTGAATACTCTTACCGTATTGAAACCTTAATAAAAACGGTGACTGAAAACGATCAGAGCCTCTAGATCGATATACCTAAAAAAAAAAAGCGATACCGGTAGTCATTTGTTTGACCTGTCGTCTGTTTTACAAAGAGCGAATAATCGTATTAATAAGACAAAACATTTGAGGCGTCTAGAATCAAAACCCTCCAAGTCCATAAAAGAAAATTTGTGGGAAAATGGAAAAAACTGTTTCCATATAAATAAACATTCTTGGGATATAAACAATGCTTTTATCAAGTATTTTATTATCATTAGATACGTCCAAACAAATTATAGGATTGCCCCTTCATTGAAACTAACAAATTCGTGAGGTTGAATTAGCACCTAACTGATTTTGAAACTGAGAAGTGTATTTGGAGGCTTTTGAAAGTAAGAGAATTAGTTCTAAGCACAAAAATGAGTCAAAAAGGAAAACATTTTAACTTACACCTTACAAATTATGTAGGTAATGAAACCCACACATGAAGTATGATTATGCACATGCTTTAAACATAACAGCAGTATAAATTTGAATATATGTTACACTTTTTAAGCTCATACAAATTTTACACAATATTGTCACATTCCTCTTCCTCCAGATTAACAGTTTCTTCTTCGTCTTCTTATTCTTCATGTTCAATCCTATTGTTTTTTCTTGTTACTACCTTTGCAACAACGGTGTCAGTTCTATAGTTGAACTCATCTTGCACTGTTATCTGTTCTTTCAATGCAGATCGTCTTAAAATAAATCTTTTACAGGGACTGAACTTAAAATAGCAGGAGATCTTAAAATTATGTCTGCCTCTTTCTTCCAGTCTTGAAGAGGTAGGCCTACATCTTCATTTTCAAGATTAAAGACTGTTCCATGTTTGCCAATAATATCTTTATATTCTTGGGGATCTACAATTCATTCATTCATTCATTTATTTTATTCCATAGATCTTACATGAGCAATGAAGCTTTAAGATGTGGAACATGTCAACATTTTACAATATTACAATTACAATTTTTACTAATTTTTATAGTTTTACAATTTAGTAATTTTCTACAATTTTTACAATTTTGTACAATTTTTTTACATTTTGGCGAGATGTAGTGAGTTGAGATGAGGTCCGAGGATTCGCCAAAATATTACCCGGCATTTGCCTTTTCGGTGGGGGAAACCTCGGAAAAACCCAACCAGGTAATCAAATCAAAGTGGGTAATCTAATCAAAGGGTTTGATCCAAGGACTCGCCATAGACCATCCGGCTTCAGTCCCACAGCTGGGGAAAACCTCCGAAGAAACCAAAGTCCAAAGGGGGAACCAACCCAAGCCCGAACGCAGCTCCGGATCAGCAGCCCGGCGAGTCTGCCGACTGAGCTACATCGATGGCTCTACTAAAAGTATACAATACATAGCCAATCAGATTATTAAATTTACAAACGCAAACGATCATTCATAAGTTGAGCTATATTATAATACAAAACAATTTAATTAAATTCAAGGCATAAACAATTCAACCAGTTGTGATATACAGAAATTGATAATACATATCATGCAAACTACTTCAAATTACAAACACAAACAATTTATCAGTAGAGCTATATAGATTACTTCCTTATTTCTTTTTCGATTACTCCAAATATGCGATCGGGAGGGAGAAATGAATGCCCAACCACAGGAAATGTAATTTACACTTTTTTAATAGTTAGAGGTGCTTCAGTGAGTAGCCATTTAGAGCACATTCCAATCATTGTTGTATTTTTATTTTGTGCAGTAATAAAATTGTCTTATTGCTGATTATCTGATGAAGAGTAGAAAACGGAATGGAACTTCTTTATGTCCAACAAACTTAAACTGTTGGATTTCCATTTACTGCCAACAGCATGATTATAAGCTGGTATGGCAGGAGGGCCACAAGAGGAGTACCGACAAAATTATCTAATTAATTATTAATTGGTAAGAATAGGCCTACAGTATGTTATAATAATTTAATAATGTACATAATATTTATTTTCATCATATTATGTTTGCTATGTGATGAAAATATAATTTCAACCACACATACCTTTCTTTCCTTTTCATTTCTCTTTTCCATTCCTCCCTATTTAGTGTTTTTACAGGAGCTTTTCTTTGTGAACATTTTTGTAACTCACTGGTCACTCTATCCACCATTTCACTGAATATTATTAGAGTAGAAATTAAACTTAATAAGGTTTAACAAGAGCTTAACCACACACATAATAAATCAACATCGCACAGCTGAGGAATGCTGGGTAAAGCAGTCCCACAACCTGGTTGGCAGAAAGGGACTCGGAGGTTTTTGAAACTAACAATGGCCGAAATTCGGATATTGAAACTAACCCTAACTTTTGTCCAGCATTTTCTAGCGGATATTGCAGAAAAATAATGCCAGCATCGGATTGGCCATGCGAAGATACACAGAAAAATAACTTTATCTCATTTTTTTTTCTTCGATGGACTTGGCGAGTTTTGATTCTAGACGCCTCATTTATATTTTCCTAAAATCCATACCGCTCTGCATTCGCAGCCTAGGAGGAGTTTTATAACTGGAGTCCTGCGTTTGGTTACCTTGAGGTCTGTTGTTCAGCGAACATGCCAAAACAAAACAAAGCTAGGCCCTCAGATATCAGTGCTCTAATAGAAGGAATTGGTAGCGAGCATTTCATCAGGAAAGAAGAAAATGTATTTTATCAGAAATAAGGAACATTTTAAACACTTAACATGTTTAGTCACTCGTTGTATTGTGTAGCGACTCATGAAACAAGTAGTCAGTGTAAATAATTTAGTTTTTTTTATTTTTACTTTGATTTATTGTATTATTGTTATTTCTAACATTTATTTATTTATGTACTTATGCATTTATTTATGGATGTGTACACACATAGGCTGTGTCCAGTTACAACCTTCACGTGTAAAACAAGTAGGTCTATTCATATATAGTTAGTTAGTGGGGTTTAAAAAGGGCGCGTCAGCTACTATGGCTGTTTGCGCCCTTATCTAAAATCCTCCGCAAAACAGTTCATATATATATATATATATATATATATATATATATATATGTTTTTTCCAAATACCTCTAACGTAAAATATAGTATACACAGATAAAACTTTAGCTCGCCCCTGAAAGGGTAGAACTTGTGCTCAGGGGCGGATTCTTGATTTTAAATTAAGTAGTACAAAATACAATTTGTAAATTTAAATTTATATATTCTTATTGTCTAGTAGACATAAAACAATTATTCATTATTTATAAAGTCCAAACATAATTTTTTTTTAATTTAATACCAGAACTATTAGAATTGACAATATTAGGATATTTAAATATAAATTTGTTATATTTTGTCGGGACTAAATTACTACTATGTTTAAATAATTTATTTTAAATTAATTTCTATAATCTGGCATAAGAGACGATAATAAATGGAGAAAAAATCTACAAACATTTCTAAATGAACAAAAATTGACATCAGGACAAAATATATTTTATATATTTCAAAATTAACTCATTTTCAATTGTGAATATTCAAATTTCTATCCTTTCAATAAGTTATACTAGGTGCTTACTTCTAAACTCATTTTTATTTTGATAAAATATATATATTTATTTTAAAAAGTGCAACTTAAATATTCAAAATTCTGTAACTAGTAGGAAAATAATGAGCATTGGTTTTTACCTTTTGGCTAAAAAATGTATTATGGCACATAAGTATCTAGAAATTAGATCGTTTTACTTATTGTGAGAATAATCTCCTGTTGTTCATAAAGTGGTTTTAAATAGCCCTAAATAGTTAGTTTGTTATTAAATGGACGTGAAAATATATTTTGTACGTGGGTGCTATTATCACAGACACACGAATAAGCAGATGTGAACACGCGTTAAGGAAACAAGTAGAGATTTCTGTACACAGACTTTCGTCTCCTTTTCAAGAATGTGGTTCCATATATTTCAGTAATGTACGCTGTTTCCAAATCACGCCATTCTGTGTCTCAGATGGAGATGGAACAACTTCGAACCACCTGTTAGCAAGACGCTGGTTAAAATGCAAATTCAATCCCTTCAATTGAACCGTTGAAATTGCCTCTCCCAAGGAGCAGACGGGCCAGGCGCCAGGACCGAAGACAAGATAATATACAGCAGAGGCACCGAATTTCATAGTAAAGGCTAGTTCACAATAAACCGTGGACGGAAACGACGAGAACGAGAACGAAAATATTGTTACATACATTTATTTCAATATTATTTCCGTTCTCGTTCTTGTTTCCGTTCCCGGTTTACTGTGAAACAACCTTAACTGCGCTCGTTCACAAATAACTATTGTGAATGCACACATTTAAATACGTTTATTTTAACATTTAAGGGGACACTCAACTTGAAAATTGGAGAAAAAGTGTCATAGAAATGAAAAATTAAATTTCTACACTAATTTACGTCACAGAACTAAATCAATACGCAGAATTCTTCCCCTATTCATTGAGAAGTCACAGTCAAATGCTCAAAGCCAAAAAATTTAAAAAAATGATAATTGAAAGTGATGTTTCAATTAATGATAGATTAAAATTTGAAATATTTTTTATTTTGAAAAGTACTGGAACTAATGAGCTGAGATTTTGCATGTTACTTTCCATGTGTATATTAAACTTTTTCTCCAAATTTGAAAAAGATTGGTCAAATAGGAAAAAAGTTCCAAAATATAGTTGAGTGTCCCCTTAAGTTCTCGTTTCCGTTCCCGGTTTATTGTGAACCAGCTTTAACTGCGCTCATTCACAATTGACCATTGTGAATTGAAATACATTTATTTTAACATTATTACCGTTCTCGTTCTCGTTCCCCGTTTATTGTGAACCAGCCTTAATTGCGCTATTTCACAATTAACTATTGTGAATGCTCAAATTTAAAAACATTTATTTTAACATTATTTTTGTTCTCGTTCTTATTCCCGGTTTATTGTGAACCAGCCTTCACTGTGAATGCTCACATTTAAATACGTTTATTTTAACATTATTTCCGTTCTCGTTGTCGTTTTAGTCCCCGATTTATTGTGAACCAACCTTAACTGCGCTCACTCACAATTAACTATTGTGAATACTCACATTTAAATACATTTATTTTAAAATTATTTCCGTTCTCGTTCTCGTTTCCGTTCCCGGTTTATTGTGAACCAGCCTTAACTGCGTTCATTCACAATTAACTATTGTGAATTCTCACACTTAAATACATTTATTTTAACATTATTTCCGTTCTTGTTGTCGTTTCCGTTCCCGGTTTATTGTGAACCATCCTTAACAGCTCAATTTCACACTAGGTCAGTTCCTACGCCAAGCACGGACGTTTCAATTTCCTTCTGCATTATTATTCACGAAACAAGGAGAGAAACAAATGCATTGCTACAGAAAATCTTTGGCCAGATGGTCACAGAAATTAACATTTTCAGCTGCCGTTCTAAGAAAAAATTGATTTTTGACATATACAGCAGAGGCACCGAATATCATAGTAAAGGCTAGTTCACAATAAACCGGGGACGGAAACGACAACGAGAACGAAAATATTATTAAAATGTATTTAAATGTGAGCATTAACTATTGTGAATGTTCACACTTAAATAGATTTATTTTAACATTATTTCCGTTCTTGTTGTCGTTTCCGTTCCCGGTTTATTGTGAACCAGCCTTAACTGCTCAGTTTCACACTAGGTCAGTTCCTACACCAAGCACGGACGTTTTGATTTCCTTCTGCATTATTATTCACGAAATAAGGAGAGAAATAAATGCATTGCTACGGAAAACCTTTGGCCAGATGGTCACAGAAATTAGCATTTTCAGCTGCCGTTCTTGGAAAAAATTGATTTTTGACATAGCCATGTTTTTGTTTATAGTCCGGGTCAACTTCCTTAATGCCCTAAGGGTGAAACCTAACCTTTTTCCCCCCATTACTACATATGCTAGTGTATTATGGTGAGTTTCTATTTCGAAGATTGAATTTTCTTTTGCCAACTTAGTTTCGAATTTCGATACTGAGAAATACTACAACTGGTAGTCATTTTCTAACAGTTATGTTGGCAGCAGGAACAGCTGTTGTCGGTAGTGAAGATTCTGAAAATTCAAATTGTTTTAGATTTCTGAGCCGATTACTGGAAGCTAGTGAAATTTGAACATATTAATAATTAATTAACTTCAGTATTCCTATTATTACATAATAGTTATTTTATGTGTTGCGTTTCATTGTAGTTACAATTCTAAAGATTATAGTCAGAAAAGTGTAAATCAATATAACATATATGATGTGATACATGCACTTGGGTGATCGATAGAAAATGCGCACATAGACACCAAGTATAGGCCTACATTTTAAAAAACACCAATAAAAGAAACAGTAAAATTTAAATAATACAATGAAAACATGAAATAATTTGAAACTTTTAAATTAAAGAAAAATAACTAAATTGCAATTAAATTTATTTATCAAAATGCACTTTCATACAAATTTATGTTGAAAAACTCAGCAACAGAATAAAAAGGATTATTTAATAACCAATTGTAAAATCTAGTTTTGAATCTATTGATTGGTAATTTATAATATTGACTGGGAAGCTTATTATATAATTTCATCCCCATAATCAAAAACTTTGTATTGCTCTCGTGTAATCTACAATATGGAATATTAATTTGTTCACTATTTCTAATTCCATGGTCATGTATATTGGCCACTAATGAGTAATTGTCGATATTTTGTCGAGTGTAAATACTAGATCATATATATACAAATTTATGACTGTTAAAATCCGTGATTGTCTGAAAAGTGGCCGACAATGTTCCAGATAGTTTGATTTACATAAAATTCTAATGGCTTTCCTTTGTAAAATCAAGACGCTTCCATTTTGGTTCCATTTCTCCAGAAAATTAGGGCATATCGGATTATCGACTGAAAGAAAGAAAAGTAGGCACATCTTAAATAATTTTGAGAAACGCATGCCTAATACCCAAAACAGCCTACCTAAGAAGATTACCATTTCGTTTTTATTTCAGATAACACGAAAATTGGGAAATATTTGAACATTTAAAGAAGGAAACATAATTTTTAAATAACACAAATCTTTAAATGGAGTAATGGTATATAAATTGTGTTGGAATTAAAAATAGTGCTTTTAATTTATTGAAATCTTATTTAAATGATAGAGTTCAAGCTACTAAAATTGATAATGAATTAAGTGAATTCATTAAAATTGAAATAGGAGTTCCGCAAGGGACAGTCCTTTGACCTTTTAATGATAGACCTTAAAGAATATGAAGGTGATTTACATTCGTATGCTGATGATATTGGTTTACTTTTTAGTGGAAAAACTTGGACTGATGTTTATTATAATGCAAATTGCGGTTTAAAATTAATAAAAAATGGTTCGATTTAAATTCATTTGTAATTAATGAAGATAAAACAATAGCCATCCCATTTTCTTTAAATAATAAAGGTAATAAACCAATTTCATCTACACTACAAATTAAAATGCATAATTTTGATTCTTCCGATATAATTGCAATTTTTCAGTTATTAATGAAGTTAAGGAGGTTAAATACTTAGGTACAATTATTGATAATCATTTAAAATGAAATAATCATATTAATTATATTTGTGATAAATTACTTAAAACATTATGTTACTTTGTTGTTCTAAGAAATATTTTGTCAATTAATTGTTTACGTATAATTTATTTAGCATTATTTGAATCTATATTTATGTAGGATATTATAGGGTGGGGTGTAACTTATAAATCCAGCCTATATCCATTAATTTTACTACACAAAAAAGTATTAAAAATTTGTTTAAAAAGCAGAAAAATTACTCAACTGAATTGTTGTTTAAATATTTCAAAGTTTTCGACATCAAACAAATTTATCATTTTATTTTATTAAAATATTTTCACAAAAATTTTAATAACTTTGAAAGGCATATACATAAATATATAACTAAAAATACGAATTCTCTGCGTTTGTCTTAACCTAAATGTAAAACCAGTAGTCTACAGGTTTTTTTCATAGCGTGAGTCAAGGTCCCAGATTATTAAAGAAATTTTATTCTAATATTATTTTAACCACGAATCCTCTCCAAAGTGATAAAAAAATGGTATTGGATTTATAGTTTGGGTTTAAACATATTAAACACTTTTTAATCTGTATTCACTCTTAATTTTAATTGTATTTGTGTCTGTATTAAAATCACCTTCTGAGCACGAGTCTTACTCATTTAGGAGTGGGCTAGTTTGTCATACATTGTATTAACTTGTATTCCTTTCAAGCTTACTGGCAAATAAATAAATAAATAAATAAATGTCGTAAAAATATTTCGTTTCCATAAAAATATATCTATCTTCCTAAATAGAAGATTTGATGTGTCTGAACATTTTGTAAAAAATCTCCTCATTCAATTTTACGTTACTTTTGAAAACCTCTCACCAAAACCCCTTAGGTGTTATGATACTTCCCTTTGTGTGTAGATTTTTTTTTATACTTTGAAATTTCACAAAAATGTCCTACAACCATTTCAGCTTGTCCTAAATATAAAACCAACGCATGTAAAATACCACTTACGAAAAAAAAAAAAACTTGCGCTTTAGTCTTATGCAGTCCCACATCAGTTTTCAGTTTTCGCCAGAACACTTTTCATACTGCCAAGGAACGTTACCCTGAGGAGAAATGAAGTATTGTGCAAAGTGATTCCTCACATCCAATGTCAAGAAAATTCCTCGCACTTTGCATGGGTTGATGGGTTGAAAAGGAACCTCGTACAAGGTGTCATTAAAATCTATTCTATATTTCCACCGCACGTAATTATACAACAAGGAGTAGAACTTAAAATCGACTCATAAAGGGCTACACTGGTGTTAAGTGGCCTGTACAAAATACACTACTTCGATATTAAAATTTCAAAGGTGGTTTCTACCACACTGCGATACAGTTCTTCTCCAATTGCTGTCCCACCCAGCAATAGAGGGTCCAAAAAGAGTAAAAAATTGAATATTTTCATTCCCTAACTTATAAGTACAGAACATATCAGAATAATTCCTATAACATTGAAAACTTGTACAGGGACATCATTTTATTTTTACTTGCATCTTTATTGTACCTGCATTTCTGAATGTACTTCGCTCTCACCCCTTCACTAATGTCCTTGCTCCCGTCAGACACACAAACGTACGGCCGCTGTTGCATTCGAAGTCTTCAAGCAGTGAAGTAAACACTGCAGTGTATAGTGTGTTTCAGAAATATGATTGCGTTTTCTATAGAAGAAAGAACCTATGTTAATAATATCGTACTAAAAAATTATATTCAAGAAACGATAAATTCAATTTCAGAGAATATGCTTCAAAATGTTTTTAATAATATGCGTTCTGAATTGAAGCCTGCATTGTAATGAACGGCAACCATTTTCAGCAACTTGTTTAAAAATTCATATTAGCTTTTTTGAATTGAGGTGGCTAGAAGCAAAGGAATGCTAGTGACATTTGTAATAACATGAGTTAAGTGCATCCAGTGTAAGCAAAAGTATCTAACATTTTAGTGGCAAAGGGATATTTTAATCGCATCACACATTAAAAATTAAATAAAAATTTCACCGGTTTTACGAAAGCTTAAATATTTAAACCCCATTTTCTCAAAAGTAACTTAAGTGCACTTACAGCCCTTTACTTATGACCCCTCAATTTAAATGCACTCTCTGTATTGTATGTTAACACCAATAATTAATATGCTAAATAAAGTAGACATTACATAACGAACATAGCCGCCTGAAAAGTTGAGTTTAAAAAAAAAATGTTACTACTCTACTGTATTTTGATAAATTCCGTAAAAGTGATGATCAAACTGAAAATCGTAATATCGCATTTCCCTACAACATAAATGGATACACTACTTTTCTCTCCTCCTATACCTAGTAAAATGATTTGTTTACATATTGCACTAGTAACATCAAACTCCTGTAATGGAAGGGGGCAACAGTGTTTCCGAGTATAGCCAGGTTAATGTTAAAAATGTTGGTAAAAATAAAGTGATGTCCCTGTATAAAACTTTCCAAGTGATAGTATTTCTCTGTAAATAGGATGCACCCAAAATTGACATTCACGTCGTCGTTTTCAATTCCAGTCTATAAGACCGAAAATAAACAGCAGCTACTTCTATATATGTCGTATCGCTGTTATTTCAGGCGTGGTTCCTCCTCTTTGTTTACGTTTTAAACTGGTCGCGTTGTTGCACATTCTTTACACCTACTTGCAGAAGAGCAGGAAAGTATATTAATTAACAGCTGTTTACTAAATGTGGCAGCAATGGAAGTGCATAACATCATCTGCGACCAATGCAATGACAAGACGCACACGTTTAAATAACAGCGACGCGACTATTCATCCATGATAACTGTGACCGGTGAACACACACTCCAATGACACGATAGTGTTGTCTTACGCTGCTACCCTGCAGTTGACGACAAAAATGTCGTTCAACACTTTGTCGCCAGTGTAGGCCTACACATAGCCTTAGTATTCGAAGGAAACCCATGTATAGTGAGAATCACGTAAGAACAGTTCCTAAAAGGCTAATTTGGCCGTCTCTTCAGTCTTGCCAACTAATACCAGATATCACCAAAGAGGGTAAAATCACAATGCCATGTACAATAATAATAATAATAATAATAATAATAATAATAATACTATACTAACAATAACGATGTCTTGCTTATTGACTACATCTCATCTTTATGTTGGGAGGTGTTTTCTAAATGGTTCAATAATAATTGGTGAAAGAGTAGGCCTATATTTTCCTCTTTAACCTCTCGCACATTATGTTCGAAATTAGTAGATTAACATGAGGTAATATTAAATTGTATTTTGTCTGACTATTACACTTTTACTACGCCACACTACTTTCGATCAATAAAACGGTACGAAAGGACGTCTTTCAACCAATCATGGCCGCTTATCGCACAATTTTATCGCGTCCCTAGCATTTGTTTAATTTTATCGCGTCCCTAGCATTTGTTTATTTTTATCACTACCCTAGCATTTGTTTCTTTGTTTGCCAAAATTTCAAACTGCACTGGTCTGGCCGTCAAAAAACAGAAAATTACAAACCACTCCCGTCGATGCACATCGCTTTCAAATATGACTCGCATTTTGGCATTCAAGAACAAGAATTAATAAAGATCACTGGACATATATGAAGAGCACCATTCGGAAATCCTGAATGAGTTCAAGGATACACCATGCACACCAACGAGTTCACTTCTTTTACGCACACGTCAAATATAACATCAACTGAACCACCAAAACATTCAAATTTGAAAATTGTACTTTCAATAATTGTTTCTTTTAAAATTATCCATGTTTATTTTTTATTTCATCATCGTTAATTAAAACGTTTCTTGTTTATTTCATCATCCCTAATTAAAACTTTTCTAACACTTGTTTATATTATTTAGGTTATGTTTGTTATAGCTTCTGCTATATATCATGGATAGTCACGTAACAGAGATTGTTTAATACTAAGATTTATTGAAAATCATCTGTCAAGTGACGTTGATTACTGGGATCCGGATGATTGAAATGGAATGCAAATGTTTTAATAAAAATGAAACTGAATCAACAAAGTTAGTTTCAGTTAGTTTCATTTTGGAGATGCCGATAAGCTCACTGTATTATAATATCAATTTTTGTTTTCCACCTGTGCTTATCTTTATATTTGGATTTATATTAACGTTTTCGACACTCGGTGTGTGTCATCTTCAGATATGGGGTCTATGTCATTGTGTGTTGTGAAGACCTAGGTTCTTAATTATGTTGTGAACACAAGTGAACAACCCACAACATAATTAAGAAGCTAGGTCTTCACAACACACAATGACATAGACCCCATATCTGAAGATGACACACACCGAGTGTCGAAAACGTTAATATAAATCCAAATATTAAGATAAGCACAGGTGGAAAACAAAAATTGATATTATAATGAATCAACAAAGCCTTCTTGACTAGTAACAGTCCACAGAGTTCAATGAAGATTCCATAGTTGGCACAACTGATAAA
>JAJSOF020000011.1:147454888-147577388 GCA_025594305.2 Periplaneta americana | reverse complement strand
AAGTTACACAACGCAGAACTACACGCATTGTATTCTTCACCTGACATAATTAGGAACATTAAATCCAGACATTTGAGATGGGCAGGACATGTAACACGTATGGGTTAATCTAGAAATGGTATGGAGTGTTAATTGGAAGACCTGAAGGGAAAAGACCTTGAGGGAACCAGACGTAGATGGGAGGATAATATTAAAATCGATTTGAGAAAGGTGGGATATGATGGTAGAGACTGGATTAATCTTGCTTAGGATAGGGACTTCCAAAATGTCTGCTATTCTTCATTGGAAATAAATTTTAAAAACTTTTAATTTGAATTGTAATGAACTTAGTTTGTAGCATTTACTGCACAAGCCACTAGTAATTGTATATTATGAAACTAGTTTATAATGTTATATGTAGGGGGCGGATGTTGATGACCTAAAAATCTACTTAAAATGATCGTTAAAATGCCCTTAAACTAATGGAAAAATGACGTAAAAATAAAAGAAAATGACATTTAAATATTATTCACCGTACTCGCACCACAACTTCTTAAAAATTAGTTACCTTGTTTCAATGACTGCCCTCCAAATCTCGGAGAGAGGAGGCAACTTCCTGGAATTTGGCTAAGATAAAGGAAAAGATCGTGCAACAAAATGAAGGTTTTAAGGGAAAACTATAGATTTTAATGAGGGTCCTGTCCAGGACATGGTGAAAGTTTTCTCCTTTCCAAACATAAATTCTAAAGACACCCTCGTACAGACAAAAGAACAGTAGTGGTCAAAGTCCTCACTTAAACTAAGCTGCTGTCAAGCATTTTATATTACTTTCGTTGTGTGAAGTGAAGCCTTCAGTGGAATGAGAGATGGGTTTTACATTCTGTTCGAAACTATAAAACTCGAACTTCACTGTTATTAATTTCTTCAGTAGGTAATTACTAGTCTACTGACCTATTTGGTTAGAAAATTATTTAACAGACCTATCGGTAAAGAAGAAAGTAAAATGCATTCCAAATGATCTAAAATTTCTTCAAAATATTAAAAATGACCAGAAAATACCGAAAAAATATAAAAATGAACTATTAGTTTAAAAACGTCGAAAAATGCAATATAAGAATTTACTTTTTTACGTTGATATTAACATAGAAAGGATTTCTATATTAATAGGCAACGTCCTAATGTGAAAAATAAGATGACTTTTCATCAACATCCGCCCCCTAGTTATAACTTATCGAATGAGACAATATTTCTTAATTTTGAAGAAAGCAACATCTGTATAACCTAAACGAGTTTCATTCAATCATTGTTTTCTGCCCAACAACAGGCCTTCCACTGCAAACCCAGCATTCTCCAATCTTTCCTATATTCTGCCTTCCTCTTAGTCTCCGCATACGATCCATATATCTTAATGTCATCCACCATCTGATATCTTTTTCTGCCCCGAACTCTTCTCCCGTTCACCATTCCTTCCAGTGCAACCTTCAGTAGGCAGTTTCTTCTCAGCCAGTGACCCAACCAATTCCTTTTTCTCTTTCTGATCTGTTTCAGCATCATTCTTTCTTCACCCACTCTTTCCAACAGAGCTTCATTTCTTATTCTGTCTGTCCATTTCACACGCTCCATTCTTCTCCATAACCAAATTTCAAATGATTCTATTCGCTTCTCTTCACTTCGTCATAATGTCCATGTTTCTGTCACATACAATGTCACACGCCACACAAAACACTTCATTAGTCTCTTCCTTAGCTCTTTTTCCAGAGGTTATTTCTATTAAAAGCTTCCTTTGCCATGGCTTCCTCCTTTTGACTTCCTGGCAGCAGCTCATGTTACTGCTTGTAAATAAATCCGTGGCGCTACAGCCCATGAAGGACCAAGACCGACCAGCCGGCTGCTGGCCTCACGTCCACAATCCGAAGCAGAGGTGGACGGTCATCCAATCAGTATGGAGGTGTCGTGTGGTTAGCACGATGATTCCCCCCCCCCCAGCCGTTAGTGCTGGTTTGCGAAACCGGAATTTCGCTACCTATCGTAGCTCCCCAAGTGCATCACGATGCTGGGTGGGCACCGGTACCATACACTGGCCGAAATTTTATGAGAAAATTTCTTCTCCCATTAGGACTCGAACCAGCGTGCATTCTGTAACGCGAGTCCTTGGCAGGATGCCTTAGATCACGACGCCACGGCGCGGGATTGTTACTGCTTGTAATACACCCCAATTATTTGAAACTGTCCACTTGCTCTACTACCTCATCTTGAATTCGCAAGTTTACCTTCTTTATTTTTCTTCGGATAACTATGGTCTTCGTCTTGTTTGCATTTATCTTCATCCTATACTGCTCATAGCTGTCATTTAGATAGTTTATTTTGCAAAAACATGTGGAACATGTATAGCATCGTCATATACAATTTAAAATACATGATATCATACAATGGATACAAATTAAGATACACGAATATTAAAAAACTCATCGACATCATACAATGGATTTGCCAATAATATAGTCCTAATTCGTGTCCTAAACACTCGGAATGGAAGATTCCTTATATCAACAGGTAGACTATTAAATAATTTAAAAGCAAAGAATAGAAAACTGTTTGAGTAATACTGTATTTACATTTGTCAATATACAAATTTGTATTATTTCTTGTAGAATATTTATGAACAGAAGTACATGCTATATAATTATTAATGTTATTCCGAATGTAAAGGAGACAGGCCAATACATACATAGACGGCAATGTCAAGATTTGTGACCTTATAAAAAGAGGTTTACAATGAGTCGTATTTGGTACTCCATAAATTAATTTTAAAGCTTTCTTTTGTAATATGAAAAGAGCTTGAGCAGAAGTATGGTGACCCCAAAGAATAATACCATAATTTAAATGACTTTGTATGTGGCTGTGAAATGTTGTAAACAATACCTTGTTAGGTAAAGTATTCCTTAACAACCTTAACATATATAAGCCTTTACTTAATTTCTTAGCAACATAGTCAACATGAGTTTTCCATCCCTTTCTAGGCTCAAGAAAGATGCCCAGAAACCTAAAAGCAGTATTACTAACAGTAGTAAGACGATTAATACCAAAGTTTAATTTAACAGTTTTGTTAGAATTAATCATAAAGTTATTCGCACTACACCAATCAACAACCCTACTTGATACATCAGCAAGTTCCATAGACAATATGTCACTGTTTTTATTTAGCCCCAGTAGCATGTTCCTTAGCATCGTCTCTTCTTCTATTAACAACTACATATCAGCAATGCACTTTATTCGCTTTCCTCCTACTATCACCCCTGCCATGTTCTTCACTAAATCCTTCTAATTAATAGTTTAGCTTCTTCGGGATAAGTAGAATGGGAAGGTTCTTGTTGTTTAATAATACCCTGTTTTATTACTCATTCAATCTGTCACAAGACTGATTTTCTCTCAGTCTACAATGTTTTATGTTATGTATGATTTAATTTACGAAACTGAACATCCACAATAAACTCAAAACCCGCGTTGTCCTGCCATGGCTATTTCACTTTTAGAAGCTTTCAGAAGCATATGTCAGGCTCATGTTAGCATTACAATGATGCAGTCTTTTGTGTTGGAGGGTGTGTATGCGTGCGTGCGTATACGCACAAGGTTTCCAAGAATAGACAAACCTGAATAATGGTGTGCATTAATATTGTATACGTTTCGATGTATTCATGTCTGAATGTGGAGTCTGAAAACAACGCTTTACTGCTCTATCACTGTTTAACAGCTGTTTTCTGTCATGGTCTTTCTAAGATCAACTGAACTTGTGTCTGGGTGGCGTGGTGGTTTGTCGATGTATACAAAATTCTCCTGAAATACTCCGTTGTTAAGGCGATTTATTGAACTTTACAAAACAGTCTTTGTGTTAGAAATATAGACAATAGAAATGCGAAGTAGAATTCTGTGTTAACTTGAATGGAAGTCGTTCTGAACATTTGGAAAATGTTCGCAGACAGAATAGGGCTTTTATCATGGAAGTATGAACACAATATTCCTGACTCGATATGCCATGGTTTCATTGTAATTGGATTGTTATGAAGTTTCTTAGAGTTGTAACTGTTTATAGGAATTTAATTTCTCTAACGTTTGTGAACTAATAAGGACGTTCAAGAAATAGTAGATGCACCTTCTCTGTTTGTTACTTAATTTTCGCTGCCGTCTCCAAATGCTGCCAGTCTTTGCATAGAATTACAAGTAGGCTATGTGTGGGCAAGATGAGCTGTCTAAAGGTGCTTATTAAAAAGGTGTACGATGTGAATACATGGAGTACAAGAGGAATACAAGGAAGAAAAGGGGGAATACGAAAAGAAAATGAGAATATAAGGAGTAAGGGGGAAATGAAAGGACAAAGAGACAGCAAGGAAACAAGGGGAAGGCAATGGCAATGATGGGAATACCAGGGAAACAAGGAGGAGTCAAGAAAAACGCTGAGAATAGAAGGATAAAAAGTGTAATACAAGGGTAATGCATTCAAAAGCAAATCTAATCAACTCCAGTAAGAGAATATTATTTTAATATAATGGACGAAAAATGCAGTTTAGGCCAAAAAAAAAACATCAGCATTGTATATTTTAAATAGTACAGAAAGTGATTTAGAATTTCCAGCTGATAGTTAAGTACTTCATTATATATATATATATATATATATATATATAATATATATATAATTTGAACTGGTAATGGAAATTACGGGAAAACGGCGGAATGGATTTTAATAAATGACCCCTCATTTTGAAGCTTGGAACTCAAAGTTTTTCAGAAAAATAGTAGTTTTCAGTAAAATGTCAATTTTTCAAAATAATGTTCCTATTTTCCGAAATCCATCTGTCCTCAGTTTTGAGAACTAGCTAATTGCATTTCGGAATAAAACAAAACACACACAACAGTAAACAATATTACACGAAGGCCATGATTTGCAAGAATGGTGACAATTTTAGAGCTCAAATTAAATTGGTTATTAAAAACTTAACCTACTAAAAATAATTTACAGGTTCGAATCTGTGGTGTGTAATTTTCTGGGTACAGCTGTGTATTGCATATTAAAAACTACAAAACTTGAGGTGGTTTGATGACATTATTACAATTAGAAATGAAATATTATGGCAATTAATGCCATAATGTGACTATTTTTCATTAATTATACATATTAATGCTATAGCCTACTGATGATATGAAAGTGAAACGTTTTGGGGTTATATAAGTAGATGTAGATTTTGATTTCTATATTTTACTTAGAGACGGCTATATAGTATATACAGTATATGTTACTGAAAGCTATAAAACTTACGTAAGATAATAATATTATTAAAAATCAAATATTTTTATAGTTATTGATCAAGTGGGGTTGGGTCTATTTCATATATTTAATGCGGTGAAGTGTAGATATTTATATGCGTGGTTCTCTTCAGTATTGGCTCGAGAGAGAGTATCTTTCATTATTATGGAAGCAAATAACTTTCAGAATGTCTGGTATTCTTACTTGAAAATAAATCTGAAAAATGTTTATTTGAACGTCTAATGAACTTAGTTTGCAGCATTTGCTGCACAAGCCACTAGTATTATATAAATGATACATTTATTGAAGGAAAGTTTAATCAATCTTCGATTGTTTAAAATATGGCAACTAAAATTATATGAATAAATTTATCATGTAGGCCTAATATTACATTTGAAGAGATTGGAACAGCGTAAATTCATAACGTTTTTTTCTATTTTTTCTTGTTGCATGATATTTCTTTGCATCTACTTTCATATTATCCTATTTTCTCTTCAATATTGCTGAAGACATTGGGATGAGGTTTTCTTGCATTGAAATATCTTTCGACTTATTTCCAACCTTTCTTCTTTTCTTCTAAAGTCTACCCAACCGTCTTTTTATTTTCGATGATTTTAATATAGTATGTTTTGAGGTTACCTCTATTTATGACGACATTTTATTGTCGTAATATAACAAAATAACTGACTATATAGGTCACTGCTTACATTAACAATGCACATGGCCTTAGAAATTACGATTGTAACACATTTTACTACGCGTATGATTCCGAAGGCCGTGATGACTGATATGTGTATATGTATTTATTTATACTACAAGTAGACAAACAACCGGTGGCAGTGGTAACATAATTACACACAATAAAAATAGTACACAATACAAATAATACACAATAATTACATTAATAATAATACATAAAAGTAACCTAATTAATAAGTGATACTAATTTTCTATTACAACCCACATATGTATAGACCCTACATAAGTTCCACATTGATACTGATAACCTTTCACTTCACTCTCACCTCACTCACTGCACTGACATTATGACACATTTCACTGACACTATAGAACACATTTCACTGATACTATGTAACACAGTTCACTGACATTATAGAACACATTTCACTGATACTATGTAGCACATTTCACTGGCACTATAGAACACATTTCACTGATACTATGTAAC
This sequence comes from Periplaneta americana, assembly GCA_025594305.2. Classification (NCBI taxonomy): domain Eukaryota; kingdom Metazoa; phylum Arthropoda; class Insecta; order Blattodea; family Blattidae; genus Periplaneta; species Periplaneta americana. Next base: position 147,570,921 of record JAJSOF020000011.1, on the reverse strand, counting down.
ACATTTCACTGGCACTATAGAACACATTTCACTGGCACTATAGAACACATTTCACTGGCACTACAGAACACATTTCACTGATATTATGTAACACATTTCACTGACACTATAGAACACATTTCACTGATACTATGTAACAAATTTCACTCGCACTATAGAACACATTTCACTGGCACTATAGAACACATTTCACTGGCACTACAGAACACATTTCACTGATACTATGTAACACATTTCACTGACACTATAGAACACATTTCACTGATACTATGTAACAAATTTCACTCGCACTATAGAACACATTTCACTGATACTATGTAACACATTTCACTGGCACTATAGAACACATTTCACTGATACTATGTAACACATTTCACTGGCACTATAGAACACATTTCACTGATACTATGTAACACATTTCACTGACATTATAGAACACATTTCACTGATACTATGTAACACATTTCACTGGCACTATAGAACACATTTCACTGGCACTATAGAACACATTTCACTGACACTATAGAGTACATTTGATTTACACTATAAATTATCACTGAACGAAACTGTTCACTGCATTGTAAAACCATAACTTCACTGACTCATCACGCTTCACTGATACAACAGTTCAAATAAGACAACTAATTACTCCCTTATTCATACTTATAAACAGAACTACATTAAACTGAACATTTGTAGTCTAAGATCCTCTTACAAGCTATTTTAAAATAAGTTACAATTCAAACCAGGGAAATAACTCATCAGGCTAAGTAAATACCTACGAAGCTCAATACGTAGTAAATATGCATCCATAGATAGTTGCTAACCACTAGGATCGCTAATATCGCCTCATTACAGACAATACGAAATAGTATCGGCACAGTCAAATGTTCCTAGGACCTCACAACTCAAGCTTCGTGACTGTATATGCTAGATTGTGATGTTACCTTATATAATGTAACGTCTCTTTTTTTTAATTTACACTTTATACACAACTTTTTAATTTATTTTAAAATCTTCTTTAAGGAAGGACAGCCCTCAAAGACCGCTGCATGTAGGTCATTCCAATCATTTATAGTTCGATTTAAAAATGAGAATTTACCTACATCCGTTTTCTGTTTCCTACATTTGATTTTAAATTCATGATCGTTCCTACCCTAGTAGGTTGGCTTCTCTAACTGAGCCGTTATGTCTACCCATGCTTTTTAACCCTTAAATTGGCAAAACTTCATTTCTCACATTAGTTTATTAAACCTTGTCGGACTGTAAAGAAAACAACTATCGCAATGTCCATATTTTATGTGTTGTACAATATTATAGTATTGTGAAATTTTAATTTTTCCACCAATTTTTTTTTCTATTCTATTAAAATTATAGCATATAGCCTATTAACCTGTTGCATCCTACAGGATACTTTGTCAATTTAAGAGTTCACCTAGGTGTGCTCTGTACAATGATGTTATTCTAGTTTATTACGTCTGTTTTCCAATGTTTCCCATTTAAGTTCTTTTACAGTATCACTCCCGTAATTGGAAATTAAATTAATTAACTTTATTTTAAATGCATATTAATTTGGTGAAATTCAAACAAATTAAATATGATTTGACTTTCGCATTTTAAGTTGAATTACGATTAATTAATTGTGGATAACATGTTGGTGAAATCGGCCTCTAGTGTGCTTCAAAACAATAGTAATTAAATAAATGAACCTCTTTCGTTTATATAATTTATTTCATTTTAAAAGTGTGACACTCTTATTGGAAGACCATTTACATTATGATGGAATGATTGCCCACCTTTGAGTCCTGTCCAATTAAATTAAAAATGATGATAATAATGATGATGTTGATGATGATGTATGTATGTATTTATTCACACTGCAATTGGGTATATACCAGGTGGCAGTGGTAACTAATTACACTTAATAAAGACAATAATAAACACCATTAATAAAACTACAATTAATAATAATACTAATAATTAATACTAACAATAAATTAATAATAATAATAATAATAATAATAATAATAATAATAATAATAATAATAATAATAATAATAACAGGGAACATCCTAAATTAAATGAAGCACGATCAGTTAAAATAACATTTAAAGTAAATCTAATTTGTACCTTAAACCTATGTTCGAACTAAAACCCACGAGTATGATATGTTCATATCTGCACAAGTACCTTTCAATACTACACTCCTTTCGCTGTCAACTCACTCACTGCACTGGAACTACGACACATTTCACTGATTCTATCCTGATTTCACTAACACTTCAAAAACATTTCACTATTCAAATACTTTGCACTGCCACTATAAACTATAAAGCTTCACTGACAGGAACCCGTTTCACTTACTCAACACGCTTCACTGACACAACATAATTCTTCACTGATAGAACACTTCAAGAACAAAATATCAATTACACCCTTTAAATACTGTGTATAATTATCGTCTATTAGTAAAGTCCTTAAGCCTATTTTTAAATACGTAATATCCGGTAATTTAATTACTATAGATTTTTGTTATTGTAGGTTTAATTTGTAATTCAGTAAATACAAAAATATTCTTTGTTCTTAACTTCTATGATAAAATGTCTAGCTTTCATTGATCAGGTAATCTTGTCGTACTTTAATTTTTATTGTAATTGTAATTGTAAATTTGATGTTAATTGTAATTTTATTGTTCATATTATAGTTGTAATCCCCTGGTAGAGGGGCAGAGAAGGCCTGACGGCCTTATCTCTACCAGGTTAAATAAATAAATACTACTAATACTACTAAATAACGTAAAATATTAGATACTAGGAATGTCTTCAAATACATAGAAACTCAGAATAAGTAATAGGCCTAGTGTTAGTTTCACCTCTGCACTTTCCATTAGGGTAACAATCATTTGCGTCTGTTAATCTGCGACGTAGATTAACTATGCCCTATTCGATACATCGTAGGATATCGCTGGACGCGCATCCCCGTCTACTCTATTAGCGTAATGGCGAAGGTGTGGGCATCACTGCAACAGCCATAAAGTCCGAGCTCTCGGCAACATGTAACAGGAGTAATCATCCGAAAGCTTCGGGGGCAGAGAATTAGCCACGGGCAGCAGAGGGAGCCAAACCGGTCCGGCCAGGTGGAAAACAAAGTACGGGAGACAAGTTTAGCATCGTGGAAGACCCACTCCTCCGCTCCAGTGCCCCGGCTTGCAATAAGGAAACTCTGGCCAGCGTAATGCCCTGTTCACTTCACACCCCTCGTCTATTTAGCCACGGGAAGGAGAGTTTAGCTTGGCTATTACTTTGTCGTTATGGGCTGTGTAGAGAGAAAGTGATGTGCTGATGCGAAAAGTCAATTCCTGCTGTTTTTATGAAAAAACAAGTTTATAAGATTCCTATTCCGAAAAAGTCATGTTCCAACTTCCTTTCTTTAAATATATCTAAATCAACTTTAGTTCCTTGTTCGTTAACAGCTGCCAGTGTTCAAAATTTAAAATTTAGCCATAAATATAGACTAATAATACACAGTGAAAATTGTGTAAAAGTCCACCTTTGAAAGAAGACACGTATGTCAAAATCTGGGTATCATTATTGATCAGAATTTAAAATGACCTCATCACATTACTTATCTTTGTAAGAGGCTTCGTAAAACAATTTATAAATTCGTTAATCTTCGATGCTATTTACCTATTAGAGTTCTACGAAATGTTTATTTGGCCATTATTCGGTCTATCATTCAATATGGTATAATTGTTTGGGGTGGAAGTACAAAAATTAATCTTAGTCCGTTAAATTTACTACAAAAACGAATAATTATATTTGTTTGAAGAAACGTTTCGTTTATCCAACTAAATTAATTTATTCTGAATTTAATGTATTTAATATTGAACAAATTTATAAGTATACCCTGTTAAAATTTTATCATAAAAATCGTAATAAGTTTGTATTACAGACACACAATTATGACACAAGACGAAATATTAATTCAACATTAGTAGAACCTAAATGTCTCACATCTGCTGGTCTAAAGCATAGCATAAATTTTGGCCCTCGGTTGTACAGTGCTTTAACTAAATTACACCCAGAACTTCTAACATGTAACCCACTAACATATAACCAGAAAATTAGGAACGTGCTAATATCTTCAATTTGATTAAATAAATTTATAGCCTATATGTATGAATTAATCAACCTATATTACATTTGTATTCTATAAGTTTGAAATATATATTAGTCCTACATTTCACGTGTGATATTATTCTTCTCTAGTGTTAATATTATATTATACTAGTGGCTTGTGCAGCAAATAGTGCTGCAAACTAAGTTCGTTAGACGTTCAAATAAAAATTTTTCAGATTTATTTTCAATGAAGAATACTTGTCTTTTTGATAGTTATTTGCTTCCATGATAATGAAACATACTCCCTCTGAATGGATTTTTTTTTTAGGCCAAATACTTTTTCTTGAACCTATCCAACTTCAGTTTTTGAGTTTCAACGCGAAAACGCAAGTATCAATGTCAGGACGATAGCAGTAGCTATTTCAGGTCATTGTGGATTGTAGGCAAAAGTTAAAAAAATGTCAGGTTAGCTAAGCTTTGTAACAATAGCATTTTCGTATAGCTGCTGCATGTAGAACTTGAAATGTAGAGCGTAAAATAATTTTATCCTACTAAGAGATCTTGCTGAAATGATCTGGAGACTACAAAAGTTTCTAGGCCTCTTATTTTATCAGTAAGTAATACCTTTTGATCTTTCCTTAGGAACTGTAATTTTTGCGCTCTGTCGAGCCAATACTGAAGACAATGACACATATCAATATCTACACTACACCGCCATTAAGTATATGAAAAGACCCAACCCCATTGGGCTAATAAGTATAAAAATATTTGATTTTTAATAACAATATTATTATCTTACTTAAGTTTTGTAGTTATATATAGCAGCCACTCAGTAAATTATAAAAATGGAGATCTAAATTAAGATAATCTCTACATTTACTTACATAACGTCAAAACGTTTCACTTTCATGTCATCAATATAGCATCAGTATTATGTACAATTAATGAAAAATAGATGCATCATGATATTAACTATAATAATATTTAATTTCTAATGATAATAATGTCATCAAACCACCTCAAGTTTCGTAGATTTGAATATCCAATACACAGCTGTACTCAGAAAATTATTATACACTGCAGAATCAGTTTTTAATAACAAATTGAATTGAGCTCTAAATATGTCGGCAATCCTGCAGGTCATGGCCTTCGTGTAATAGCCTATTGTTTATTGTAGTGTGTGTTTTGTTCTGAAATTCAATCGAGTCGGCCGTGATTCGATAAAATTAGTTCTCAAAACTGACAACAGATGGATTTTGGAAAATAGGAAAATTATGTAGGAAAATTGACATTTCACTCAAAACTACTACTTTTCCGAAAAACTTTGGGTTCCAAGCTTGAAAATGAGGGGCCATTTATTAAAATCCGTTCAGCCATTTTCCCGTAATTTCCATTACCAGTTCGAATTATATATATAGATAATTCCATTGCCGCTGTAATTATATTTTAGTTCCTATTTTATTTTACCTATTTATTTTTATTATTATTATTATTATTATTATTATTATTATTATTTTTATTTTAATATTATATCTGAACTGCGACAGAGCACGAGCGCTGCTCATTCGTTCTCAAATTTTGTTAATACTACTGTATCTTCTTTTTATATTGCTTGTATTATTTTATTTCTATTTCTCTGGTTTGTTTTGTAATTATATTCTTTATTCTGTATATTTAAATTTAGTTATTTCATCTCGTCTACAGGGACATCATTTTATTTTTACTAACATTTTTAATATTAACCTGGCTATACCTTTAGAGAACCGGAAACACAGATTGCTACCCCCTTCCACGACTGTAGTTCGATGATACTGGCGTAAAACACAAACAAATCACTCTACTAGATATAGGAGGGAAGAGAAGTAGTTCATCTATTTACGTAAACTAGGAAATATCGCGATTTTGAGTTTGATAATTTTCATTAGGTTTTTGTTTAATCTTAATACAGTACTGTATTAAGAATAAGTGTTTTTACTTACGAACTGAGTTAGCCATGCGAACGTATTCATTATGCAGTGTATATTATACTGTCTACAGCACATTAGCGTACAATATAGAGAATTAAGTTAAATTGCAAATTAATAATCATAATATGGATATTTAAACACATTCTCGAAAATGGTGGCCGTTCATTTCGATACAGGCTTCAGTTATTTTGTGCATATTATCGCACTATAGATTTCGTACTAATAACTCATGTTGAAATAATTTTGTACCTAGTCTATAAAAGAGTACCTTACGTACTGTAAATTCAATCTTCACTTATGCCCGACCCGCACAGGTAAAATTACTCAGACATGCTATCTACTGTCCGTCCAAGTGGTTATGCCGCAGGATCGTAGAAAGGGAGGAAATCACGTGACAGTTAATTACTTAACGAGGCCCTTTTATTTAAGTTATTTTAAACAGTTGTATAATATTACGTAAACGTCCAATTCCTAACACAAATTAATGTTTTCAGAAAAGAGCTAAGACAGCCCTGCTTTTACAGAGGGGCGAGCAGAAGCAGGTGGAGGAAATAGGGATGCGACGTAGGCAAACGGACAGTACCTGTGCGAAAATATGATTCAATATTGAAAGCTCTTTCGTCACTGAAAAACGCGAACATGTTTCTGGAACGTACTATACTCACTAACTCAGTGCTGTTTAGTATATGCGGTCTTCGATCTGTGTGGAGGACGGTTGAACTTCATTAGGAGAAGGGGTGGGAGTGAAGTACGTTAAAAAACTCAGATACAATAAAAATTGAAGTAAAAATAAAATGATGTCCCTGTACATACAACATTCAGTATTACATACAAATGGCTTTTAAGGAACCCGGAGGTTCATTGCCGCCATCGGTCCCTATCCTGAGCAAGATTAATCTAGTCTCTACCATATCCCACATCCCACAAATCCATTTTAATATTATCCTCCCATCTACGTCTCAGCCTCCCCAAAGATCTTTTTCCCAACTAACACTCCATGTGCATATCTGGATTCCCCATACGTGCTACATGCTCTGCCCATCTCAAACGTCTTGATTTAATGTTCCCAATTATGTCAGGTGAAGAATACAATGCGTGCAGTTCTGTGTTGTGTAACTTTCTCCATTCTCCTGTAACTTCATCCCTCTTAGTCCCAAATATTTTCCTAAGAACCTTATTCTCAAACACCCTTAAGCTATGTTCCTCTCTCAAAGTGAGAGTCCAAGTTTCACAACCATACAGAACAACCGGTAATATAACTGTTTAATAAATTCTAACTTTCAGATATTTTGGCAGCAGACTGGATAATAAAAGCTTCTTGACCACCTCTGTGGTGTAGGGGTCAGCATGCTGGTCTCTTACGCAGAGGGCCCGGGTTCGATTCCCGGTTGGGTTGAATTTCCTGGTTGAGGTTTCTCAGGGTTTTCCCTCAACCGTAAGGCAAATGCCAGGAAATTCGGGCCACAACATCCCTGAATATCACCGGCCTCATTCATCACCAAATCATATTCATAACAAATCAGTAATACATATACAGTCGCAATCTAGTTCACAACAATAGAACCAATCAACAATAGTACGCAGGCCTTCGGATTTCAACCAAAAGATTAACTCGCGATATGACCAGAGATGCTAAAGCGAGAGTATAAATAACAGCAAGGCAAAAAAAAAAAAAAAAAAAAGCTTCTTAGCCCCAAATATTTTCCTAAGAACCTTATTCTCAAACACCCTTAATCCCTGTTCCTCTCTCAAAGTGAGAGTCCAAGTTTCACAACCATAAAGAACAACCGGTAATATAACTGTTTTATAAATTCTAACTTTCAGCTTTTTTGAAAGCAGACTGGATGATAAAAGCTTCTCAACTGAATAATAACAGACATTTCCCGTATGTATTCTGCATTTAATTTCCTCTCGAGTGTCATTTATATTTGTTTCTGTTGCTTCAAGATATTTGAATGAATAGTAACCACCTCTTAAAATACTGAAGACTTCTTTTTAAACTCTGAATAAGTATCTGTTTTTTTTTCCTATTGCTGCCTAACACCTTCTACAAAAATATCTGAATTCGTAAAGATATGGCTGATAAAATATTGCAGATTGTTGGGAATTCAGTCGTGAACGTGCATTAAAAGTTGTATGGTCATCAAAGAGACTGTCGTCGATTCCCAGTAGATCCATGCAGATTTATGGTAGATAAATTGGCTCTGGGATCGGTTTATTCCCACCATTGCTCCTCTGTCAGCAGAGCATTATCTAATGGAAGCTAAATACTGTAACTACAATTTAAAGCGCTGATAAGTTAAACATTAAACACGGCTCAACAACTCTTCAGTAAAATTTGACTGCAGTAAGCATCCCTTTGCAAAATGACAAGACTAGCATTTGTTATCGTCTCCTCTACTTCTAGAATAGCTTCGAGCACAGTCTCAGGGCAATTAAGTTAGATGACATAAAGTTCTATTAGTGTAATGGTTCATAAAGTAACTTAAGGTTACTTACAGTAATATTGAAGAAAAGCTATCAGCAAATTTCCAATACCAATTTTTAGAATTCTTTTTTTTTTTAATAAAGCCAAATTAACTAATATATTCACTAATATCAGTTAATCTGTTTTCTTAAATTTTTAATAACAAATTTTTCTTTAATTTGTGATCAGTGGTCTAATGGTTACAATGCTTTCTTCTATAATCTTTTCGCTGTAAGAAAAACCCTAATGTAAACAATAGCACGTGACTAAAGTGAGGCTTCATTGGCCATTGTTTGGCGCCATAGATTCTCAGTATGTGTTCCGCCTACTGTTGTACATTCTGTTTCATGTTAAACATTTCCCGTTACTCGTCAAGTAGGCCTAACCTCACTACTATGCATTCGTTTGCTTAGGAAACATTTACTTTATAATTAATGCAATTAAATTATTTTTAAGTCTTATGTCTTCACAATGGACAGTTGAGGATGCAGAAGTCATACTTCAGTACCACGTGCTTACGTGAACAACTAGGAGCTCAAGTGACGCCAGCTTGTTACAAGAACAGACTACTGTTGGTATTCATCCGCGTTCATAGTACATAACAAAATATAAAAGTAGCTTTTCTTTTACATAGCATTTTACACATGAGTGAAGTTAAATGTTTCATCGTATTTAACAACTAGAATTCATTTTTTTATTTGCAAATAATACAAGATTGTGGTTTCCAAATACGAACTGTATTTTCCTCCGTCATGTGAGTGTTTCGACTGGGAGCCAATCACGGGTATGACAGCCGCGTGCTTATGTTTACATTAGGATTTTTCTTACAGCGAAAACAGTATAGATGTAAGATACAAGAGTTCAATCTCTACCGAGGGTAAAAAAAAAAAAAGAAATCACAAATTCAATTTCCAGTCCAGTATCTGTTGCAGGAGCTCTGTTTCTTAATAAAAAATTTTAGACAATTTAATATTGAAGGTAGCGATTGAGAAAAAAAATATATAGCCTATTTCTTGAAGAAATAGGTACTGTAAAAGATCCTAGACTATATTGTTGATGTAGGCCTTTAAAACATTCCAGCAAAAGAATCACGCAGATATTTAATTAATTGCATATTTTATTGTGTAAATACTTTACGGTTGTAAAAAATTACGTAATTGATATTATTTTACAGGCAAATTATTAGCTATTTTAATATTATTTGGAGGATGTGGTGAAGAACTGTTTTCAGAACATGGGAGGGGTAAAAGTAGGAGGAAGAAGAATAAAGTACATAAGATTTGTATGTATGTATGTATGTATGTATGTATGTATGTATGTATGTATGTATGTATGTATGTATGTATGTATGTGTGCATGTGTGTATGTAATGTATGCATATATGCATGTATGTATGTATGTATGTGTGTATGTAATGTATGTAATGTATGCATATATGTATGTATGTATTAATAATACAATTGGGTATATACCCAGTGGCAATTACATATAATATACAATAATAACATTACAATAATTACAGCTATAAAAATTAAAATAAGCTTAAATTTAATTTAATTTAACTTAATTCTAACTATAAGTAAATAAATGCAGTAAACCTAGGACTATAAATAAAAACTATGCTATAGTAACGCCTACTGTAAGTAAAAGTAAACCTACCTTATAGGTCTAAGTACTTCTATTAAACCCAACTATTATCAACTTGAATAATTACATATCACCCTAATTAATTACATATCAACTTAATTAATTACATATCAACTTAATTAATTACATGATACAATTTAGATAATTACACTCAAACTACAATTAAATTTTCAGTTTAATCTTCTCAGCCTTTGCTTATGATATGGCGTTGTTAGCAGAAGAGGAGACGACGCAAAGGGATATGCTACTGGAACTAAATGACAGCTGTGAGCAGTATGGGATGAAGGTAAATGCAAACAAGACAAAAAGCATGGTTACAGCACAGTCTAGGATATACAGTCACGAAGTTTGAGTTGTGAGGATGCTAGTAACAATAGACTGTGCAGGTACTATTTCGCATTGTCTGTAATGAGGCGATATTAGCGATCCTAGTGGTTAGCATCTAACTATGGATACATATTTACTACATATTGAGCTTCGTGACCGTATATACTAGACTGTGGTTATAGGAAGAAAAGCAAAGAAGTTAAATTTGGGAATTCTAAATGAGGCAGTAGAGCAAGTGGACAGCTTCAAATACTTGGGGTGTACTATAAGCAGTAACATGAGCTGCTGCCAGGAAGTCAAAAGGAGGATAGCAATGGCAAAGCAAGCTTTTAATATTAAAAAGGAGCATCTTCTGCGGACCTCTGGAAAACAAACTAAGGAAGAGAATAGTGAAGTGCTTTGTGTGGAGTGTGGCATTGTATGGAGCAGAAACATGGACAATACGACGAAGTGAAGAGAAGCGAGTAGAAGCATTTGAAATGTGGATATGGAGAAGAATGGAGCGTGTGAAATGGACAGAGAGAATGAGAAATGAAGCTGTGTTGGAAAGAGTGGGTGACGAAAGAATTATGCTGAAACTGATCAGGAAGAGGAAAAGGAATTGGTTGGCTGAGAAGAAACTGTCTACTGAAGGATGCACTAGAAGGAATGGTGAACGGGAGAAAAGTTCGGGGCAGAAGAAGATATCAGATAATAGACGACATTAAGATATATGGATCATATGCAGAGACTAAGAGGAAAGCAGAAAATAAGAAAGATTGGAGAATGTTGGGTTTGATGTAATATTAGTATATTGAGGAATGAAGTGTTTTGTTGATTTAGGTTTTATAGTAGCTGGGATATAAAAAAAATGAATTTCACTACATTTTTGCAGGCCAATGGTGTATCTCACCCCTTCAAAGTAGCGTGGGTGAGGATATTAAAAAATGAAATAAGGAAAAGTGTAAAGTCGAAAACGTGGAAACCTCGATAAATTTCTTCATCCTCCGTTCTTACCCGTCCCCGGTTCACTTCAGTCAACGTAAGGGCTTAAATCCAGTTTGCAGAATAAATTCTTGCTTTAACATTTGGCTACTGAAAAGGCTAAAAAATAAAGGAAAACACATCACAGTTATGTTTATATTATTATTACCACTTTCAAAAATGAAACAGCATTTTATCCGATCTTATACGAGCATATGTTTCATATTTCTGCTTTTTATTTTCCTTTCAACGTCGTTTTAGAGAAATTCCGAATCTAAAGTCGTTATTTAAAGGGAAAAGATGAAAGCAACTGACAACTCACCACGAATTACGTATTTGCAAATCAGTCTGTGACATTTAAACGCCCTTGACAGCGCGTTCATGACAGAGAACTACATACAGACGCCCATGTCTGCGAAGTGCCAAAGACAAGAATCAAATAAAATGAAACTGGTTCTCTAGGTCTCACATTGTGATTCACCTTTTAATATGTGAGGGATATGATGCGAGGGAGATATGAAAAAGAATGAGCGTGTTAATATAAAAATCTCCAGTCGTCAGTCTCACAGCAAAGACTTTCTTTCAGTGGTGATATTATTTTTTGGTATTTAAGTGGTATTTCGAATGGTTTAATTGAGAAACATCATTTTATTTTTGCAGATATTTTTAATATTCATTTATTCTCCAGATGCAGTTTGTATCCCCTTCCACGACTGTAGCGATGTTGGGTAAAACACAAACAAAACTAGGGTAGGAGGAAGAAAAGAATGTTCATCCATTTACGTAAACTAGGAAAACGATTTTGAGTTCGATAATCTTCATTAGGTTTTTGTTTAATCAAAAAATGTATTAAGAATAAGTGTTTTTATCACGAACTGAGTTATCCATGAACGTATTCATTATGCAGTAAATTTACTATCGGACATTAGCGGCAATATAGAAACCGTTATTGAAAAATAATCAATATGAATATTTAAACACATTTTTTTGTGGCCGTTCATTTCGATACAGGCGTCAAGTATATCGATTGTATTGTTATTGCCAAAGTCATAGTAACTCATGTTGAAATAATTCTGTACCTACTCATAAAAAGTACCTTTTGTAAACAATCTTTTTGCCCGAACAGATAAAATTATCAGAAATGCTATCTACTGTCCGTCCAATATGCCGCAGGATCGTAGAAAGAGGGGAAATCACGTGACAGTTTTACTTAACAATCTTTTAGAAGTTATTTTAAACAGTTGTAAATATTACGTAAAAATCAGAAATTAATGTTTTTTTGAAAAGAGTAAGAAAGCTTTTACAGAACAAAATGGGGAAATCGGGATGCGATGAAAACATATGCTAAAATATATTAATATTGAAGCTCTTTAACACTGGATGCGAAATATTATTAAAGTACTATAATCACTAAATGCTGTTTCATATGCGGCCTTGACGTGGAATAAACATTCAATAGTGATCAAATAATAAAACTCATTAAAATTAGAAAATAAAATGATGTCCCTGTATTTATTTACACTTCAATTGAGATGTAGGGACAATATCATACACAATAAAATTACAATGAAACAATTATGCAATAATAACAAATGAATAAAGAAAATACAATGCAAAAATAACAAGACAGGAACTTACATTACGCAATACAATTTTGGTGGACCAATTATACAATACACAATATAATTTACGACTTCAGTTCCTTCAATTGTTGTATACTCAAGACCACTATCAATACACAATACAATTATACGACTTTACCTGACAATACATCATTCCAAATATCAATATCAGTTTATCACAATTCAATTTTTATCAATTTTACAATTTATTTAACCACAATCAATATCTACGCAATACAATTATTAGAAATCGTCACTGTCAATTATACAATCGTCCATTTTACAATAATACAATTATCAATACGAAACCTGATACAACAGAGTTCAATTATACCCATTCAATTTGTAAAGAGGACAAACAATACACAATACAATTATACGATATGCAATACAATTAACTCCCAATACGATGTAAACAACTGGATACGCTAGAAGTGACTAGTGACATAGACAGTTGTTCCAATCAATAAATTTCAATGGTTGTAACTCAATTATAGAAGCACAATACAATGATACAATAGATATTATAAAAACAATTTTACAATGACAGCAGTACACAAGACTATACAGAACATTATTCCATTTAAAATCGAGTTTACAATAAAACAATTTGCAATACACAATACAATTATATACACAATACAATAAGAATACACAATACAATTTAACACAATATTACAATCAATAATAAAACATAAAATAACATAATTTTACAATACAACTTACATATTTAAAGGCCCTACATAAGTTTCAATAGTCTTTCACTTACTCTCATCTCACTCACTGTAGTGGCACTATGACGCATTTTACTGATACTTTAGGACACATTTCACTGACACTATAGAACACATTTCACTGACTCTTTTATCACTGAATCGGAAGGTTCATTGCACTGTAAAACCATAACTTCACTGACTCATCTCGCCATTGTTCAAATAAGACAAATAATCCTGAGCATAATAAGAATGGTTTAATGAGAAACCAGATATTTTCTATTCATTTATTCTTCATTAGTCGAATAACCATGTTACAATCTCAAATCCAAAAATTTATATATTATCTTCCTCATAAATTTACTATCGGACGGGCAACATAGACCGTTATTCCATCAATATATTTTGTACACTAAGCGAAGTATACGATTGTATGTTATTGAAAGTCATTACACATCTAGAAGTTTGTAACATTATTAACTCCCAGAAATTCTACTGTGGAATACAGACAATAAACAATTCTATACAATAAGAATATTATGACATATCGAAATCGATAAACGTTAAATTATGAAAAAATGATTATGACATTTATTTTTAAATGTTATATATTAATATGAATTAACATCAGGTTTAAAATACACTGCCAGTGTCAGTTCTGAATAAATATACAATATTGATAATTTCTCCATTATTAGAAAATAACTGCAGTCATTGAGATATAGCGACACCATTAAATTAAAGAAAGTTGTAACCAAACGAATAAAGGAAATTAAATACAGTTGAGAAATTGTTGAATTTGAACTCCTGTCTAAATATTCAGTATCCATCCCAACCAATGGCTTACCTGTTAAGTATAAATGTTATTAATAATGAAGACAATAACAATCAGTTTTTAACTGAAGGGACATTATTTTAAATCAATTTTATTGAACCCTTCACTCCCACCTCCTCTATTAGAAATTTAACCGTTCTCAACACAGAATTAGTATACAGTCAAAGTCGCCGACGGTCATTAAACATAAAAGAAAGTTAGTGAGTATAGTACGTTCCAGAAATATGTTCGCGTTTTCCAGTGACGAAAATTTCAATTATTCTCGCACAAGTACTGTCGTCCGTTTGATGTCGCATCCCGGTTTCCAACTCCTGCTCGCCCCTCTGTAAAGGCTAGTGGCTGGGCTGTCTTAGCTATTTTCTTAATTTTGTTAGAATTGGACGTCTACGTAATATTATACAACTGTTTAAAGTAACAAATAAACAGGCCTCGTTAAGTAATTAACTGTCACGTAATTTTCCTTCTTTCTACGACAAAACCACTTGGACGGACAGTAGATAGCATGTCTGAGTAATTTTATCTTTTCTGATCGGGCAGAAGTGAAGATTGAATTTACAGTACAGTACTTTTTTAAATAGATACAGAATTATTTCAACATGAGTTAAGAGACGAAATATTGGAATTTTACAATAGTCTATAGTGAGATAATATTCTGAACTAAACATCGAAAAGAACCACCAATTTCAAAATTGTGTTTAAATATCCATATTATGATTATTTTTCAATTTAACTTCATTCTCAGTACAAATGCTGTAGATAGTGTAATGTACACTGCATAATGAATAAGTTCGTGAGTGAAAACACTTATTGTTAATACAGTACTGTATTTTTATTAAAGAAAACCTAATGAAAATTATCAAACTCAAAATCGCGATATTTCCTATTTTACGTAAATTTATTAAACTTTTCTTCCTCCTATACCTAGTAAAGTGATTTGTTTGTATTTTACCAGTATCATCGAACTCCAGTCGTGGAAGGAGGTAGCAAACAGTGTTTGTGGTTCTCAACCGTTAATTCAAAGGTATAACCAGGTTAATATTAGAAATGTTAAAATAAAATGAATACAAATCAGCTCCTTTCTGACATCAAGAGCTTACAAGAATTTCCACAAATCTGTTCCTGAAACAGAAATAAATAAAATAAATAAATGGCAAAAATAAATAAATAAATAAATAAATAAATAAATAAATAAAATACTGCAAAAATAACAGACAGGAACTTACATTACTTGGGGATCTTTCGCACTAACTTGCGACTTCATCTTCCTTGTTGTATTCTGAAGACAGCTATCCCTCAGCGACTTTCGTGACACATCTTTTCACTTATTAATATTCATTTGTCTGGATCCTCTTTTAGTTTATATTTATTTAGCCGGTCAATGTCTGCCGTAGAAATCGTCACTGTCTTGCAGTCGTCCATTTTACGTAATAGATCAACCGAAACCTGATACACAGAGTTCAAGTACCCAGTATTAGTAAAGACAACAAACTCCCGTGCAATAACTCCCGATACGATGTAAACAACTGGATACGCTAGAAGTGACTAGTGACATAGACCGTTGTTCCAATCAAGAAATTCATGGTTGTAACTCGTGTACAAACGCCTCTGATACAGATATTATAATCAAGAGGTAAACATTTCCTTATCCTAGTCGCTGGCTTGGTAGAGGAGATCCTACACTCTGGCTGGCAAGTTCGACAAATTTGACAATTTTTTTCTGCGGGCTCATATCGAAAGTCTCATGTGTCAGTGTCCAATAAATACGGAAGAGTTAATGGCAAGAATTTATTGTTGCATTTGACTATATTCGCGACATGCCTGATGTATTTTAAAGAACTCTTCAGTCATTGCAACGACGCTATCAACTGAAGTTCTCGGTCGGTATTTTGCATAGGTTTTGTTAACAGTTTGCCTGCCCTAGAGCACTTGAATTATACTACATTGCTTAATTAAAAGTTCAGTGCACGATGGTTTTGAATGCATTTATTTACAATTCAAAATTTTACATGTCGGCTAATGCTATAGGGCGTTAGCGGTGACGTACTATACATAGCTGTAATTTCAGTTAATATTCCGGCGGAATAAATATATTTCCTGCCCTAAACCTCACGTCAGTGGATATGCATAGGTCATTAAAAAATTAGTGAACATTTAATTAAGAACAAGAACGTATTTATTCACAATCACTTCCAGTATCACGTACCAGTCGCCACACTTCTGAAAAGTGACGAATTCCATCCAGAGCGCCACTTTGCTTTCAGTTTCTAATTGACTGGTCTACAGCTGTTATAATGGTTTTTTGTAGGTTAGCTAGGTAACAAAATAGAGTCAACTAATTAATAATAAAATGAAGTGAAATGAAGTACCGGTATCACAAATAACAAGATAATTATTTAAAACCAGCCGTACCCGTGCGCTCCGCTGCACCCGTTAGAAATAAATATAAAGTAATTACATAATTAAAATAGGACATTTGATCCAGGGAACATTCGTGTTTGATAGAAGGATAAATTGTCTAATATGTTACTTAATTTAAATTGCATCCAAATAATTAAAATGCGATCATTTTGGTCCAGAGACACTCATTTGGTGCAATGACAATTCCTTTAACCTGTTTCTTAATTTTTATTACATGCAACCATAGTTTAATGAAGATTGACATCATTTAGATTTAATGTGTATATTTTATTTTACTTGTTATAGGTTTCCATTGAATTATGGTAATAACTTAATTTTAACCCTTGTTGTCTACGTATTCAGTAAATGGCGCTTGGCCCGCTATGGTACTGAACCCTTCAAATAACTTAAATTATATTATATTATATTATATTATATTATATTATATTATATTATATTATATTATATTATATTATATTATATTATATTATATCAGAAGTTACTGTAATAACATTATAGCATTATGTCAATCTAGAGAAACTACACTTTCCAATGGTGAAGTAATAATTAATTATACAAATCGGTTAATTTAGCTTCCGATATTACTTCATACAAACACAGAAACATTCTCTGTAGGCTATCTTTCATAGCTTTCGATTGTTGCTGTCCAAGGCCCCTTATAGACGAAGTCATTTGTTTTTTTAATTCAGTACACGGCCTTAGATGGCAGTTATTTTAATTTTAAAACTCATTTATCTCATTAAATATCAGTCCTATCAAAATGTTTCAAGCAATAAAACTTATCGCAAATTATTTTTAAAGAAACTTTTGTTATGTAACATTTTTCACAAAAATCAATAATAAGCGAAATATTTCGATTTATTTAATTCAGGCCCCCTTATAATCCCTCTTTTAAATAATGTATTTTGAATGTCATATAGCTTAAAATCTAAGTTACAACGAACTTAATTTATATTCCAATTTTCATCGAAATCTGTTCAGCCATTATCGCGTGAAAAGGTAACAAACATAGACAGACAGACATACAAACAAAAATTTCAAAAAAGCGATTTTCGGTTTCAGGGTGGTTAATTATATATGTTAGGACCAATTATTTTTGGAAAATCGAAAATTACCAGAAAAATTTCGGCTACAGATTTATTATTAGTATAGATATGCAGCATGTTAAATATAATATTACAGTCTTACTGTAAATGATCTTTCCGATTACTAACTTGAATAACTATCGTTAGGAAACACTTAGAAACAAAATATTGGTATCAATGGAAAGAGAAACTCAAATATTTTTTGTTATGTTTGTGAATCTGTTGCATATTTATTAATTTCGTTGCTAGGAGACGATATAACAGAAAAATGGCTGCAAACGAAGACAGGAGGGCATTTTGTGTGCTAGATTTTTACATCCCAGTCTGTTGTCACTGTGAAACACAATTTTAGAAAAATATGAGTGAACAAGTCGACAGTCACAGGTAATTCGTACCTAGACATGTTACATTTATGGCTTCTTCCACAATTGGAACAGGACATCGAAGGTCTCATTTTTCAGCAGAATGAGGCACCACCCCATTACCACTTAGATGTCAGACACGAACTGAATACACGACTTCCAAGGAGATGGATTGGACGTGCTGGTCGTTAAGATTTAGAATGTATTGGCCTCCACGTTCCCCCGACCTCACTCCTTGTGATTTTTGTCTGTGGAGTTTTATAAAACAAGTGTATCAGCCACCATTACCACCTACCATTGAGGATCTTCGTGTCAGCATCACAGAGACCATTGCACTGGTGGATGGTCGAATGCTACAACCTGTATGGCACGAAATTGACTGCAGAGTTGATGTGTGTCGTGTGACACAAGGAGCTAACATTGAGCACATGTGACTTACTTATGGTTGTAAACCAAATGATTCTCTTTCTGTTTCATGTTTCCCAGTGAAAATTTTAAAAAATTGTTGGAGTTTCTGTTTCTGTTGATACCAATTTCATGTTTTCTAATTTTTTCTGATTTAAGAGTAGCACATGTGATTTAACCGAATGGATAACAAAAGAAATATTTGAGTTTTTCTTTCCATTGACACCAATATCATGTTTCTAAGTGTCTCCTAACGATAGTTATTCAAGTTTGTAACCGGAAAGATCATTTATAGTAACACTGTATATTAATACAGTAGAACCTCTACTATCCGTGATAATGAAGGGTGTGGACTGAACGATTAATCGAAAAAATCGGATAATCCGTACCATAAAATATTTTCGTGAATAATTCTTGAAGTTTCCTAATTTCCTCCCTAGTCTTGTGTTTAACACGTTAGGTAGTGGATCAGAAGCTCACTAATTTAAGTTCGATTGTCAAGGATGTGTTTTTAAGGGGCAAGGAAACATCTTGTAATGGCTGTAAGTAGAAATATAGGAATAGTAGAGGTCTCATGTAGATTTACATACAGATGCCTCAAACTAGCAAGCTGTCTCGTTCGCGCAGGCGCATAGAGCACTTCTCCCCTACCACTGTCCGCCTACTGCTGTGCACTGTGTACTAGAACGGTACAGCTGAGTTCTAATAACAGTTGAGAAGGCTGCAGTTGAGAAGGCTACATCTTGAATACATTGTCAAGAGGTCAACTTTTCAGATAATATGGCTATACCTGGGAGCCTAGGTGGGCCCCCTACGTTAACTCTACTACTTCCCCTCTCCAGGCAGCTTCCTAGTTTGAGGCATCTGTACTCTAGACACTTTATCCTTAATTTTTATTAAATCGCACACAGTTGTAACATCAGTCTCGTATTCTGATGATAGATGGGTTCACAGTTTCTCATTTCTCAAACCACTCATTTATGTGCATTTTTCGATACTTATCACAAAAGTTTTCTTTTGACACTCGTGGAATACATTTGATATAGAAGTTGTACAGTACGGCAACTGGAACAGTAGACTAAGCTGAAAGTGTAAAGCCTTGTAATAACACTCTCTAGGAAAAAAAATACGTACTAATATAACGTGCAGTACTGGGTGTTCAGTTCAAAATGTGTCATGGCTCGCTGATGAGCCTAGAGAATTCAATCTTCCTACACTTCCGCAGAGGTGTATAACCTAAGAGGCAGAGAAGTTGCCTAGCAAGTACGGCGTTCATTCTGAAGAGTACGTGCCGATACGTACGGTAACGCCGGTAGTGGCAGGAATGTGAACTGTTTGGAAATACGTACTGTCGGGATATGAGGAGAGGGTTAAGACGATTACTTACATATTTGTTGACATTAACTTCGACGGTCAACATGGACACGGAGCATTTGATTTGTGTTGTGGAATGTTACCGTACGCAACCGATGATAACAAATACCCTGCGTACGACTTGCCGGCGCAAAACACAGTTCGAAAGAGGTTATGGTAGCACACAGACCGTACAGACCGCCATCTGTTGCTACGACGTTCTTAATTTTATACCGTACACGTTCTCAAGTTCAGATTGAAGAACGCCTTAAATAATAGGCAACTTTTCTAACATATAAGCTGAAACTCGCTTCAAATCGGTGACCCAACAACAGTGACGTCATGACACACTTTGAAATGAACACCCAGTAGTACTTCATATGTTTCTGTAGAAGAAAAAAGAGTGAGCGAAAGACAGTCGGATAATCTGTCAATTGGTTAATAGGGTATCGGTTAATCGGGGTTCTACTGTATTAATTTAAGTTACGTATTGTAAATAACTTCTACTTCTGATTTGAATTTATAATTTTTAAACATAGATATCGGTATTTCCAAATCATATACAGTTTGATCCATAATTAAGGCTATGATTTTTTAGAACTAGAGTGACGCATTTTGCCATTTCAAATAAAATTACTTATTTCTACTGTATATATATATATATATATATATATATATATATATATATATATTTTGTGGGAGGAATTTAATAATGCATATTTAGAAATTTGTTCCAATTGAATTTCGTTCTCGCCATCCCACTGACTTCACGTGATCCCAACTGTTCCAGCTTCAGTGCTAGTAGCTTACGTACGAAACCTTCAGCCAGACCGGAAAAAGTAAACAAGCCTAGCCTGTCCCCACACCTCCGTTCAACACTCCACTATCAGTTAACCTGTATCCGCCCCATCGGGGCCTGAACTTCAAAGTCTAGTAATGGGTCGTTCCTCGTTTTTCGAGAAACCGGCCATAATTATGTCTTTTACGATTATGTAGTTATACGAGTGTATTGTGAACGATAATGATTTTTTTATTTGTTTTCATATCAACTTAGTGTTTAGTTCAAGTTGTAACATGAATGAAAGCGAATAGCTACATTTAGGGCCGATTATATAAACCATTTAATCTTAGATTAGAGGTTAAATTGATCCTCGTTGTAGCTGAACTTGAAATGTTGTGTTGTATAAAGTCTAATCTGAGATTAATTTGCCTTAAACTAAAGTCAACTTTGACTGAAGAAATTTCTCCGATTAAGTTAGATGATCCAAGTTCAGTTATTTCTTTCTGTTTGAAATATACGAGTGACAGATTGTGCAAATAAAATATCCATTATTATTATTATTATTATTATTATTATTATTATATTATTATTATTATTATTATTATTAATAGATATGGAAGATACATTTATAAGTTATATATTTTTTCAATTTCTTGCCTTAATACACATTCTTATATTTTATAAGGCTCTATCGTGTTCAGCAGTATCAAATAACATAACCTATAATTACATTATGTTTATAACAACCATTAATTATTAATGGATATGATAGGTACATTCATAAATTTTCAATTATTACTAAACGAAAATTGTCGTTTTATAAAGCTTTATTATGTTTAGCAGTATCAAACACCATAACATGATAACAATTTGGAAAACAGCCAACCTTCTTCTTATTGTCCGCCATTATTTACAGTACACAAAACAAATCAATGTCTCCAACAGAGTGTACGGAAAGTCGCCAAAAAGTAGTTGGAAAGTTGCTAGATTTCTCAAGAAATAATAAATTTTGTCACTATGGGGTGCTAAAAAGTTCGCTAAATCCCTATTTAAGCAATATAAAAGTTAAAAGAAATTGTCGTTGAAAAAGAGTTAAAGTCGCTAGATTGGCGACACTGAACAAACCTGTACAACATGATCCGCACATCACATACTTCACCTGTTTATGCGATGTTGCCAAATCCTTTTCACTTGAACTTAGATTGCATTTGAACCAAGGTAATTTGATCGCAGAAAAGTTTTATACAATAGAAGTAGTGTCTGAACTCGGTTCATTTTCCGATCTTCGATCAAAGCTGATCTTTAATCAGGGAGTTTTATATAATTGGGCCTTAAAGTACCGAATAAATGTTTACGCCTATTAAAAGTAAAACATTTCTATCACGGACTCTGTGAAGCGATTTGTTACGGTGTTAGCACCTAGTTGAACACAACTACCAGCTGTTTTAGAGTTGTACACGTCTCCAGTAAACGTACTCTCCCCTTTAATGAAGAATATCCGTTGTGGATAGAATAGACAGCGATCGGGTTGTGTCTCAGTAATGGCTTATTCTTGTTTGATGCTTCCTGGCCTATACCTCGTTGCCAAGTTACCTCGAATGACGTAATCGGCTTTGCTATTATCGTCATAAGTGTGTCATGCATAACGCCTTCGGGAGACTGGATCATAAAGAATTTAAACTCTATGACAAACCCTGTAATTTCTTCATACTTTCACTGAATCGTAGGTCTGAGCTTTCAATCATATCTTTATAGAGTGAAGTTCGGAGAGCACCAATGACTTGCAAAAACAGTGGAACAATTTCCTACGTCTACATAATCTTTGACCACTTCACATTCCTAATGTACAAATGTACTCTTTTATTCGACTTTATGCTTCGGACATAAACAGAGATAAACATTTTTTGAAGGGCTAGTTTAGATTTGCGTAATATACGTCACTGTTCGTTAACAGAAAACCACAATTTAAGCCACACAGAGTTAGTGTGCACTCAATGTTGGTTGCTTGACTGTTGTCAGCCCACTTTGAGGTCTGTGGATATAGAGGGAAAAATTGGATCGGTGTCGGGTAGAGTTCCCGGGTAGCTCGGTGGTAGAGCGTTGGTACGTTTAACCAAAGGTCCCGGGTTCGATGCCCGGCCCCGGAACAATTTTTCCCTCGAAATTATTCAAATCAACTTCACAGGGAGTTACACCTGAAAGCTTGATTTGCGTAGTTTAGATTTCATTACAATCGGAATAAATTATTTACAATCATTAGGGGTTTTCGAATACTTGGAGTGTACTATAAGCAGTAACATGAGCTGCTGCCAGGAAGTCAAAAGGAGGATAGCAATGGCAAAGCAAGCTTTTAATATTAAAAGGAGCATCTTCTGCGGACCTCTGGAAAAAGAACTAAAGAAGGGACTAGTGAAGTGCTTTGTATGGAGTGCGGCATTGTGGGGGGCAGAAACGTAGACATTACGACGAAGTGAAGAGAAGCGAATAGAAGCATTTGAAATGTGGATATGGAGAAGAATGAAACGTGTGAAGTGGACAGACAGAATAAGAAATGAAGCTGTGTTGGAAAGAGTGGATGAAGAAAGAATGATGCTGAAACTGATCAGAAAGAGGAAAAGGAATTGGTTGAGTCACTGGCTGAGAAGAAACTGCCTACTGAAGGATGCACTGGAAGAAATGATGAACGGGGGAAGAGTTCGGGGCAGACAAAGATATCTGATGATAGACGACATTAAGATACGAGTATATGGATCATATGAGGTGGCAAAGACAAAGGCAGACAATAGGAAAGACTAGACAAAGCTGGGTTTGCAGTGAAAGACTTGTCTTGGGCAGAACACTAAATGAATGAATTATATCTATAATGAACTTATGACAATCGGTGATGATATAATAATACTTACATACTTACTGGCTTTTAAGGAACCCGGAGGTTCATTGCCGCCCTCACATAAGACCGCCAACGGTCCCTATCCTGAGCAAGATTAATCCAGTCCCTACCATCATATCCCAGCTCCCTCAAATCCATTTTAATATTATCCTCCCATCTACGTCTCGGCGTCCCCAAAGGTCTTATTCCCTCCGGCCTTCCAACTAACACTCTATATGCAATTCTGGATTCACTTATACGTGCCACATGCCCTGCCCATCTCAAACGTCTGGATTTAATATTCATAATTATGTCAGGTGAAGAATACAATGCGTGCAGTTCTGCGTTGTGCAACTTTCTTCATTCTCCTGTAACTTCATCCCTCTTAGCCCCAAATATTTTTCAAAGAACCTTATTCTCAAACACCCTTAATCCTTGTTCCTTTCTCAGAGTGGCAGTCCAAGTTTCACAACCATACAAAACAACCAGTAATATAACTGTTTTATAAATTCTAACTTTCAGATTTTTTGACAGCAGACTAGATGATAAAAGCTTCTCAACCGAATAATAACAGGCATTTCCCATATTTATTCTGCGTTTAATTCCCTCTCGAGTGTCATTTATATTTGTTACTGTTGCTCTAAGATATTTGTATTTTTCCACCTCTTCGAAGGATAAATCTCCAATTTTTTTATTTCCATTTCGTACAATGTTCTGGTCACGAGACATAACCATATACTTTGTCTTTTCGGGATTTACCTCCAAAACTATCGCTTTACTTGCTTCAAGTAAAATTTCCGTGTTTTCCCTAATCGTTTGTGAATTTTCTCCTAACATATTCACGTCATCCGCATAGACAAGCAGCTGATGTAACTCGTTCAATTCTAAACCCTCTCTGTTATCCTGGACTTTCCTAATGGCATAATCTAGAGCAACGTTAAAAAGTAAAGGTGATAGTGCATCTCCTTGCTTTAGCCCGCAGTGAATTGAAAAAGCATCAGACTGAAACTGGCCTATACGAACTCTGCTGTAAGTTTCACTAAGACACATTGTAATTAATTGTACTAGTTTCTTGGGAATACCAAATTCAATAAGGATGTTATATAAAACTTCTCTCTTAACTGTTCCATATATCTTTCTGAAATCTATGAATAACTGATGTACTATCTCCTTATACTCCCATTTTTTCTCCAATATCTGTCGAATACAAAAAATCTGATCAATAGTCGATCTATTACGCCTAAAACCACACTCATGATCCCTAATAATTTCATCTACATAGAGTTAATCTTCTCAAAAGAATATTGGACAAAATTTTGTACTTTTGCAAGTAAATAACTTTTTGTACAACGAAAAACAGACATAACCCGAGATATTGATTAAACTTCTAATAGCACTTGGAGCGTAAAATTTGGTGTCGTTGATGGAACTAGGATTTCGAGTGATTTTTTTACGAGATAATTACGTCACTTACAAAGATTTTAATGCGAACATGAGTTTTCGTGTTACACAATTTCTCTCTCTCTCACAAAAAAAAAAAAAGAAATCTCTTTAATTCCGTAAGCAAAATTGCTTTCTCCCTTCTTTTTGATAAATACAAACTAATGGAATTAGAATAATTGCCGCAGACGGACGGGACACGTTCGTAAATAAGTACTGGGGGTAAAGTTTCATTTGTGTAATTCAGTTAATTAAGAACCACGTCAATTAGCCTTGAACCATTCTTAAAGAAAGCAGGGTGGCTCGCCGCCCTTCTGTTCTGGATACTGAACGTGTTATATTTCGTAATACAATTACAGAGAGCCTTTCTCTCTTTTAAATTAAATGACACACCATGACAAATTCGATTCTTATTTAAACCTAATGACAGTATTAATGTGTGATCTTTTATAAAGTTACTGAGAACAAGGAAAATGTTCTGGAAACTTTGATTTCATGGCTTGATTAAATAGAAATTGACGTTAAAACAAATTCCGTCAAAACTCATGTACAGAATGATCGTTCTCCCTTCTATTGATTCTTACTTTCTTTGTTTCTTTCTTTCTTTCATTCTTTCTTTCTCTCTTTCTTTTTCTTTCTTTCTTTCTCTTTTTCTTTCTTTCTTTCTTCCTTTCTTTCTCTTTCTTTCTTTCTCTTTCTTTCTCTTTCTTTCTTTCTCTCTTTCTTTTTCTTTCTTTCTCTCGCTCTCTTTTTCATTCTTTCTTTCTCTCTTTCTCTCTATTTCTTTTTTCTTTTCTTTCTCTCCCTCTTTCTTTCCTTCTTTCTTTATTCCTTTCTTTCCTTCCTTCTTTCTTTCTTTCCTTCTTTCTTTCTCTCTGTCTCTTTCTTTCTCTTTCTTTTTTCTTTCTTTCTTTCTCTCTTTCTTTCTCTTTTTGTTTCTTTTTCTTTCCTTCTCTCTCTCTTTCTTTCTTTCTTTCTTTCTTTCTTTTTCTTTCTTTCTTTCTCTCTTTCTCTCTCCCTATTTCTTTCTTTTTTCCTTACTTTCTTTCTCTCCCTCTTTCTTTCTTTTTTCTTTCCTTCTCTCTCTCTCTCTTTCTTTCTCTTTCTTTCTTTCCTTCTTTCTATTTCTTTCTTTCTCACTTTCTCTTTTTCTTTCTCTCTCTTTCTTTCATTCTTTCTTCCTTCTTTCCTTCTCTCTCTCTTTCTTTCTCCCTCTTTCTCTTTTTCTTTCTCTTACTTTCCTTCTTTCTTTCTCTTTTCTCACTCTTTCTTTCTTTCTCTCTCCTTTTTTTCCATCTTTCTTTCTCTTTCTTCCTTTCTTTCCTTTGTTTTTATTCCAGTAATTCCATCTGTATTTATTTCCACCTTGTCGAATTCAGTTCTTTTGTACTTCTTCTTCACGATCATATCTACTTCCTACTTTATTCTTTTTTCCATGTTATTTCATTCTTACTATATTCCTTCTTTTTCTCTTGTCCTCACAGTTTCTCCCCTCTCGCTTTCTTTGTCATTTAAATAATCTCTTTCTTAGTTTCTGTCCCTGTTAGTATACTGTGCTACACCTTTTCCAGGTGTATTTCAGAAAGTATCAGCTATTGTTTTTCATACTAGTCTTTTGATTTTCTGAAAGTATCAGTTATATTTTAGATTAATCAATTTAATTTAGGAATGTGTCGTTTGTACTTCAAATTTTCCGGTTTTACTTCAGAAATTTACAATTATATATTTCTGAAGTTATCATTTACATTTCAGGAAACATAGTAATTTGAGAACAACTGATTTCGTTACCATTGCAATATTATATTTGTGTTGCTGTTATATTTCATTCTTTGAGTTTACATTTTTCATTATATTATTACAAACGGAGTCATCTTAGAATTTCTAACGTCATGGTTCCTGGTGTTGTGGACCAGAGGTTGGTTAATCTGAAGAATAGAATTGATGAAGCCAAAACAACAGTATTGTTGATGACGTTTGTGCTCGTACACCACATCACAGTAGAATTCATCATGCTGCCATCTTAACGAAGGAAAATATCTCCGTTGGATGTTAAAAAATTTAAAAATCTTTTGATATAAAATTTATATTTTCTGAAATAAATATTATTAACCTCAATTCAATTTATATTTTCTGAAATAAAGCTTATTAATCGGAAATCCAATTGACATTTTCTGAAATAAGCCTTATTAATCTGAAATACAATTGATATTTTCTGAATTGAAGTTTATTAATCGGAAATGTAATTGATATTTTCTGAAATAAAGCTTATTAATCGGAAATGCAATTGATATTTTCTGAAATAAAGCTTATTAATCGGAAATGTAATTGATATTTTCTGAAATGAAGTTTATTAATCGGAAATGCAATTGATATTTTCTGAAATAAAGCTTATTAATCGGAAATCCAATTGATATTTTCTGAAATAAGCCTTATTAATCTGAAATGCAATTGATATTTTCTGAAATTAGCTTTTTAATCTGAAATGCCAGTAATATTTTCTGTAATAAAGCTTATTAATCTGAAATACAATTGATATTTTCTGAAATGAAGTATTATTAATCGGAAATGCAATTGATATTTTCTGAAATAGAGATTATTAATTCGAAATGTAATTTATGTTTTCTGAAAAATAATGTAAAGCCATTGTCTTCTGGACTGTTTGCAGAAACTGCGTCGATACAACTGCATTCAAAAGAGCACAATAATTCTGCGCTATTGTTAGTAGTGAAAGAGCAGACACAAATATAATAGCAGTGGTAAAATTGTTCATTTCATCAAATGCTGGAAATTATCGTAATGGACTCTGAAGTCATTCCATCTTTCTTAAGCTGTATTAAAACAATTCTGTTCTTCTGTGTTATGATGATTGTGTAATCGTCTTTTAGTATATCGTGAAGAGTGACGGGGAAATCTGCAGCTTGGCGGATGATCGGTTTTTGCCGTGGTAGTGAACGTCTGCCTACGAACACAAATCGGCTTACTTACGTATCAATGCTCGAGTTTCTTATACCAGCCTCCTAATTGGATGGCATCATCGTGTTGCCTACGTAACGCATGTTGTCTTTGTACGAGGCCCCAATAGCCTGGAGACAACATTGAACGCGCCCGACTTCGTTCAATCTCGAGTCAGATATTGCGAACCCCATGGAATTTATAACTTATGTACAGTAAATTGTTGGTGGTGTCGTGCACTAATGGAATTGCAACATCTTATTAAGGGCACTAAGTTTTTGTTCCCCAACATCGGATATTAACTGACCTTTCGAACGAAAATAACATTTTTAAAGTGAAATGTCTCAGCTCAAGACAAATTAAATGAATAATCATGTAATAAAAATTTTAACACCTGAAATCAGTTTCTTAGCAACAGCAATTACTTTTGTCATACTATACTGACGTCATTTGCTTCGCAACGCTTAGCAACTGATCATTCAGTTGAAATATAATAATTTCAATGTGAATACTTGTACTACATATATCGATTGCTAAGAAATGGTGCCTCGTATCTACAAAAATGGTAATTTAGTTTAACTACACTATTATTCAGATTAACTACGTTATTATTACTTACTTACTTTCTTACTTTCTTACTTACTTACTTACTTAATTACTTACTTACTTACTTACCGACTTTTAAGGAACCCGGAGGTTCATTGCCGCACTCACATAAGCCCGCCATTGGTCCCTATCCTGAGCAAGATTAATCCATTCTCTATCATCATATCCCACCTCCCTCAAATCCATTTTAATATCATCTTCCCATCTACGTCTCGGCCTCCATAAAGGCCTTTTTCCCTCCGGCCTCCCAACTAATACTCTATATGCATTTCTGGATTCCCCCATACGTGCTACTTGCCCAGCCCATCTCAAACGTCTGGATTTAATGTTCCTAATTACGTCAGGTGAAGAATACAATGCGTGCAGTTCTGTGTTGTGTAACTTTCTCCATTCCCCTGTAACTTCATCCCTCTTAGCCCCAAATATTTTTCTAAGAACCTTATTCTCAAACACCCTTAATTTCTGTTCCTCTCTCAAAGTGAGAGTCCAAGTTTCACAACCATACAGAACAACCGGTAATATAACTGTTTTATAAATATTAACTTTCAGATTTTTCGACAGCAGACTGGATGATAAAAGCTTCTCAACCGAATAATAACACGCATTTCCCATATTTATTATGTGTTAAATTTCCTCCCGAGTATCATTTATATTTGTTACTCTTGCTCCCAGATATTTGCACTTCTCCACCTCCTCAAAAGATAAATTTCCAATTTTTATATTTCCATTTCGTACAATATTCTCGTCACGAGACATAATCATATACTTTGTCTTTTCGGGATTTACTTCCAAACGTATCTCTTTACTTGCTTCCAGTAAAATTCCCGTATCTTCCCTAATCGTTTGTGGATTTCCTCCTAACATATTCACGTCATCCGCATAGACAAGCAGCTGATGTAACCCGTTCAATTCCAAACCCTCTCTGTTATCCTGGACTTTCCTAATGGCATATTCTAGAGCGAAGTTAAAAAGTAAAGGTGATAGTGCATCTCCTTGCTTTAGCCCGCAGTGAATTGGAAAAGCATCAGATAGAAACTGACCTATACGAACTCTGCTATACGTTTCACTGAGACACATTTTAATTAATCGAACTAGTTTCTTGGGAATACCATATTCAGTAAGAATATCATATAAAACTTCTCTCTTAACCGAGTCATATGCCTTTTAGAAATCTATGAATAACTAATGCACTGTATCCTTATACTCCCATTTTTTCTCCATTATCTGTAAAATACAAAATATCTGGTCAATAGTTGATCTATTACGCCTAAAACCACATTGATGATCACCAATAATTTCATCTACATATGGAGTTAATCTTCTCAAAAGAATATTGGACAAAATTTTGTACGACGTCAACAAAAGTGATATTCCTCGAAAGTTACTACAGTTATTACATTCACAAAACTAATTTTTGTCCTCGAATAGAAAACCTTGCAAAGCATAAACATATATAAAAATTTTGTCTAGTTTGGAAAAAAATTATTTTAAAGCAGTTAGTCTAATCACCTGCAGATAGAAGGTATCACTTCCTGTCCAAGGGCAGGTTTTTCACTGCAAACTCAGCATTTTCCAATCATTTCTATTTTCTGCCTTCCTCTTAGTCTCCGCATGCGATCCATATACCTTGATGTTGTCTATCATCTGATATCTTCTTCTGCCTAGAACTCTCCTCCCGTTCACCATTCCTTCCAGTGCATCCTTCAATAGGCAGTTTCTTCTCAGCCAGTGACCTGGCCAATTTCTTTTTCTCTTCCTGATCAGTTTTAGTATTATTCTTTCTTCACCCACTCTTTCCAACATGGTTTCATTTCTTATTCTGTCTGTCCATTTCACATGCCCCATCCTTCTCCATATCCACATTTCAAACGCTTCTAGTCGTTTCTCTTCACTTCGTAATGTCCATGTTTCTCTACCTCATACGTGCTACTAATCTTTTCCTTAGTCATTTTTCCTGAGGTCCGCAGATGCTCCTTTTTCTATTCAAAGCTTCCTTTTGCCTTCTTGCCAGCAGCTCAAGTTACAAAGTTATTCATTCACAATAGACACAGTTCTTAAAAGAAACCTCCTCCAGTATCTCGTACCCTTCTCGACACCTCTGAAAAGCGACCAATGTCATCCACGGCGTCACTTTGTTCTAAGCTTCTAATTAGACTGCTCTACAGCTGTTATAATGACCTGCCTATTTCTAAAGCGTACCCCTCTCAGTGGTTCTTTCATCTTAATAAAGAGGGACTGATATTCGGACGATGCTTTAGAATTTCCCAGTTTCACCTGCTAGGTAAATTAACCTCTTGGACAACCACGTGACAACGTGAAACACATTGGAATGAGGGTTCAAGACATTTCGACGCATTGTTGGTTTTAAATAGTGTTTCAAAATGTGAATTCATTCTCTTTTACTTTTTTAATCAGTTATTTCACTGCGCCTTATAAATTCCTTTATTTGTAGAGTATATGGGGATAGCGAGATTTTATTTTTGTGAAATGAGTACGAGGTTTCACCATGGATAACCTGACATTCGTGGGTATTATTTTCGATTATTTAACGACACTGTATCAACTGCGAGGCTATCTAGTGTCGGTAGAATTTTATTGGTAATAGCGAGATGTTTGTTTGGTAGGATGAGTCTTGAAGATTTGTCCGATATTCGCTAGTGTTTTAATTCGATTATATAACGACTGATAGTGTAATAGGGCACCTAACAAAACTCTCTTTCGGCAGCTTCAACCACGCTGAGGTCGACAATCTGACTCGAGGATTCGAATTCCATTTTTGTATGAATATTTGTCCGTTGTTGATGTGATATTTATCAATATGTATTGTTCAGTGGAGATCCATAGTCGTGCTGTCTCCCAAGTTATAAAAGTCTTACTCTGTATTGGTCTAAAGTTAGGTCGATAAATAAACCAAATATGAGCGTAGGTCAAGGCCCGCCCTTGCCCAAAGAAAGGAGGAATATTGCAGATGAAGAGCAATTTATGCCAAAGAGGGAATAATACTAATGGAGAAAGTTAAAAAATGATTATCTTCCAAGTTTGTGCACTCACGAAATGTTGAATCAGGACTGTTCTAACGGACGAAGCATGTTGCACGAATATCACAGACCAGACACGCATGCAACATTTGGCTAGAAATGCTCATGGGAGAAGTCCTTACAGATAATACTGTGTACTTATTCCACATTGCGTTCAATCGCACGTGTTACTTATGTCGACGAGATGATTGATTGACAGGTAATGAAAGATCTTAAGCTTACACAGTGATTATGTTCAGAAGAACAGCTTAACATTTCTTTAGATATCTATAACCTATTTCCTGAAAACATTCTTGAGAGATCCATAATAAAAATAATTTTCTGAGAATATGCTTTATAGACCGATAATAATTTCCTCAGGCCATATTTCAGACATCCGCAAAAAATATTTCTTTTTGAGGGAATACTTCAGATATCTATATTAATCTTCTATTCCTCAGGACATACACCAGATACCCATGACAATCTTGTATTCCTCAGAATATACTACATACATGCATAATAATATCATATTTCTGAAAACACACTTTTGATGTGAATAATAATCTCCTGTTTCTCCACAAATACTACAGATGTCCATAATAACCTCATATTCCTCACAGCATACTTCAGATATCCAAAGTAATCTCATGCTCCTTAGAACACAGTACACATATACGTATATAATAATCTCATATTCCTCAGGACATACTTCATATATCCATAATAATCTCATATTCGTAAGAACATACTACAGGTATACATAATAATACCATATTCCTCAGTCCATATTGCAGATGTCCACTATAATCTCCTGTTTCTCAGAATATATTACAGATATCCGTAACAATTTCATATTCCCCAGGACATATTTCAGATATTCATAACAATCTCGTATTCTTCAGTACATACCACACATGTCCATATTTATGTCATATTCCCCGGGATATTCTACAGATGTCCATAATAATGTCATATTCCACTGAATACATTACAAAAGTCCATAATAATCTCATATTCACGAGGATATATATCAGATATTCATAACAATCTCGTATTCTTCAGTACATACAACAAATGTCCATAATAATCTCATATTCCACGAATTATATTGCAAAAGTCCATAATAATCTCATATTCACCAGGAAATATTTCAGATATTCATAACAATCTCGTATTCTTCAGTATATTCTACACATGTCCATATTTATATCATATTCCCCGGGATATTCTACAGATGTCCATAATAATCTCATATTCCACGGAATATATTACAAAAGTCCATAATAATCTCATATTCACCAGGATATATATCAGATATTCATAACAATCTCGTATTCTTCAGTACATACTACAAATGTCCATAATAATCTCATATTCCACGGAATATATTGCAAAAGTCCATAATAATCTCATATTCACCAGGATATATATCAGATATTCATAACAATCTCGTATTCTTCAGTACATGCTACAAATGTCCATAATAATCTCATATTCTACGGAATATATTGCAAAAGTCCATAATAATCTCATATTCACGAGGATATATATCAGATATTCATAACAAACACGTATTCTTCAGTACATACTACAAATGTCCATAATAATCTCATATTCCACGGAATATATTACAAAAGTCCATAATAATCTCATATTCACCAGGATATATTTCAGATATTCATGACAATCTCGTATTCTTCAGTACATACTAAAAATGTCCATAATAATCTCATATTTCCCGAATAACAGGTTAGTTGCCAATTCACAAGGGTGGTGTAGTGGTAGTAGTGATGACAATGGCAACGACGATGAGGAGGATGATGATGATGATGATTATGATGATGATGATGATGATGTTGGTAATGGTGTTATTCGCTTTCAATTCTCGTCATCTGTGTTAACAATGGCAAAGATTATGAGTGTAGAGAAATTGGTGATAAAAGCCCGGACTGGAAACACATAAATCAGGAGCAGGTGTCGAAGAAATAAGACGGTCGATTCGTCGGCCCTCTCTCCGGGGGGCCTTATGACGCACTGTAGTCTGCTCCTGTCACATGTGTTTAGTTTTCCTGGAAATTAATCATAACTGATGCACAGATCAATATCGGCTACCGTAGGGATTGTTAGTTCGTATCCCATTCTCTAGAGAGGTTCTGTGTCACAAGCTACTATGCGTTACGTTCTCGAATATAGGCCTACGTACATCTAATAAAACACACATCAGACTAAAGAGTATCTGTTCAGTCGTTCATTCATTCATTATGTTCTGCCGGCACTGAAGGAAGCAAAAGATGGTAATAATCGAACAAATGCAATATTTTTCATTGTTACAATTAATTATACAGGATAGATGTCCAAAGAAAAGTGCAATGTGTTTTGTGGCTGGCAAAATTTGAATCTGTGACACGTGTACGACGTGAATTTCGTCGTTGGGATAGACAGTTGGGGAAAAAGCGTACTGCAAAACCATCGACGAATGATGAAACGGTATAAGCCATCTGAAGAGCTTTAGTTCAGAGTCAAAAGAACAAAAAAAAAAGACCAATGATGTCATGTCCGGTGATCGTGGAGGCCATTGCTTCCATCCTCCCCTCCCAATCCAGCGCCATGAAAATATTTCATTAGGAATATCCATAACAATGTTGGCATGCTGTGGAAGAGCACCGTCTTGCTGAAAGATCACATTGTCATCAAACTGGGGTATTGTTTTTTGTAAATGTAACATTGAACAATTATTTTGCAGAACGAAAATTTACATTTGATCGGATCAAATTTCTGTACATTTGAAGGACAAAACTAAAATTATTTTAATCACTTGTTATCTATCATAGTACACTGCTCTCTTAAACTGGTTGAGCATATTGGGAATTAAATCAATGGTTTTCCTATGAAATGTTTCATATAATACAATTTTTATCTCGAATAGGAAGAAAAACCGAGTAAAATTGGAGTAATTGCTTTCTTTGAATGTAATATTGAAAAATTATTTTGCAGAACGAAAATGTACATTTGTTCGGATCAGATTTCTGTATATTCGAAGGCCAAAACTAAAATTCTTTTAATCACTTATTATCATAGTACACTGCTCCCTTAAACTGGTTGAGCATATTGGGAATTAAATGAATGGTTTTCATACGAAACGTTTCATATAAAACAATTTTTATCGCGAATAGGATGAAAAACCCGAGCAAAATTGGAATAATTGTTTTTTTTTTATGTAATATTGAAATAGTAAGATGCGTTACAAGAGCGGTATGTTGAAGTTTTCATGTTCGAGGAAAAGTTTGAAAAAGCGAAACGTAGTTGAGCTTCTTTAATTTCCGAGAATTGAAAGAAAACATACAGCTCGTGTATCGTACATTATTTTGTGCGAAGATCGTTTATTACATACCTGAAAGACGAATTTCTAATTAGTTGCAATGAAATCTCCATCTTGGTTTCTGTTCAATGACGGCAAATTTGCAAAACAAAAATATCTATCTTCAACATTGTTGCTTTAAAATGTTTTCTGTGTTTACTATACTCCAGCAGGCCGTGATATACGTCTGTCTTTTTTTCCCCCAGTCTATGATGAGTCTGGAATCTTGTTGAATTTTTTCACGGCTTCCTTAATGTTACTTGCATCACGAATGCAGTAACTTTAGTGGAGTTGTAGAGTTTACTTAATTTTTGCAAATATTTAAAAACAATAATTAACAGTGCAATTTAGGTGAAATTGCAGTGGTAAGTTTCCAATTTATAATTATTACTATATTGAACGTCTCTAAAATAATATGTTGAAAGCCTAAAGCAGTAAAATGAATATGTCACTTAAGCAGTAAGAAGAGGGAAATTGTTATGTGTGTTAGGTTGGGAATACTGAATGTGGAATTTTAGACTTTCCGCGGATTGGTTTTGTGCGGAAACCAAGCAAATACGCACGATCTCGCACAAAATTATTTTGCAGAACGAAAATTTACATTTGATCGGATCAAATTTCTGTACATTTGAAGGACAAAACTAAAATTCTTTTAATCAGTTATTATCATAGTACACTGTTCTCTTAAACTGGTTGAGCATATTGGGAATCAAATCAATGGTTTTCCTATGAATTGTTTCATATAAAACAATTTTTATCTCGAATAGGAAGAAGAAACGAACAAAATTGTACGAGTATTAATCTTATAGGGCCGTATTCATAGACATTTTTAGCGCGGGCTTTCGGTGCATGATCAGCGTTTTTCGTATTCATAAACCAGTGTTAGCGATAGGATATGATTTGAATTCTGTACTAGTAACCAGTGGATAGCCGGGGCTAGCTTAGTAAGCTCGTAGCGCGTGCTGCGAAATGTCTATGAATACCACCCTCAATGTTTTATTTTAACTGGCAGAGTTAAGACCACTTGCCCTTCTCTTCCACTCAACCAGTATGATGTAAAATTACTACATTGCTATAAACAAGTACAAATGTGCATCTCGATTCGATAAAGCACGTGTAACAACCTTACATATTGCAAGTTAAATATTTATATGAAGTCTTCGGCTATCAAGTCGAGGGAAGTGACAGATCTGTCCTTCTGATTGTAACACAGCCTTTCAAATGTAAATGATATATAAGATACATCTCCCCACTCCGTGTCCCCTTAGTCAGAAGGCTCTTAACACCTTTCAGGACCACGCCTCTACCCGGAGCTGTAAATAATCGATAAAAATGTCTTTCTCGCCTGTATAAAAGACACTTCTTTCGCAGTAAAGACAGAAGATAGAGAGCTGTAAAATAATAATTTGCATATTTATATTTTACGTGCTCTGCCAGTTTGGAGCACGAAATGTCCACGCCGTGACTGCACACACTGAATGTACGTAAGAGTACGTCGCCTCTGCATACATTACTTGACGCAGACAACGATACGGACTGAAACATTGACAGACTCAATGTCTGCTGTATGCTGTGACAATCTACAGAGCAGTTTCTGGATCGCTGAACTATCTGAATCACAGATCAGCTTTGAAATTGTTCAGATAGTGAGATACTTAAATAAAATATTTATCAAGAAAGTGACACGTATACACATAGTTTGTCGTACGTTATATACGTTTCGTAAAAATTCATTTCCTTTGTAATATTACCAATAATACAGTGTGCGACATAAACAACTTACCGACAACAATGATATTCTATCACAGACAGCGTTATGGCATGGATGAATATATAATAGGATGCGAAACTTACTGAATTTCCCATAACACATACTAGAGGCCCTGTTGTAGAAATTGATCTTGCTGCCACCTGTTGGGAGGAGGGGCGTTATTACATCTAGCAGCGCACAAAGTAGCGAAAAGAGTAACTAATTACTCCATGCATTTAGCAGCGCACCTGGTGACGAAAATGTTAAACTGTGCAGAAAGTATTCCCTCCCACCCTCATCCATATTCAAAACTAACCCAATTTAAAACAAAACGTTTACATTTTTATTCCTCACAGCATCTTCTACTGAAAATTCTTACCGGAGCCAACAGGAAGATAAAAGAGACGATCTATTTTACACTACCCAATTAAAATATAACCAGACAGAGACAAAAAATAAAGCAAAAAGGTTAGATAATTGGGATTGTATTCTTTGGGTATTTATTGTACAGCGCAATGGAAAAGTCTGCAAGAACTACTTAGATAGTTCAATTTATTATATTACTATTACTTTATAATACATTCAACAACACTATTTTTACAACGTCCATAAGCATCACTGTTTACACACACACACACACACACACACACACACACACACACACGTAGTATCACTTTATGTTCACTTATTAGCAAGTTTCTGTCTGCCATCTCGTCTCCTCGAGCAATATCTCGAACGGATAAATAGAGAACTCTGGGTAATCTACCCAACACGTAGTTCTAATATTCACCACCTACGACGTTGGGCGCTGATCATTTTATTTGAGCCCCCTGCCGCCAGATGGTTCTGACTACAGTTTCGCATCCTATTATATATTTATCCATGGTTATGGTTTGAATCTAATGGTTTCTTACTTAATCAACATAACTTTTAGCCTAAATTATCTGAAATATAAGGACAACAGACTCAACTATACAACATTTCTAGGACTTTTTTTTATAGACTCCAGTTTAACATGGGATAACCACATCGAATACATATGCACAAAGTTATTAAGAGTTTTATTTTTGTTAAAGAAACTAACGACTTGCGTTTATTAAAATTATTTAAGATGTGTTTACTTTTCTTTCTTTCAGTCGATAATCCGATATGCCCTAATTTTCTGGGGAAATGGAACCGAAATTGGAAGCGTTTTGATTTTGCAAAATAAAGCCATTAGAAGTTTATTGTAAATCAAACTATCAGGAACATTATCGGGCCCACACCTGTGGAGTAACGGTTAGCGCATCTGGCCTCGAAACCAGATGGCCGAGGTTCGATTCCCAGTCGGGGCAAGTTACCTGGTTGAGGTTTTTCCGGGATTTTCCCTCAATCCAATATGAGCAAATGCTGGGTAACTTTCGGTGCTGGACCCCGGACTCATTTCACCGGCATTATCACCTTCATCTCATTCAGACGCTAAATAACCTAAGATGTTGATAAAGCGTCGTAAAATAACCTACTAAAATAAAAAAAAAACATTTTCGGCCACTTTTCAGGCAATCACAGATTTTAACAATCATAAATTTATATAATATGTACGATCTAGTACTTTACACTCGACAAAATATCGACAATTATTACTTATTCATGGCCAATATCCATGATCATGAAATTAGGAATAGTGACTGGCATGACACAAATTAAATTCAGCAAGTAGATTGTTGTACGAAATTTTGTTATGGAAGTCCGAATAATTATATTTTTTAAAATAAAGTTATCTTGAGAATCGTTTTTGCATTTTTTTTTTCAATTTGATTACTGTGTGATTTACAAATGAGAGACCAAATTATTGAGGCATATTCGAATTTAGCGCAAAAATTACAATTAAAAGTGGATCTGTTCACACCTAATTCAGAAAATGAATGTTGTCTCTTACCAAATTAGAAATTTGAAGTCTTGTTTGTGTCATAGAACCATTCAGTCCTTGTATTATGCCGAAGTAGAATCGAGATTATCATATGGCATATGCTTCTAGGGGTCAAGTTCGAAGATGAGTGACGTTTTTATTGTTCAGAAGCATGTTGTGAGGTGCATGGCAGGTGTTGATAATCGTACATCATGTACGGAATATTTTAAGAGTTTTAACATTTTAATAGTTTAAGCTTTACATATTTCTAAACTTATGGAATTAATATACCAATAAGAACCATTTTTTTTATCGAAATAGTGATTTTCATTATTACAACATTTTTTTAAGAATAATTTTAATATTCCAGCACATCGATTGACAAGTTTCAACAAAACGTATATGGTGTATGCTTAAATATATACACCGTGTCCACACCAAAAATATACAGAAATAATAGCTTATAATTTCACAACAGTATATTATAATTCCTTAAGATAAAGCTCAATCAATAGAAAAACTCTCCAAGATTTCATTTCATACTTTTTCCATGGCCGTTCTTGTGTGCAGTGTTTCGTTTCAAGCTTATTGTTGCATGGTCATTGTTGTGTGAAATGTTTCGTTTCAAGGTTATTGTTGCATGAATGAAAATTTTCATTTATTAGTCTAGTTCCTTGTCAATAGAGATGTGGACGGTACAGCAAAAAGTTCAATGCGTGCTCTGGTTTGCAGAATTGAATTCAGTTACGCGTGTTCAGAGGCGTATATGGAGGGAATGGAATGTGGGTCCTCCTACACGCAAATCCATTTACGAGTGGGATAGAACTCTACGAGATAATGAAAGCTTGATTTCAAAGTCAGGGAAACATTCTAAAAGGCATGTGGCCGAAATGACTGTGGATCAGGTGCGTGAATCATTTGCTAGAAGCCCACGTAAATCACGTACCTTGATATGCTGGAGAACTTTGCTATTCCACAATTTCCGCCAGGTTTAACATTTCAGAAGGATGGTGCTCCATCATACTTCCATCGAAATGTTAAAACGTTTTTGGATGTAACATTCTAAGAAATTGGATTGGTAGGGGTGGGTCAACTTGTTGGCCGCCTAGATCCCCGGATTTAACTCCCTTGGATTTTTTTTTTTTGCATGGGGATTTATTAAAAAATTTTGTGTACACCAGAAACCTTCGTAATTCTATTGATTTGAGATAGCGTATTATTCAAGCAGTTAAGTTTATAACACCTGATATGTTGGTGAACACTTGGCGAGAGGTTGAGTATCGTTTTGGTACCTGTCGAGCTATAAATGGTGCTCATGTTGAAGTGTACTAGTGGGAATAAAAACTTTTGTGCGAGATCGTGCATATTTGCTTGCTTTCCGCAGAAAACCAATACGCGGTAAGTGTGAAATACCACATTCAGTATTCCCAATGTAACACACATAACAGTTTCCCTATTCTTACCGCTTAAGCGTCATATTCATTTTACTGCTTTAGGCTTTTAACATATTATTTTTAGAGACGTTCAATATAGTAATAGTTATAAATTGGAAACTTACCACTGCAATTTCACCTAAATTCCATTGTTAATTATTGTTTTTAAATATTTGCAAAAATTCAGTAAACTCTACTACTCCACTAAAGCTATTGCATTCGTGATGCATGTA
The DNA here is from genome assembly GCA_025594305.2 of Periplaneta americana. Lineage (NCBI taxonomy): Eukaryota > Metazoa > Arthropoda > Insecta > Blattodea > Blattidae > Periplaneta > Periplaneta americana. The sequence continues at coordinate 147,530,309 of JAJSOF020000011.1, read as the reverse complement.
ACATTAAGGAAGACGTGAAAAAATCAACAAGATTCCAGATGCCGATGTTATTACTGCAATATGTTATATAAATAATATTGTTAAAATATTAGAATGAAAAATAAATCATTACATAACCTTACCGTTTGTTTTAAGTTCGCATTCATAGACTGGGGGAAAAAAAAAGACAGACGTATATCACGGCCTGCTGGAGTATAGTAAACACAGTAAACATTTTATAGAAACAATGTTGAAGAGAGATATTTTTGTTTTCCAAAATTGCCGTCATTGAACAGAAACCAAGATGGAGATTTCATTGCAACTAATTAGAAATTCGTCTTTCAGGTATGTAATAAACGATCTTCGCACAAAATAATGTACGATACACGAGCGGTATGTTTGTTTTCACGTTCTCGGAAATTAAAAAAGCTCAACTACGTTTCGCTTTTTCAAGCTTTTCCTCGAACATGAAAACATCAACATACCGCTCTTGTAACGCATATTACTATTTCAGTTACTCTATACAATGCAGAAGAAATTTATTTAATAAACCTTATCCAAGTTAGGATATGAGCTGTTATTTGTGTATACTTTTAGTGTGGACAGAGTGTATAATGATTTGTCTAATGGAATTAAAAATACGAATGATTTAAGATATTTTAAAAGATACATAAAACTAATTTTAACAAACTTCTGTCCCTACAATTTAGATGAAATAGTGTGGGTTTACATTGGTGCTAATTTATTGTAATTTTACCTATTTTAATTATTGTTTTTCCTTTCTCTTTTTTGACAAGTCCTATGGTTTTTTAACACTTTTATGGACAAACAAGGAAATAAATAAAGAAAAATAAAATTACGTACAACCCACGCGTCTTTGTGGCTTGTTGTATCGCATTCATAGCATCGTTTTAGTAAGTGAGAATTCCGGAGAAATAGCCTTTATGGAAATATCCCCTTCTACATACCTGGCCGTCCGAAAACAACCGGGAGGCTCTTTAATATTTAAATGCCGGTATTTGTGGTGCAGCTTGCATCTGGTGCAGTTGGGGATAAATTTCCTGGAACCCACTGACTCAGCCGTTTGATGTGCGTAAGCGTGTGCCGCGGTGCGTGCTATGCGTATATACCCTATTGCGTGAGTCATTTAGTAATGGACCGAAAGGCACCTGGTTGCAATCTCTGGTACTTTGACTCATTTCCGACCTGACGCGTGAACGTACTATATGTGATCCGCATTTTAACACGATCTGCATCCAGTACAGTGGTTTGGTGCCGAGCCATTAACGTGATCACATGACAAGAACGCCGGCTTCACATTCGCCTCCCGACGCAGTGATGCAATTTTCAAACATTGTCATCGCCTGGAATAGTGGGTATAAAAACGAACACTCCACACAGAAAAGGCCTATTTTATCCTGTTTGAAAATAGAATATTCAGATATTTAAATCCTTTACGAGGACATCTGTAAAAGATTATAAGCGACATTTTATTATTAATTATGAGTATACCTAAGATTTTAGGGCTCTAAAATGTATGTTCAGACACCTAAAACAATTTACAATTCATGTTTTGATTTTCAGATAAGTAAGTTATTAAATACAGTAAATAATGTTAAAATGTTCAATCTTATGACTAGGGCTAGGATTTTGATGACCTATAAATTACAAAAAAAAAAAAAAAAATGTCCTAAAACAATGCATTTATGACCTAAAAATCTTTCTAAAATGTCCTAAAAATTGATCTTACATTCTAAAATTGGCTTAGTAGGAAAAGGATTTTTTGTGCTACTTAATTAAATTAAATTAAATTCTAGTACCAACATTTAAGTTTATTTAACTTTACATATTTTTTTTCTAATTGGTACACTTTAATTAATTATTTTACCTGATGTAGTTTCGATGTAGTCCACCACAAGGCCACTCTTATCCGGAATTAAAAGGTATAGAGGAGTCTATATTGAAGGGATGGTTGAACTGATCTATTACGTTGGGTGTACTACGTTAAAAGGGCAATATTTGTGTAGAAAAACGATTAAAATATTATACAAAATAATGGGTATTAGCCACCGGCGTAGCTCGGTCGGTTAAGGCCTGCCGATCCGGAGGTGCGCTCGGGCGCGGGTTCGATTCCCGCTTGGGCTGATTAACTGGTTTGGTTTTTTCTGAGGTTTTTCCCAACCATAAGGCAAATGTCAGGTAATCTATGGCGAATCCTCGGCCTTATCTCGCCAAATATCATATCACTATCACCAACTACATCGACACTAAATAACTTCGTAGTTGGTACAGCGCCGTTAAATAACCAAGTAAAAAATAAAGGGTATTAATGGACAAAATATGTAGACAAAATATGAAAGGAAATAAACATTATTTTATATTAATAATGGAGATTAGTGGCCAAAATTAAATGAAAATACCTAAAAAAATGTCCAAATAACACAAAAGTTGCTCTTATGAGTTGAAACAGGCGAAAAATGCAAAAAAAGAAATGCCCTAGCAAATTTGTCTTAAAACACTGAGTTTGAGCGACTGTGTTTCTGGCTTACTAGAAAAAGGATGCAATTTCATCAAAATCCTAGCCCTACTTATGACTTATCAATTTAATATAAACATTTGTAAATTATGTTAAATATAAATAATGTATAAACGTTTTCGCCTTTTACGGCATCATCAGATACAACTTGCTTCTACACTTTGTTAATTGTGCAGTTTGTGAAATTTATCTTGGAAATAGCTCCCAGTGGAATGTCTGAAGTTGAGTTAATGTTTGAGTGATTCGATCAATGTCACTTTCAAAATTCGCGCCTACCATTTTGCATTGGTGCTCTCAAGGCTTGCGGAATGTTGCGAGTACGATATTAATCAATATCGCATATGCTTAATTGGAAATCGATAGGTGCAATAGCATAAATGATAACAGTACTTTAATGTATGTTATTAAGATACAGTTACGTCACATGTAATAAGCGTATTATATTATTGTCGAGCAAAACATATATTATAATATACCTATGTTAATAAGTCAGTAACGATAAGTAGAAGCAAAATAAGGCTAAATGCAACAGCACCGCAATAGCAGAAAGCACAACGACCAGGTTAAGTTCTTAAGATCGAATGTCTTAACAATCGCGTAGAGTGATGTCAAAGCAAGCGCATTTTTCTGACCTTGACGTCGTGCGCGGGCAGCAAGCACTAAGTATGGAAAGAGGAAGAGTTGTGTATATGAATATGCAACCTGTTGGATTAAGAAAACAGTGGTGCACAAACTTCAAACGGAACGTGAAATTTTATGTCGTTATTTTTATATGGCTTCTTTCTGTTTAATATTATCTATATTGTCTGTAAAACAAAAGTACTAACACTGATTTCTTAATATTGCAGTTGTGTTTTAAATCTTAATAACATAATAGAGAGTTAAGAAGGAATATTCACTTAAATTCCATAGTAGTATAATATTATACTGTATTAAGTGGATGAAACACATCATTCCTAAAGAAAGTGATATTCCAAAGAAAGAGATCGAGTATGACATGATAAGTTGGAATTTATATTGATGGTATCTTTAGCCTTACAAAAGTAATCAATAAACTAATCAAAACAATATTACAGCACAAAGCAAAGTTACCTACGTACTGTATCTGTTTTAAGTGTAACTGATATTCCATAACAAAACTCTTATCGCATTATGATTTTAAGGTGATATTTGTGAGCAACTTCCTATCATCAGAATATTAAATTATTTTCTCGAAATGTGCTGAAGCTATAGACCTGACATTTTTACAACACATGGGCACGTATCTTTTGCTTATGATGTAACAGTAGTTGCTTTGTTAATTCATTTCCTTACAAATAATTTCCATGCGAATATTTTCAAAATTTTCAATACACTATCTTCAGTAATACGTATATACGGTATATTAGATTTACGAAAACATTCTGTAAGGCTACTAAATAAATAGGCCTATACCTGAAAATTTCACTTTTCTATACGAAAAGTTGAGAAAATATTTCTTTTGAATAAAAAAATCAAACTTGTGAAAAATGAGCATTAAAATTAAAACTTACATTCTTATAATGCACTTATACTTCTCAGGCAAATCTCAAAATTAACATGGATACAGTTTTAATAAGTTCTCTTCCCTTTATCTATTGAATCAGCGCTGGCCATCCCTGAATATAGCTCGACCAAGCGGCATATACCACCTCTTTCGTCTGTCTCTTTCCTTTCTGCTATAAAGCGCTCAGGCTCTCCTGGGCTCTAAAGTGCGCGCTTGCTCCTGTGGGCATCAATTGACATGCCTAGCGTAGACTATGCAAAAAGGTGACATCGTTATTGAAGTTAAGTTTAGTGGGATGGTACATTATAACAAGTGGAGCTATACGAATTCGACAGATTTCTCTCAGTGGATGAACAATTAAACAAGCATGGAATTTGAGGCTTTGTCTTTGGCGTAGTTTCAACGTACATCGGTTACCTCTATGTCTGTGAAGCTGAAACCTACGAGAATAAGAACTCTGAAATCATTTAAGATTATTATTTTCACAACACAGTCCAGAGTTACAAAATCTACACACAACTCTTCAAATTTTCTGCACTTACTTTTCTGCATAATACTGTTGCAGTCGTGGAGAAGTACGACCTGGAATAGTGCCACATTGTCAACATATAAAAATGCATTTCTTATATTTCGAATCTTTGTTACAATCTGCTCCCAAAACAAAATGATATGTCTAGATTTCTCTACAGTTGCCAGACCGGAATTCCATTCTACGAGTATTTATGCATGTGGATGTTTTGGCAAGTAAAACTCTGTGTGAAAAGGTCATGAAGACCTACTTTATGGTTTTAATATAATACACGAATGCCCTCAACATTTATCGGGAAAAATGTATATAAGCAACTCTGATCTTGCTTTTAAGTCACGATTGTGTGTTGCAATCTTGTCTAACACAAGGACGTTTGTTGCCAGTGTCGTGTCTTATATTGTTTAAGCCAGGGCCAGGCATGAGAGCGGCTCCGTTTAGCCGGCCAGAGCTGCTCTCGCTCCGCAAGGCAAGCCGGAGCAGAACGCTCACGCAGTGGCGGACTCGCATTACAGCTACCTTCCCTGCATTAATGTAACAAGAGCCACGGTTGTTCTAGTCATTCAGTCTGTCAGTACATAATAGTTTATAAGGATATTACATCAATCCATTGTGCAGTACAGACTTTATAACACTCTTATTAATTTAATGGAATAAACTTCGCTCTATGCACACACACAAATCATTAGGCTTATTCACATAATCCACATGCACACTGCTTTAACAATTACATAATGGTAGGCTATTAATAATATGAACATAAAGGATTACAATGAGACATAATGGTAGGGTGTTAATAATATAAACATATGTGATAAAGGATTACAACAATATAATATAATATAATATGTAACTTTATATAATATGATATGATATATCATAAACGGTAATATACTATACTATGATATAACTTAACATTTGTATAATTTAAAATTATATATTATTAAATATAAAATAACTTATAATGTAATATAAATATCAAATCGATACTCTTCTTAATCAGTTGGAGTGTTTTATGCCAAATTAAACACTTTGCTAATCCATTGCTCTCTACCAAAAAGAACTCCTCCTCCCATGATACATTAAAAGCATTAGTGTATGAGCGGAAGCTCCGTCTTCAAAGTTCTTCAAAGTCACCACTGCACCGACACTGAATGACGTACAGTATGCATACGTCACAGCGCTCGAAAGAAACGCTCTTTAAAGCACACGGCGCTCATTTCTCAGAATCACGTAATGTGCCCAGCCCTGGTTTAAGTGGAGATCCCGTGTCGTGCTAACCTGACGGTATGAGAGTCTCACATTGTGATTCGAAGATGACAGTAATATAGTACAATGGCATTTTTAATGAACGAAACAGCTTGCATTGAAACTTGGATATCCTCCTATACCACACAGGAACTGATGTATGATATGGAATAACATGCGGCACATGTTTGCTACCAGTATTAATAAATTATTCTGTAAGGTTCATATTTGTATACTTATTATCAGGGAAAGGGATTTGGAGTATTATAAAGAATGGTGAAACGTAGTATAGATATTCGTAGCTCAGTGACTGTCAAGCGAGCTGCGTCACGGCGCATGGAAGAGTACAGTCCACTTCATACAAACTTACACGCAACGTCTGTAAATATATTTCAGAATAAACAAATGGAATAGTTTAATGACATATAGTGACCTACATACAAAATCTGCATTTCTTTTTGAAGTACATGTGCTTTTCTTCGCAACGCACAAGACACCAATAAACAACATTACAAATATACATAATTAAATATGAACCTCTGCATCTTCGCGTGTCAGTGGACATATTGATGTTGATAGACAGTTGTCTTCTGTACGGAACTCGCCTCTGAATATGTAGATCCAAACGAAATGGCATTTTCAATTAATGCTATGCCTTGTTATAATAAATTGTAAATACTATTTTCAAATTTTCAAAATACAACTTTGCTCTGTTGCAAGGAAGGAAATTTTGTAACATGGAAAAACTCCGCTCTCCATCTGCAGAGACAATTAGAGAGTACTTGAAACAAGATACGTCAATTAAATTCACATGTTGAATGACGTCATTGGGACACATCTTTGTTAGTACATCTGCAATCCGACTAAGAATATCATATCCATAATTTTTAATCAAACTATGTTCATTTTTTCACCAACACGTTTTCCTACTTCACCTTCTACTGCACTCAGTTTATTTACAATAGTCCTCATAATATTTACTTGCTCAACTAGTTCTACTCCTGACTTTCCTAATTGAATAATGGCATCCGGTAAATATCCAAAATTTTACAATATCCGTGACTTCTTTCTCGATTGTTTCATCATTTAGCAGTTCCTGGCGTATTTGAATCGCAGCCGCGTCATCGGTATCGAAAGACTAGACCACTTTCTTCACAGATTGGAGGTGACGTGCGTAATAATTGCAAGCTTCTAAACATGACCCCCATCTCGTAGGATCTGGACATGGGGGAAGCGACAATTTAGGGAATTGTTTCCTGAATTTTGATACTTGATCTGGAGGTTTTACAAATATAGTCTTTCAATACTGTATTGTTAGTTGGTTTCACTTTCGGCATTGTACCTGCACTTCACTACTTTGAACTGCAAACCTGCATGTTGAAGTTCTTATGCGACAACTGTCCCGTTCACCTGTTGTTGACGTGTAGAGACCTGCGAGTATGTCATGCAGGGGAGGACTTGGTATAAAGGGTTGTAAACAAATGACTGTGTAGATGCCAATACTAGCTTTTACTACTCCAAATTCCGTTCCCTACTTATTATATATTTGTTACCTGTCCTTCTTAAAATAATATATATGTATCTATTAGGTACCTATCGTATTTTAATTATTTCAATAAACTTAAAGAAGTTCTCGGGGCTTCAAGTAAAATTCTGTGTTGCTTGGGTAAAGGGAGATAAGTCATAAAAATGAGTTTGAAGATAAATGAAAATTAAACTAGAAACCCTTATTGCAAATAATTTTCTACACAAATAAAGCACATCAACTGCTAGTATTCTTTGATTTTTGCACACTTATTTGTATAATTTAACTTGTGGGTTCATCTGGGAAACAAAATTCCACCTGCACAAAAAAAAGACTTATCCCCCTTTACCGGAACACCACAGAATTTATCACCGGATATTGTCTTTCAGTTTTCACGAAGTACTGGAATTGTGTTTATGTACATAGGCTACTTCGTTCTTTAAATTTTCCCATAGGTACAAACCTCGCGGCGAGAAATCGGGAAAGAGATTTCCAGCTTCATCTGCAGAATGTTTGCAGTTGAATGCTCCTGTTTGCACCCGATGCCTCGGTTTCCGTTTTCTTGTCTAAAACAGACCCAGTACTGCTTCTTGTTTTATTCACAATCCCGTACACAGTGGTGCTGTGGGGAAAGGCGATATCAGGCAAATTCATTTGAAATATTCATCGTCTTGTCCTCGGTGACTGAGTTTTCATGTAATTGTAGCGCATGAATGATTCCGTTACAAACGTCTATCGTACTTTGAATGACGATACTCAGCAACATACTGATTTCCAGCAATTCATCAACTCGTTTTATAAACTACAGTGAACTTAAAATTATTTATATGAACATGAAACGCACCAGAAAAAGGCTGCTATTACACTATCAAAGTTCTTTGACAAAGAATATTATAAATATTTTATCAAAGATCTTTGATAAAAGATAGGATTTTGGGTATATTACACTGCATAAAATCTTTTATAAAATAATTTATCAAAGATAACCTAAAATTAGGAACACAAGCTCAACTACACTTGTTCCACAACAGTTAACACGTGTTTCGAGGATTTGTTGATATTAATATTTATGCGTTACTTACTTACTTACTTACAAATGGCTTTTAAGGAACCCGAAGGTTCATTGCCGCCCTCACATAAGCCCGCCAGCGGTCCCTATCCTGTGCAAGATTAATCCAGTCTCTATCATCATACCCCACCTCCCTCAAATCCATTTTAATATTATCCTCCCATCTACGTCTCGGCCTCCCTAAAGGTCTTTTTCCCTCCGGTCTCCCAACTAACACTCTATATGCATTTCTGGATTCGCCCATACGTGCTACATGCCCTGCCCATCTCAAACGTCTCGATTTTATGTTCCTAATTATGTCAGGTGCAGAATACAATGCGTGCAGTTCTGTGTTGTGTAACTTTCTCCATTCTCCTGTAACTTCATCCCGCTTAGCCCCAAATATTTTCCTAAGCACCTTATTCTCAAACACCCTGAACCTATGTTCCTTTCTCAGAGTGAGAGTCCAAGTTTCACAACCATACAGAACAACCGGTAATATAACTGTTTTATAAATTCTAACTTTCAGATTTTTGGACAGCAGACTGGATGATAAGAGCTTCTCAACCGAATAATAACACGCATTTCCCATATTTATTCTGCGTTTAATTTCCTCCCGAGTGTCATTTATATTTGTTACTGTTGCTCCAAGATATTTGAATTTTTCCACCTCTTCGAAGGATAAATCTCCAATTTTATATTTCCATTTCGTACAATATTCTGATCACGAGACATAATCATATACTTTGTCTTTTCGGGATTTACTTCCAAACCGATCGCTCTACTTGCTTCAAGTAAAATTTCCGTGTTTTCCCTAATCGTTTGTGTATTTTCTCCTAACATATTCACGTCATCCGCATAGACAAGAAGCTGATGTAACCCGTTCAATTCCAAACCCTGCCTGTTATCCTGAACTTTCCTAATGGCATATTCTAGAGCGAAGTTAAAAAGTAAAGGTGATAGTGCATCTCCCTGCTTTAGCCAGCAGTGAATTGGAAAAGCATCAGATAGAAACTGACCTATACGGACTCTGCTGTATGTTTCACTGAGACACATTTTAATTAATCGAACTAGTTTCTTGGGAATACCAAATTCAATAAGAATATCATATAATACTTCCCTCTTAACCGAGTCATAAGCCTTTTTGAAATCTATGAATAACTGATGTACTGTACCCTTATACTCCCATTTTTTTCTCCATTATCTGTCGAATACAAAAATCTGATCAATAGTCGATCTATTACGCCGAAAACCGCACTGATGATCCCCAATAATTTCATCTACGTACGGAGTTAATCTTCTCAAAAGAATATTGGACAAAATTTTGTACGACGTCAACAAAAGTGATATTCCTCGAAAGTTACCACAGTTGGTTTTGTCCCCCTTTTTAAAAATAGGTACAATTATGGACTCCTTCCATTGTTCTGGTACAATTTCCTTTTCCCAAATAGCAAATACAAGTTTATAAATTTCGCTATATAATGCACTCCCACCCTCTTGTATTAATTCTGCTGGAATTTGATCGATACCTGGAGACTTGTACTTTTTTCAGATTGTCTATCGCAATTTCGACTTCTGAAAGCGTGGGTTCGGGTATAAATGGCTCAGCAGTTTGTATTTCAATTTCGTCCCGATCATTTTTATTTGGCCTATGTACATTTAGTAGTTGCGCAAAATAGTTTTTCCATCTGTTTAGGATTGATGGAGAGTCTGCAAGCAAGTCACCATTCTCATCCTTGATCACGTTTACCCTTGGCTGATATCCGTTCTTAAATTCCTTTATACCCTTATATAAATCTCGAATGTTTTTATTCTTACTATTTGTTTCTACCTCATTCAGTTTTTCCTTCAAGTAGCCTCTCTTTTTAATCCTAAGTGTACGACTTGCTTCCCGTCTTTCATTGAAATAATTATCTCTCTTCTCCTCAACTGGATCCTGTAAGAATTTCAATTTTGCCTGTTTCCTTCTTTCTACTACCATGCAACAATCTTCATCAAACCACGGTTTCTTTTTCTTAGTTTCATAATAACCTATGCTCTGTTCAGCTGCAATTTTGATATTGTCTCGGATATTTTCCTACATGCTATTAACATCTAACTCTTTGTCAACTTCGTCGGAACTTGCTAATACGGCAAACCTATTTGAAATTTCGACCTGATAATGTTGCTTAGCTTCCTCGTCCTTTAATTTCAAAATATTGAATTTAGTAATATTAACTTGTTGCTCTACTCGCTTGGCTACTGATAATCTTTCTCTTAATTCTCCAATCACCAAATAATGGTCAGAATTACAGTCTGCACCCCTGAAAGTTCGAATATCTACTATACTAGTATGTCTCCGTTTATCTATCAAGATGTGATCTATTTGGTTGTGTGTCAATCCATCTGGAGAAGTCCAAGTATATTTATGTATATCGTTATGGGGGAATATTGTACTTTTGACAATTAAATTTTTCGATGTGGCAAAGTTGACTAATCTAACTCCATTGTCACTTCTAATTGCGTGTAGGCTCTCTTTTCCAATAGTTGGTCTAAAAATATCCTCCGTCCTACTTTAGCATTGAAATCCCCAATAAAATTTTCATGTGATATCTAGGAACTGATCAAAAGTATGTTCCAATTCCTCATAGAAGCTATTCTTTATATGGTCGTCTTTCTCTTCTGTAGGGGCGTGAGCATTTATAACTATGATGTCGCACCATCTACCCTTAAGTACTAAATATGATAACCTGTCACTGATAAATTCGACCTTTTTTACTGCTGATTTTATTCTTTTATGAACAAAGAATCCTGTTCCTAATTGGTGATTATTGTTTCCTTCCCCATAATACAACAAGTAATCTCCTATTTGTGATATGCCATTCCCATCTAACCTAACCTCTTGTACTCCTACGAAGTCTATTCTGATAACCTAAAATTAGGAACAAAACCTCAACCAACACTGTTTCACAACAGTTAACACGTTGTTCCGAGGATTTATTGATACTAATATTTACGGTTAAGTTTATGATTTGTTGATACTAATATTTACGTCCTAAGTTTATGATTTGTTGATACTAATATTTATGCGTTGAGTTTATGATATGTTGATACTAATGTTTATGCGTTAAGTTTATGATTTGTTGATACTAATATTTACGCGTTAAGTTTATGATTTGTTGATGCTGATATTTATGCGTTAAGTTTATGATTTGTTGATACTAATATTTACGCGTTAAGTTTATGATTTGTTGATACTAATATTTATGCTTTAGGTTCATGATTTGTTGATACTAATATTTATGCGTTAAGTTTATGTTTTGTTGATACTAATATTTACGCGTTAAGTTTATGATTTGTTGATACTAATATTTACGCGTTAAGTTTAAGATTTGTTGATACTAATATTCACGGTTACGTTTATGATTTGTTGATACTAATATTTATGCGTTAAGTTTACGATTTGTTGATACTAATATTTACGCGTTAAGTATATGATTTGTTGATACTAATATTTATGCGTTAAGTTTATGATTTGCTGATACTAATATCTATGCGTTAAGTTTATGATTTGTTGATACTAATATTTACGCGTTAAGTTTATAACACCATGAATGAAGAACAGTCTTATGCTTGTTTAGCTACAATTAGTTCAATTACATAAGCATTTTACTGAAAAAGAAACAAAAAAACGCCTGTGAGTTAAACCGTGGTTTGCAAGACGTGATAAGAGAGATATCCATCAGAACTTATTGAAAGAGCTACAATGCGAGGACTTGAAAAGTTGTACAAATTATTATAAAATATTAATATTATATTATACAAATTATTTACTTACAAAATTTAATTTCCTTCACACTCCGATATCAAAATTTTTGTGATAGTAACTCCAGTTATATTTGCATTCCGCCATATTTGTTTCAAGATATAGATATTTATATCAAAGATAACAAGATGCATTTACATTTTATAAAGAATCTTTTACCAAAGAAACTTTTATGAAAGAAAACTCATTAACTGGCAACGCGCGTAACGGAACTCTAACCTAACTTTCTGTTAAAATATACGAGTGTAAACTATAAAATGTCGAGTCAGTCTCAACTGATGACTGTCATGAAGCGTCCATTTCTTTTTCCAAATAGTGCTAAGTTTATTTACTACGTGACCGTGAAAAATTGTGTAAAATCTGTGCGAAACTGCCACACACGTTATACAACTTTTTTTTTTAAGTTCAGTGTTCAAAAGCAAACTTATTAAGCATTTTCTTACTTCGTAGAGTAGGTTTAATTTTTACTTAATCAATAAAAGAAATGCTTCTCTCTTCTTAACTTTTACAATAAACTGTCTAGCTTTTATTAATCAGTTAATCTATTAGTACTTTGAATTTTATTGTATTTGTAAATTTAATATTAATTGTAATTATAATTGTAATTGTATTCTTAATATTGTAGTTGTAATCCCCTGGTAGAGGGGAAGAGAAGGCCTGATGGCCTTATTTCTACCATGTTAAATAAATAAATAAATAAATAAATAAATAAATAAATAAATAAGCCCGCCATCGGTCTCTATCCTGTGCAAGATTAATCCAGTCTGTACTATCATATCTCACCTCCCTCAAATCCATCCTTATACTATCCTCCCATCTACGTCTCAGCCTCCCAACTACCACTTTATATGCATTTCTGGATTCACCGATACGTGCTACATGCCCTGCCCATCTCAAACGTCTGGATTTAATGTTCCTAATTATGTCAGGTGAAGAATACAATGCGTGGAGTTATGCGTTGTGCAACTTCCTCTATTCTCCTATAACTTCATCCCTCTTACCCCCAAATATTTTCCTAAGCACCTTATTCTCAAACACCCTTAATCTCTGTACCTCTCTCTAAGTGAGAGTCCAAGTTTCACGACCGTACAGAACAACCGGTAATATAACAGTTTTATAAATTCTAACTTTAAGATTTTTTGACAGCAGACTGGATGATAAAAGCTTCTCAACCGAATAATAATAATATGGCATTTCCCATATTTTGGATTTAATTTCCCCTAGAGTGTTATTTATATTTGTTACTGTTGCTCCAAGATATTTGAATTTCTAATTTTTATATTTCCATTTCGTACTATGTTCTGGTCACGAGGTATAATCATATATTTTGTCTTTTCGGAATTTACTTCCAAATCTATGTCTTTACTTGCTTCAAGTAAAATTCCCGTGTTTTCTCTAATAGTTTATAGATTTTCTCTTAACATATTCACGTCATCCGCATGGATAAGCAGCTGTTCAAGCTATTTAACTATATCTAATTTGCTTCTATTAAAAATTCAGATAATTGAATTAAAACTGAATGCTTAAAAAGTTCAATTTGGATTCGTGGATTAACAATTGAAAGTGAAGGTGTGGTGCATACAACTATAGGTAGATCGATGAGACACTGGAGAGGTAGACAAGGTAGCCCATTGCTCCCAGAGCGGTATGTGGTGGAGATGCTGAAGAAATGAAGGCCATGGCCAACCAGAGGAAGGGAGAGACAGAAAGAGACGGAAAGTGAACGTTGTCGGAGGAGGAGGTGGCGGAGGAGAGAGTGGCCTGACATGAACAGGCGGCCATGCGAGTCAGTTGTTGTGACGCTCTGCCTGTGGCAGGGGGCTTTGGATTATTTGTGTGTGGAGTGTGCGCGTGTGGAGAATATGTATCGTAGTGGCAGTGCTTTAGTGAAGTTCATTCAGCAGTGTTTTTGTAGTGGTGTGAAACACATGCGTGGAAATGACGTAAGGTAATTTAATTCAACGAATACGTTGTAGTATTGTAGCTTTTAGATTTTATTTGTTATTGTCAAAGGTATTTTTGCTCGCTCTGTTTATTGTGCCGACATTTTATATTATTATTTTTCGTATTTCATAAATGTTTTGATTTAGTGATTGAGATAAATTGCAAGAAGCGAACTGGAATAATTATTAACGTTTCGAATTATTTAGCAAATGTAATTGGAAGACAATCTTTGCGCTATTATCGTAAGAAAAATAATTGAAGAGCATGATCGCAAAACTGTGTCCGTCCATTTAGCCATTTTTATGATTTCTACATATCGATGGTTAAGTAATTTTTGTGTGTAAATTGACTTTTGTTTCATAGGTGAATACAGAAGTTCACTTTTAAAAGTGGGCGTCCAAAAAATAAAAATACTAGCATTTGATGTGCTTTATTTGTGTAGATAATTATTTGAACGTTTCGAATTATTTAGCAAATGTAATTGGAAGATAATCTTTGCGCTATTATCGTAAGAATAATAATTGAAGAGCGTGATCTCAAAACTGTGTACATCCATTTAGTCACTTTTATGATTTCTACATATCCATGGTTAAGTAATTTTTGTGAGAAAATTGACTTTTGTCTCCTAGGTGAATACATAAGTTCACTTTTACAAGTGGGTGTGCAAAAAATGAAAATCCTAGCATTTGATGTGTTTTATTTGTGTAGATAATTATTTGAAATAAGGTTCCAAAGTTTAATTTTAATTATTTATCTCTGAACTCAGTTTATTTTCGTGACTTAAGGTGTTACAGCTTACAAAAGTAAAATTTTTGGAAATATTCAACATTTTTTTTTCCATTACCGTATCTTGTACAAAAATGAAAATTGATAGGTGTAAAACACTGTATCTCTGCTATATGAAATATATATATATATATTTACGATTTAAAAAAATATTTATATATTTTTTTCAAAATTAAAAAAGGTGGCAGTTCACTGTGCATAACTCGTAAACTTTTTAACTTTTTCACATTCTCTCTCTTTTATCTTATTTACAATATCATGCTCTTTCAACTACATTCCTTAATAAATAATATATATTTTTTTTAATTTTGTTAGACGAAAATACTGATATTTGACCATTTTTGAAATGAATTTATTTTTTATCAGACAATCCATCAAAGGGAGAGAAGTGATCTTGCATCATATTGTAGATATGACATGCATAAATACACAAAAAAATTCATCACAGAATGTTGGATAGTTTTTGAGTTGTGTGGAAAACGCTTCATCACTGCACAGTGAACTGAATTTTCAAAACAAAAAAAAAAAAAAAAAAAAAAGTAAATAATTTTTTTAAATCGTAAAAATATTTTTTCATATAGAAGAAGGTCAGTGTTTTACACATACTAATTTTCATTATTGTACAAGATACAATAATGGAAGGAAAAAATGTTGGGTATTTCAAAAATTTTACTGCTGTAAGCTATATATAACTCCTTAAAGAGGCCTGAAAAGGCAACAATTGATAATCCGATACTTGTAAATGTCCTTTGTTAAGTTTTAACCTTGCAACATTTTAACAAGACTGAAAAACAAATCAAATGTACATAAATAAATTAAATTTACACTGCTTCTCTTCAGAATTGCAACTTACCATGGATTATATCTCTCGTCATTTAGCCTATACATCATCGAAATGTGCCCTCTGCAGAGAAGAAGCGTTCATCGTTCATTTATAGCACATAATAAATTACAGAGCTGTCAACATTTCACATAAATGTGTTAATAATATCGCAGACATTTATTGGCATATTAGAAAACAAATGGAGAGTATCTAATTTTCTGAGAATTTTTTTTTTAATTAGTTATATACAATAGGTAACACTCACTAATACAGCAAAAG
Organism: Periplaneta americana; assembly: GCA_025594305.2. NCBI lineage: Eukaryota > Metazoa > Arthropoda > Insecta > Blattodea > Blattidae > Periplaneta > Periplaneta americana. The sequence goes on along the minus strand of JAJSOF020000011.1, from coordinate 147,514,285 downwards.
ATAACGCCTTGATTTTATGTAAGCAAAACAGTTAACTAGTTCGTCTTTTATTTCTTAAGCATTTATAAAAGTGAAATATTTTAAAGTAGATTATTTAGAACGACATATCCACGAGTTTCTTAAAAATAAACCTTCAATTTTAGGTCTGCTTTTCAAAATGAAAGCGAAAAACTTTTCGGAAACGCTGCTTATTTTAATTATTTTTCATTTTTTTAAATCTCTATTTTAAGTCTGTTTTCGAAAAAAGAAAGTAAATAATCTTAACGGAAACGTGCAATTTTCAAAAACTATTTTCACTTTTTTCACAAATATAATCTTTTTATACTCTTAAACACTGTTTCCACCTTTACAGGAGTTTGATGTTAAGTGCAATATGTAAACAAATCATTTTACTAGGTATAGGAGGAGAGAAAAGTACTGTATCCAATTATGTTTTACGATATTACGATTTTCAGTTTGATCATCACTTTTACGGAAATTTATCAAAATACAGTAGAGTAGTAACATTTTTTTCAAAAACTCAACTTTTCAGGCGGCTATGTTCGTTATGTAATGTCTACTTTATTTAGCATATTAATTATTGATGTTGTCATACAATAAAGAGTGCATTTAAAAGGGGGTCATAAGTAAAAAACGTTACTTTTGAGAAAATGGGGTTTAAATAAAGCTTTCGTAAAATCGGTGAAATTTTTATTTAAATTTTATGTGTGATTTAAAATATCCCTTTGCCACTATTTTAGATACTTTTTAACTGGATCTAACTATTTTACAAAGTCTGCATTCCTTTTTTCACCTCAAAAAAAGATAATCTGAATTTTTAAAAATGAAAATGGTTGCCGTTCTTAACAGGCTTCAATTCAACGCATATTATTAAAAACATTTTGAAGCATATTTCTGAAATTTAATTTATCGTTTCTTGAATATAATTTTTTAGTACGATATTATTAATATAGGTTCTTTCTTCTATAGAAAACGCAATCATATTTATGAAACACACTATACACTGCAGTGTTTACTTCACTGCTTGAAGACTTCGAATGCAACAGCGGCCGTAAATTTGTGTGTCTACAAGGACATTAGTGAAGAGGTGAGAGTGAAGTACATTCAGAAATGCAGGTACAATAAAAATGCGAGTAAAAATAAAATGATGTCCCTGTACAACTTAACTTAATCTAGGCTTAAAATTGAGGTTTATTTGAAAAAAAAAATTGTGAAAATGTTTCATTTTTGGGTTTTTTGTGAACTCAAAAATAGACCTAGTTGAAAACAAGCTTTTCCGAATTTTTTTTTGTCATTTTCTTATTCAAAAGCAGACCTAAAATTTAGGTTTTTCGAAAGAAAAAAACGAAAATCGTGGATATGCCTTTCTAAACAATGTCTTATTTTAATATTAAAAATACAGTCCTCAAATTTTTTTCTTTAGTAATAGGTATACTAGTACTTCACCGCTGTGAACTAATGGTCAGCACATCTGATTGTAAAACTAGCGGGTACGGGTTCAAATCCTGGTTAGGGTTTTTCCTCAACTAATTGAAGAAGAATTGCTGGATAATTTTCGACGTTGGATCTCGGACTCATTTCGCCATCATTAATTCACATATCATCCATACCATAGCCCGGGTTCAGTTCACGGTGCGGCGTGCTGTACTTGTACAAGAGCGCTACCGTCCGGCTACCTAATCATTCAGAGAATAGGAGTTTGTAAGCACAATAAGCCTCAGGCTGCAGTGTAAGCCTTCGGGTCCCTCCTACGTACAAAAGAAACGGTTTACTAGTAATCAATTATAGGCCTATATTTTATTTAATCTTAAACTTAAACTCGGAGGGGGATAATTCCCCTCCTACCTTTCCAAAATGTCGCCACTCCCTGTGAAATAAATGTAATAGTCGTAATGCAAAATCACTTATCGTTCCCACCTCTTGAATCGTAATGATAGGCCTAGTCTTCATACTCAAAATTGTTAAACTAAGTTTAAAGCATGGTTTAAAATCGTATGCCATGCATGATTTGACGTTTAGGCCTATTACACAATATTTTTTTAAGGAACAAAGAAATGCTATTTGCATAACGGCCCTGAAAAGGGAACCATTGATACTTGTAAACGTTCTTTGTTAAATTTTAACCTTGGAACAGTTCAACACTTCTTCAAAACAACTGCAGTTCACAGAAAGAGATTAAATTTACATTTTCAAGTTACGCAGTAGGGATGGAAATATGTTTTATTCATTTTTATAGACACAGTCGAATCGGGTATTTAGATATAATATACCTAACGTTTGTTACAATATTATTGTATTCTTAATACACTCTGGATAACAAGCTAAATTTACATTAACTGACAACACGCTTAACGGAACTCTAACCTAACTTTCTGTTAAAATATACGAGTGTAAACTATAAAATGTCGAGTCAGCCGCAACTGATGTCTGTCATAAAACATCCATTTCTTTTTCCAAATAGTGCTAAGTTTATTTACTACGTGACCGTGAAGAATTGTGTAAAATCTGTGCGAAACTGCCACACACGTTATAAAACATTTTTTTTTTTAAGTTAAGTGACCGAAGATGTTATGTTCCAGAGAGTACAGTGGATCAAGGTTTTTCGCTCGAGAATTTCATGGTTCCCATCTTATTCCATGACTAATCTGTTGTAGCATTCTTCTCACTGTGACCAACGACTATAGCGAAAGAATTCAATTTTTTATACAAAGCTGAAACAAAAGAAGAGGAATCCTCGACAAAAGGGATTATTTTTTGTTCACACCTACCTGAGATACTTCCTGAACTGTTGCCATGGGAATTGTATTACTGTGTAAGTTACACTAAAGTTTGTGGTTATTTTGAATGTTTTAAACTTTATTTCATCTATTATCCATCCTTGAATCATATTCTTAGTTTTATTGCGAATTGCATTTTGCACCAATATTCTGATATGCTTCAGATGATATACACACGATCGATGTTCACGACATACTGTTATTGTAACCCTGAACTTTCACATAAGTCAACGTTGGATAAGACTATTTCGCTTATATGACGCCGTCCCATTTTCGGCCAATGAAGTGTAATGAAATTTTGAATTCCATTCAATCACAGTCATAGGCCTACATCGCAATAATTTCTGCAGCTCGATTTATCACTAACAATTTATCGCATGGTCGTTCTTTTGTTTATTCAGTGTTGCCAACTGTTTCCACGTAAATCGATGACCATGAATCCATTGTACTAAATAAAGTGCGAAATCCTACTTCCACATCTACATCTTCATCTTCTAATTCCATGTCCATTGTATCTGAAGAAAATGACACTCCTTCATAACAATTCATTTCATTAATGTATTAATCAGGTTATTTGTAATTATACTATAAAATATTTAAATTAAATTATGATTTCAGCAGATAATGAAAACGTATTTCAGTTATAATAACAAGAGAAAAGCGCAGTACGTATAATTAACATTGTTAAACCTGTATTTCGCTTTTCTCAATTGGCATTACTGAATAACATTCAATTTCTTTATTGCAATAATCATTATGCCTCGTTAGTCACTTTTATGCACTGGATTTGTGTTCTAGGAGGCATTGATATTGTGACGTACAGGTAGATAGTGTTTTGTCAATAAACAGAATAGAATCACGTAGCGCACTACTGTGTTTGCGTCTGCTTGACGAATATGTCATATTTGTATAATACAAGCCGTCGGTTCCTGTCACTGCAAGATGGTACGTTGTTCTCACGGTGTCCGAATTCGTATAAAAACATCGCCCTCGTTTATGAGTTGAAGCTTTTCGAATGGCTAACAACTTAATTACAGACAATAGCCTTGTCACGTATAAGTCAACTTTTTTCTAGTAGTGGAACTAGTTCATGTCATTGTCCACAGGGATGTATAAATGTTGCAGTTTTCGTTTAACGTATGTAAGAAAGCAGTAGGGTGTGAAATTTTTTGAAGAGGATTTTTGTATTAGACCTGAACGTGCGTGTTTTGTTCTTTTGTTACCAGCCTGACTGGAACTTCATGTCCTTCACGGCCTACGTCATTTTCGATTTCCATAACCGGTCGTGTCATTTGTTAGGTCCAAATTGTATGGACTTACTTACTGTATGTTATGCCTGTATTCTCGAAAGCATAGATACATTCCATGCATACAATTCGTACATCTGAATATTGCACAAAGGTAATAATATTATTGTACATGCACAATTAAAATATTTCTGTCATGCTGGTGAAATTAATATAGTTTGAATGCATTTAATTTTCATTGAAGGCTTACGATGCATATATTTGAGTAGTTATATCGTTATGCATATTACGAAATTCTAAACATACTACACATATTTCAATAAGTTACTGTATACATATTCTTCGTATATTAATAAACTCTCCTTCTTTAACTCCTCGCGAGTTTACGCATTAGGCCTGTTTCTACATCAGAAAAATTTGTCTCGCCATCTGATTATGGAGCTTCAAATGTTTCTTCCTTCTTTGAGTTTATGATTTAATAAGACAGATGATATTCTTTAGGGATCCATTCTTTGATTATATTGATACCAATAATTATCTATAGAAATCTCAGACCTCGAGTGACATTTATTGGGACTATTTCGTGAATAAAATAAAAATGTAAATAATATATCCCTAAAATTCGCACACAAAATCTTAATATAATAATAATAATAATAATAATAATACATTTATGAATACTTAACCTGTTCAGACATTGTGAAGTCGAAATAGATGAATAACGACTACTGCAATAAAAAAATTGTTAATTGTTAATTGTTTATTGTTAATAAAATAACATGGACAAAAATACAATCTTAGTTCTTCCCTGAAGGAGTAAAAAACTCGTGCTCAGGGAGATATCTAAACACAAAGATAAACACAAAGATAATTTTTTGACACAAACTGGGTCAAGAAAAAAAATTACAGGAATAAATTAAATTTAAAAATACAATTTCAATTTTAACAATTTAAGTCATACAAATACATATACATATTAAATCAATATATATTCTTTAAAAATTAAATTCCTAACGCTATTTTTGAAATTTCTGATACTAAAATTTTCCAAATTTGGGTATTTATCAATTATTTTATTGTATAACCTTGGACCAAAGTAGGTACCATGGCTCAGAGCTGTGCTTGTGAAACACTTTGGTTCCTCTAGTCGTATAAAATCGGATCTTTTAGTTCCATATTTATGATGATACAATTTGAATTTATTACGGTTTTTATGTATGAAGATTAATAAGGCAATATAATAAATCTGTTTAATTTTCAAAACATTAAAATCAGTAAACAAAAGCTCGGATGAGTAATCAATTGGTTTATTAAGGCATATTTTAATGATTCTTTTCTGAATAAGTATTAGTGGAGTGAGATTAGAATTACAAGCATTTCCCCACCCCAAAATTCCATACTGGAGAATGGATTGAAATAAAGCTAAATAAATGAGACGTAAAATATTAATTGGTAAATATGACCAAAGTATAACAAAGATATAAATTGTTTCACGCGATCTATTGCATAAATATATAATATGTTTGTTTCATCGTAAGTGTTGGTCGATTGTAATGCCTAAATACTTAACTTCTGAGGATTCGGTTAATATGGGACATTCACAATTTTGAGAAGAACAATCTGAATGATGAATTTTGAGCCTAAAGAAAAATTGAAGACCAATTGAGAAAAGTGAAACGCAGTTTTAAAAATGTTAATTACATATACTGCGCTTTTCTCTTGTTATTATAACAAAAATACGTTTTCATTATCTGCTGAAATCATAATTTAATTTTAACATTTTATAGTGTAATTACAAATAACCTGATTAATACATTAATTAAATGAACAATTGTTATGAAGCAGTGTCATTTTCTTTAGATACAATGGACATGGAATTAGAAGATGAAGATGTGGATGTGGAAGTAGGATTTCGCACTTTATTCAGTACAATGGATTCATGCTCGTCGATTTAAGTGGAAACAGTTGGCGACATTGACTAAACAAAAGAACGACCATGCGATAAATTGATAGTGATAAATCGATCTGCAGAAATTATCGCTGTGTATGACTGATTGGTTGGAATTCAACATTTAATTACACTTCATTGGCCGAAAATGGAATGACGTCATATAATGGAAATAGTCTTTTAATTAACTTATCCTTTGTGCAAGATTAAATGTGTTCAAATCTTTTCTGTTATTCATTTTTTTCTGTATATGAGCTAGTCAATATTCCTGCTGAACGTAGAAACTTCTCTTCCAATTGTCTCTGTTGTTCTATTATCGGACAGATTAAGAATCCAAATCTCACTTGTGTGTGTTATCATTGGTAGTGTCGACATTTCATAAACTTTGATTTGTGTAGTTTTCTAAGTTACTTGTCCTGCTTACTGTTCCGCATGTTATGAAACTCAAATATTTCATTTTATAATTAGATCTTCTTTTGGCAGTAGGACATCCTGCATACCAGATAATTGTAGTTATTCACTTGCTTTAATATTCGATTTTAAATTCTTTCTGTCTCGCTGCGATGCAAAAATTGATTGAAGGGGTGAGATGAGATAGTTCAAAGCCACACTTTTAACAAAAATGATTTTGTGGTGCGCTAGTCCATAATATTGTTCAATTCCTCCATGGATACAATACATGTAATACAGTCTATTATGCCTTCTTGCGAGTCTAAAAGAACTTTTATAGGCCCTAGAGCAACAACTTATCTTCAGCTTGTTTGGCTTTAATAAGAATTCTAGAAGGAATTTCGGTTTCAACAGATTCCGACATCGTTTCTAACACAACAGAACATTGTTTATTAAATTCAGAGACTGGTAACTTAACAGCAAAGAAACAATAGCATCATGCATGGCCTCCCTCAACGAATAATTTTTATTCTAAGTATTCTTTTTTTTTCTTCTAATCCCTAGATACCAAAACAAAACACGCTAAACAAGATATACAAACACAAAGCGAATTTCTATCTTAAAACTTCTTATATATAAGAATTCCGTGAACTGTAAAGAGCCAGCGGTTTTCACTGCCACATGTTCTCTCACTCCTTGCAATAAAATCTGTAAATTACCTTTCACAATTTTGTAATTTTCAAATGAATATCATATTTTAAGTGCATAATTTCTCCCTTTTTAATCTTTAGGCGAAGTATATAAAAATAATGTGTCATATTTGTAATCAAAAGTGTCCACTGTTTTTATTCCTGGGACTTGGCGAGCAGAGACCTTTTTTGTAATTAAATTAACCCACAATACCAGCTGATAAATGACACAATGTAATAACCAGTGTTTCCTCCTGAAGATAGAGGCTGTCTTGATTGATAGGCCTATTTGTAGCGGCTGTCCGCTCCATTTACCGCTCGTGATAAATGTGATGATGCGTTAACAATGGGATGGTTCGTATGACTAACGGTACATGAAATGTGATAATACCCTGCAAGGTCAAATATGTCGACCATAGGAGTAACAAAAAGTAATAAATTAGGTTTTAAGTATCATTGCTTGCAAGTCGCAATTGTGGACTTGGTATCCGCTTCCGATATAGAAGTTTATTGCGAATATGATGTAGTTTTTCCTTACGTGAAATTCCGATGTCGTGCTTACCACAAGATGAAGAGTAGGTATTGTCATTAATTTTAGGGGGTTACTCTTTAAGATATTTCAAACAGAAGAGTTTAATAAAAATTTGCTCGTTTTTCCTTCCTTTTCGAGATAAAGATTATTTTATGTCAAAAATTTCATTGCGTGTTTTGGGAAGACCATTGATTCAATTCCCAATACGCTCAGTCAATTTAAGAGAGCAGTGTATTATGACAGAATTGAACGGGTTACATCAGCTGCTTGTCTATGCGGATGACGTGAATATGTTAGGAGAAAATCCACAAACGATTAGGAAAAACATGGAAATTTTACTTCAAGCAAGTAAAGCGATTGGTTTGGAAGTAAATCCCGAAAATACAAAATTTATGATTATATATCGTGACCAGAATATTGTAAGAAATGCAAATATAAAAAATTGGAGATTTATTCTTCTAAGTGATGGAAAAATTCAAATATCTTGGCGCAACACTAACAAAATTTGTTAAATGACACTTACATACTATTTACAAATGGCTTTTAAGGACCCCGAAGGTTCATTGCCGCCCTCAAATAAGCCCGCCATCGATCCCTATCCTGAGCAAGATTAATCCATTCTATATCATCACATCCCACCTCCCTCAAATATATTTTAATATTATTCTCCCATCTATGTCTCGGCCTCCCCAAAGGTCTTTTTCCCTCTGGCCTCCCAACTAACACTCTATATGCATTTCTGGAATCGCCCATACGTGCTACATGCCCTGCCCATCTCAAACGTCTGGATTTAATGTTCCTAATTATGTCAGGTGAAGTATACAATGCGTGCAGTTCTGTGTTGTGTAACTTTCTCCATTCTCCTGTAACTTCATCCCTCCTTATTTACCTAAGAACCTTATTCTCAAACAGCCTTAATCTCCGTTCGTCTCTCAAAGTAAGGGTCCAATTTTCACAACCATAAAGAACAACCGGTAATATAACTGTTTTATAAATTCTAACTTTCAGATTTTTTGACAGCAGACTAGATGACAAGATTCCTGTTTTGCCTTCAATATTGCTGAAGACATTGAGATGAGGTTTACTTGCATTGAAATCTCTTTCTACTTATTTCTTCTTTTGTTCTAACGTCTACCCATCCATCTTTTAGTTTTCGATGATTTTAATATTGTATTTTGAGGTTATAACATTTTCTTGTCGTAATGTAACAAATGAACTCACTATATAGGCTACTGCTTACATTAACAAAACACATGGCCTTCGGAATTGCGATTTTACTATGATTCCGAAGGCCGTGATGACTTAATTGGGAATTAAATTAATTTATTTTACATTAAATGTGTATTACTTTGGTGAAATGCAAACGAATTAAAGACGATTTAACTTCCATATTTAATGGTTATAATTATGGTTATTATGGTTCCATATTTTAAGTTAAATTAGAAGCAGTTAATTGTGGATCAGTAACATGTTGGTTAAATCGGCCCTTAGACAGATTAGGTTCATTGTACGCTTATATACAGTATATTATGATTGTACAGGGACATCACTTTAGTTTTACCTACATTTTTAACATTGACGTGGCTATACTCGGAAACACTGTTGCCACCTTCCATTACAGGAGTTTGATGTTACTAGTGCAATATGTAAACAAATCATTTTACTAGGTATAGGAGGAGAGAAAAGTAGTGTATCCATTTATGTTGTAGGGAAATACGATATTACGATTTTCAGTTTGATCATCACTTTACGGAATTTATCAAAATACAGTAGAGTAGTAACATTTTTTTTTCAAAAATTCACCTTTTCAGGCGGCTATGTTCGTTATGTAATGTCTACTTTATTTAGCATATTAATTATTGATGTTATCATACAATATAGAGAGTGCATTTAAATTGAGGCGGTCATAAGTAAAGGGCTGTAGTGCACTTGTTACTTTTGAGAAAATGGGGTTTAAATATTTAAGCTTTCGTAAAATCGGTGAATTTTTTTATTTAAATTGTAATGTGTGATGCGATTAAAATATCCCTTTGCCACTAAAATTTTAGATACTTTAGCTTACACTGGATGCACTTAACTCATGTTATTACAAATGTCACTAGCGTTCCTTTGCTTCTAGCCACCTCAATTCAAAAAAAGCTAATCTGAATTTTTAAACAAGTTGCTGAAAATGGTTGCCGTTCATTACAATGTAGGCTTCAATTCAGTACGCATATTATTAAAAACGTTTTGAAGCATATTCTCTGAAATTGAATTTATCGTTTCTTGAATATAATTTTTTAGTACGATATTATTAATATAGGTTCTTTCTTCTATAGAAAACGCAATCATATTTATGAAATACACTATACACTGCAGTGTTTACTTCACTGCTTGAAGACTTCGAATGCAACAGCGGCTGTAAGTTTGTGTCTGACGGGAGCAAGGACATTAGTGAAGGGGTGAGAGTGAAGTACATTCAGAAGTGCAGGTACAATAAAAATGCAAGTAAAAATAAAATGATGTCCCTGTACAAGGAGAGAAACCTTTTGCAATCTCTGTTTCGTGCAAAACATATTCCACGAAGACCTAACTGGGGATCGATTTCTGGCTGCCTGGGTGGAAGGCCAAAGCACTGCTAAATCAGGTCTGTAAGTAAGCCCACTTCGAGGTCTCTCCACGCCTCTCTATCCTATCGAAATCTTAATTCCCTTGAAGGGTGCTGCCATATAGATGTTTATCCAAGTTATAAACCTTGGAAATGGTCGATTTTGTGAGGGTCGGTAAATTGAGTTTTTTCCTGCTAGATTGAGCATCTGGCCCACACCTCACTTTAGCCACGTACGCGGGTTGGAGCGATAATAATGGCATGATAATTTTGGTAAAATAATGATCAATAAAACCCACTGTCCCTCATAAATTCCATAATGAAAGAAAGTACCGCTCTGTAACCCAGTCAAGGAATATACGTAAATGTGGACGGTACAAGGTACAGTTTTCTTGTACTACAATACCACAACTTGTACCATGAACAAAACCATAAATGAACGTTTGAGTTCTGGCTGTATCCCAAAGTTTCATGCAAACGTTCCTTGCAATATTGATCCTTCTGATTATTTTCAATGTTCTTAACATAGTGTGTGGGATGAAATTTACTTCAAATGCAACCGTTCCAAGACGCTATAGAAGATAAGAAATAAAACATGGGTTGGTAGCATAAAGGGGGAATAATAGAAATGATCGGGACGAAATTGAAATACAAACTGCTGAGCCATTTATACCCAAACCTACACTTTCTGAAGTCGAAATTGCGATAGAAAATCTGAAAAAGTACAAGTCTCCGGGTATCGACCAATTCCAGCAGAATTAATACAAGAGGGTGGAAGTGCATTATCTAACGAAATTTATAAGCTCGTACTTGCTATTTGGGAAAAGGAAATTGTACCAGAACAATGGAAGGAGTCCATAATTGCACCTATTTTTAAACAGGGGGACAAAACCAACTGTGGTAACTTTCGAGGAATATCACTGTTGTTGACGTCGTACAAAATGTTGTCAATATTCTTCTGAAAGATTACCTCCATATGTAGATGAAATTATTGGGGATCATCAGTATGGTTTTAGGCGTAATAGATCAACTACTGACCAGGTATTTTGTATTCGACAGATAATGGAGAAAAAATGGGAGTGTAAGGGTACAGTGCATCAGTTATTTATAGATTTCATAAAGGCATATAACTCGGTTACGAGAGAAGTTTTATATGATATTCTTATTGAATTTGGTATTCCCAAGAAACTAGTTCGATAAATTAAAATGTGTCTCAGTGAAATGTACAGCAGAGTCCGTATAGGTCAGTTCTGTCTGATGCGCTTCCAATCTACTGTGGGTTAAAGCAAGGAGATGCACTATCACCTTTATTTTTTAACTTTGCTCTAGATTATGCCATTAGGAAAGTTCAGGATAACAGAGAGGGTTTGGAGTTGAACGGGTTACATCAGCTGCTTGTCTATGCGGATGACGTGAATATGTTAGGAGAAAATTCACAAACGATTAGGGAAAATACGGGAATTTTACTTGAAGCAAGTAAAGGTTTGGAAGTAAATCTCGAAAATACAAAGTATATGATTATGTCTCGTGACCAGAATATTGTACAAAATGGAAATATAAAAATTAGAAATTTATCCTTTGAAGAGGTGGAAAAATTCAAATACCTGGGAGCAACAGTAACAAATATAAATGATACTCGGGAGGAAATTGAACACAGAATAAATATGGAAAATGCCTGTTATTATTCGGTTGAAAAGCTTTATCATCCAGTCTTCTGTCAAAAAATCTGAAAGTTAGAATTTATAAAACAGTTATATTACCGGTTGTTCTTTATGGTTCTGAGACTTGGACTCTCACATTGAGAGAGGAAATAGGTTAAGGTTGTTTGAGAATAAGGTGCTTAGGAAAATATTTGGGGCTAAGAGGAATGAAGTTACAGGAGAATGGAGAAAGTTACACAAAAGCAGAACTGCAAGCATTGTATTCTTCACCTGGCATAATTAGGAACATTAAATCCAGACGTTTGAGATGGGCAGGGCATGTAGCACGTAAGGGCAAATCCAGAAATGCATATAGAGTGCTAGTTGGGAGGCCGGAGGGAAAAAGATCTTTGGGGAGGCCAAGACGTAGATGGGAAAATAATATTAAAATGGATTTGAGGGAGGTGGGATATGATGGTAGGTTTTGGATTAATCTTGCTCAGGATAGGGACCAATGGCGGGCTTATGTGAGGGTGGCAATGAACATCCGGGTTCCTTAAAAGCCAGTAAGTAAGTAATATTTAAGTTCATCATGTTTTATTAGCATTCAGACCAGCTTTTACTTTCTGAAATCATGAAGATGGTATCTTCTTTCTCATTATATAATTTATGAAATGTCTTGAAAGTAAATAAATAAAGAATATGCTTTCGTCTGGTTTCCACTGTGCCAGTTCCCATGAAAGAGGGGCAACGAGTTAGCACTCTTATACCTGCAAGTTAGCCCATTCCTTGCTAAATACTCACATCCGTGTTGTAATGTAAGAAAACAAAGAGGTCTATTTCTGCAGTGATCGCATGTCTTCAAATACCTTTGTATAGTCAGAGAAAAATATTCACCCAACTGTTCAATTGACGTTTTTCGTTGCCATAAAACATATAATTGTTCTAGAAATTTCATAAAGGAAATAGGTATGAATCAGCGACTTTTTTGGCCGTAGCACACACACCTACAGCTGCGAGTTTCACTAGGGTTATCAGGTTTCAAGAATGCGAATAAAGGACAGGTTGAGCCTTGAAGTTTATCACTAGAAAAAAAATATATATATATATATATATATATATATATATATATATATATATATATATATTTTTTTTTGTGCGAGATCGTGCGTATTTGCTTCTTTTCCGCACAGAACCAATACGCTGTAAGTGTGAAATACCACATTCAGTATTCCCAACGTAACACACATAACAATTTCCCTCTACTTACCGCTTAAGCGCGACATTCATTTTACTGCTTTAGGCTTTTAACATATTATTTTTAGAGACGTTTAACATAGTAATAATTATAAATTGGAAACTTACCACTGCAATTTCACCTAAATTGCAATGTTAATTATTGTTTTTAAATATTTGCAAAAATTAAGTAAAGTCTACTACTACACCACGAAACTTATTGCATTCCTGATACAAGTAACATTAAGGAAACCGTGAAAAAATCAACAAGATTCCAGATACCGATGTTATTACTGCAATATGTTATATAAATAATATTGTTAAAATATTAAAATGAAAAATAAATCATTACATAACCTTATCGTTTATTTTAAGTTCGCATATATAGACTGGGGGAAAAAAAAACAGACGTATATCACGGCCTGCTGGAGTATAGTAAACACAGAAAACATTTTATAGCAACAATGTTGAAGAAAGATATTTTGGTTTTCCAAAGTTGCCGTCATTAAACAGAACCCAACATGGAGATTTCATTGCAACTAATTAGAAATTCGTCTTTCAGGTATGTAATAAACGATCTTCGCACAAAATAATGTACGATACACGAGCGGTATGTTTGTTTTCATGTTCTCGGAAATTAAAAAAACTCAACTACGTTTCACTTTTTCAATCCTTTCCTCGACCATGAAAACGTCAACATACCGCTCTTGTAACATATATTACTATTAGATAACCGCATATGCATACCATGCCATATTATTGTCTTAGATTTGTACTGTACATTAGTGGTAAAAAAACCGGATCGACTCTTGTAGCTGATTTCAGAGCCTTGTTCACTCCAGAGCAAGATAGACTGGTAACTAGACTTTTGTGGTTCGAATCCTGCCTGGTAAGGAAACGTTTTTTTTTTCCCCCAATACTTTTCGATTGCAGCGATATTTTACTACATAATTAACTTATTATTTCCAGAACATGAATTTTACCAGCAATTGAAAAGTATTAGGAATAAATTTGAATTGTGATTACACGCGAGAGACAGTCTAAGAAATAAGGAGACGGAGGAGAGGTACTTGGCATGAAAACTACAACCAGTGGTGGTTCGTGCACTAACATTGAGTTCTTCATTAACCGGCTAATAAAAATCGCAAGCTTTGCTGTATCACTAATGTCACTACTGTCATCAAGAACCAATAAAAAATATATACAAATTTTCTTGCTTTTTAAGAATATCCCTCAATGAACACAATCAGAAATTCCCTGAATTGTCTTCTGGATATTTAGTCGAGAAATGCGCAGTTTTTTCTAAATTATTTAACAACTTTCATTGGACAAATTCTTTCAGCCATCTTGATCATTACGCTTTTATAAAACTCTCCTTCGTTGGAAGGCTTAAGAGAATGAGCTATTTTGTTGGCCACTAGATAGCTGGTTTCCTTACATTTATTTACGTCATCTTTCTCTTCATGACGATTATTTAAAGCTAATTTCAGTTCTTGTAATTTAATAACTCACTTCATTACTACACTAACACGTAATATTCAACACTTATTATTAATATTCAATTATTTTATTATTATTATTATTATTATTATTATTATTATTATTATTATTATTATTATTATATAAATAACTAGTAAATATTTGATAATAGTCATAAAAAGATTAAAAAAGAAATTAAAATAGAGATATGGCATAGTAATTATTTTATCATTCAGGAAGATGAGCCTATATATATATATATATATATTGATATATATATATAATAATTAATTTAATGGTAACACTTGCTGATAAAAATAATAATAATAATAATAATAATAATAATAATAATAATAATAATAATACCTGTTACGCCTGTGTATTCAGCCTAATGCCCTGTAATGTCGCTTCTATATACTACTACCAATTGAACCGTTGAGCAAAGCAACATATTACATTTTCTCCAACAGAACAGCGAATAAATTCCTCTTCCCATTCTGTACGAAACCTTCTGTTCCTGCTAGAGACAGAGGGTTTGTAGAGCGACATGGTACCGACACTGCTTACCTTCAGTACGTGAGCGAGACAGAGAGCAATGTATAGGAAACTCCCCTTACTAGTACAGGGACATCATTTTATTTTTACTTCAATTTTTATTGTACCTGAGTTTTTTAATGTACTTCACTCCCACCCCCCTCTACTAGTAAACTTGGAACTGTTCTCCACACAGAACTAAGCGTATACAGTCAAAGTCGCCTTACGGTCGTAGTAAACACAAACAGTAATGAGTTAGTGAGAATGGTACGTTCCAGAAATATGTTCGCTTTCAATATATTGAATCACATTCTCGTACAGGTACTGTCGTCCGTTTGCCTATGTCACATCCCGGTTTCCCCCAACGGCTTCTGCTCGCCCCTCTGTAAAGGGTAGTAGTTGGAATGTCTTAGCTCTTTTCTGAAAACATTAATTTCTGTTAGGAATTGGTCGTCTACGTAATATTATACAACTGTTTAAAATAAATAAAAGGGCCTCGTTAATTAATTGTCACGTGATTTCCATCCTTTCTACGATCCTGCGTCAAAACCACTTGGACGGACAGTAGATAGAATGTCTGAGTAATTTTATCTTTTCGGATCGACCAGAAGTGAAGATTGAATTTACAGTACGTAAAGGCCTCTTTTATAGAGTAGATACAGAATTATTTTAACATGAGTTACTAAGTATGAAGGACGAAACCGGTAATTGGAATTAGGTACAATAGTCTATAGTGTGATAATATGCAAAAAAAAAAGAACTGAAGCTTGTATCGATATGAACGGCCACCATTTTCAAAAATGTGTTTAAATATCCATATTATGATTATTTTTCAATTTAACTGCATTCTCTATATTGTACGCTAATGTGCTGTAGACAGTATAATGTAGACTACACTGCATAATGAATACGTCCGAATGGATAACTCATTTCGTGAATAAAAACACTCATTGTTAATACAGTACTGTATTTTGATTAAACAAAAACCTAATGAAAATTATCAAACTCAAAATCGCGATATTTCCTACTTTACGTAAATGGATGAACTACTTTTCTTCCATCCTATACCTAGTAAAGTGATTTGTTTGTATTTTACGCCAGTATCATCGAACTCCAGTGGAAGGGGGTAGAAAACGGTGTTTCCGGTTTTGAACCTTTAATCCAAAGGTATAGCCAGGTTAATATTAGAAATGTTAGTAAAATAAGATGATGTCCCTGTATAAATGTCTTTGATTACACGATTTAATCACGATACCCAGTTTGGTCATATGCTGTTTAAATATCCAATTAAGAAATTATTTTACATTTTATGCTCGACCATGCCGAAATGTACTAATTATACACCTGGTAGACAGTCCTTTAATGCATGTCATTACACTGCATAATAAATACAGGTCTTGAATTGATAACTCATTTCATGTGTTGAATGAAAGTCAGCTTTGTACCGTTTAAAACAGTATCGATTATTCTTGATTAATCAAAAAATTAGCGAAAAGTTATCAAAATCAAACTGTCGCAGAGGTTATTTCTGTTACTATAATAATTACGTCAATTGTAAATAATATTCAAATAAATTCAATTTGTCATCTCTTTTTCAATGTCGAATTCAGTAATCAAGGTTATAATATTAATATTATCAAGTTTAACGGGACTACAGTGGAAGGTCAATGACATTATTGTTCCTCGGAAAAATCAATGTTTCGCGTTGCGCACACACAATTCACGACCTAGAAAAGGTCACTTCCAATCTTGTCAGATACAAATAAAATGTATACATCTGAATATCGATAATTTGTAGAAATATGGTCGAGCATAAAAAGTCTTTGAAATTACTACGATGTAATCACGATACTCCAGTTTGAAACCGCTGGCTCGTTTCATAAATATCCATACGCGATTCTTAATTACTATTATTATAGGCTCGTTGCATAATGTACTATTAGAGTTTTGCTTCTTACAACGAAATACGAAGCATCATTTCAACAACTTATTCTCGTGTATATTGCACAGGCTACTGATTTGATTATAACTCAGTTTTTAACAGAATAGATAGACAAAGAGAATGTGAAGACTAAAAATAGATAAGGATAATGCAAACTTTTAAATTAAACTTGATGTAATGATTCACGTTAATTATAAGAAATAATTCTAGTTTATAAAACATGTGTTTACTTGCGTTCCGTTATGGAATCTCGATTCTGAAAGTGAGAAAGTTATTTCATTATTGAATTTACTCTGTAAAGCGTCTCGAAAGACTACTTTCGTAATATTTACCTTCGTTCAGCAGTGGAAGTGAAAAGGAAAGGAATTTCTTGGAAGCTTCTTTCAGTGTTCGCTAAATATCTAGCAGTCTTTGTATAAGAATCCAATACTGAGATATTGGAAAAGTACTTATTTCATGTATAGAGAGCTGTGAATACAAGAGAGCCCACAGGCGGCCTTGCTATTTACATAATGGGAAGAAATTCAGAGTTGCTTGGAGACAGCCACTGCTATATGCGTTAAACATTGAAGACTGATTTGTGCTAGAAATACACGCGTGCTCAATTTGGGGTCATTTGGCTGACCGTTGAAGCGTTATTTTCTTGTTTATAACGGTCTTACTAATAAAAACTCTATATACAGACGTTTAACTGTCTTATATTTATACAATGAGTAGCTCGTTTATAAGTCATGTGTAAATTCCTTACTAATAATCACTACATATGTCGGGTATAACAGTATAACTGTTAACACAGCTACGTCATAGTTTCGTCATTACTTCATTACGAAAGGTATTAGAATATTATTGATTTCATTTGCATCCGGTAGAGCGCTCTAGTGTGCCATGTTAAGAATCGATAGTACGGTTTTGGCTCTGATCGATTATTGACACTACATTTTGTATTCGACAGATAATGGAGCAAAAATTTCTACTTATTCTGTGATCTTTGGTGTGTTCTTCTGTTATTATAGTCCATCATCAAAAATGACAGTCGATACGAACAGCTGTTATAGGGGCGGCCATTTTTCTTATATACATTTGGCATTCCCAAGAAACAAGGGGTTTCGATTGATATAACTAAAATGCAATTCCCATTGTAAAGTTACAGATTGTTTATACATCCATCGCTTGTGCATGGTTTATCTGATAACGTTTTCTGTCTCAACGCTGCATAAGTCTCGTATAAAAACTATACACCTTTATTTTAAGACCGTAAGTGTACAAATTCATGTTATCCAGTAACGTCGAGGATAAAACAAATAATTTGAATAACGGAATATGTATGATAAGAACTTTCTTGTGTTAAATTTTAACGTACCTTCTTAATATGTTTCGACTTATTTTCCAGTCATCTGCGCAACTGGTCGTTGTTGGTCTTGGCGCCTCTTGTGTCCTGTGAAAAGACAAAGGTGCGTTATGTCTAGAGTCAAAATATTGTTTTGAAATGGAAGTTGTGTGTTGAGAATATCGTTGGGGTGTGTTTTCGTGTGTCTGTATATTTCATGTTGTTCTAGTGTGTTGAGTTTCTGGCTTTTTGGTTGGATGTGCAGTAAATTTCCATGTCTGTGTCATGATGTCTCTGTAGGTGTGGTTGGCATTTTTGATTATCTAGTGTTCTGTCAAAATATCTGAGGTGTTTTGAATTTGTTATGGCTGTGATGTGTTCTTTGTAACGTGTTTGAAATGATCTGCCTGTCTGTCCTGAGAGAAGTTGTTGCAGGTGTTACATTTGTGTTTGTATACGCCTGTGTGGTTGTATTTATTTGTTTGTTTGTGTTGTTTGTGTGTTGAGATGTTTTTGTAAAGTGTTATTTGTTCTGTATGCGATGTTGTAGTTTAATTTCTTGAATGAGGTTGCAATTTTTTGTGTGTTTTTGTTTTCGTATGTTAGTGGTGATGTATTTTTTGTGTTCTTGTGTTTGTGTTGTATTCTTCTGTTTTTTGTGGTTTTGTTTTGTCTTACGTATTATGCTGTCTATTATGTTAGGGTTGTATCCGTTTTTCGAAGTTTCCGAAGTAATACAGTGTTAAAAGTTGTGTAATCAAGATGTATAATTTGAATACGTTAGTCTTCCGAATTAACACGTACAACCAAAGGGGCCTTCAAAATAATAATGATAAAATTTATTTAATCTGACAGGATTAAGGCCATAAGGCCTTCTCTTCCATCTTACCAGATAGCACACAACCACAATTGCAGTTAAAACTGAATGACGCGATTTTGGACAAAAAACAAAGACACGTCAAACCTTGTATTTAGAAAGGAATATTTTTATGGAAACTAAATATTTTTTGCGAGTATTCTTGTGCGATTTATGACGTCATTGAGTAGATTTTTAAATTAAACAGGAGTGGTAAGCACAATAAACCTCAAGCTGCAGTGCAATTCTTCGGGTACCTCCTCTGTCAAAAAATAATATTATAACCTACATTTTTTGCTTTCTTCTACTCGTAAATTTTCCTGAAATAGCCTACACGCGAAATGGCGAACATTTTACTTTTCCCCTTTCTTTCAAAATCGCTAACTGAATTTATCCGGAAAAGGGAAAATTTCCATCGACTTACCATCACTGTGTGGTCGTAATATGACGCTTACAGTACCGATTCTATACCACAGGAAGCGTGAAGTCTCACACCTGGACGTCTAAATCGAGAATTGCAATTTTATTGTTCCTGCGGTCGCTTGAACAATTCAGAAGCCGGGAATTTTTTTTATAAGAAAGGAAAAACTTTTCCTCGTTAAGATGTCATTAACTAAGTATAATTGTGAAGGTCGCTACACAACAAGCTAAACGCAGGAAGTAGAGTAAGAAACTCGGAGTGGCTATACTTTACACAACATTCAGTTACGTAATGCATCACGCAAGAATGAAATGAGAGTCCCATGTCTTTCGTAAGTTGTTAATGGAAATAGTTTGACGCTTGGCAAAAGCAAGCGAATTTTGCTTTCCTTCCTCAATTTTAAAGTAATCTTCTGTTCTTTAATTTCATAACAGCAGTAGAAGGTGAAAGTTTTCCATTTATGTATGTATAAATATTGTCCTTTTATTAATCACTTTCACATCAAACACTACTAGTTATTCTTTCTTTACGTCACTTAGAACGCTTGTTCGCAGAGTTCATTAAGCACTACATTAAAGTACGGTAACCAACGTTGTCCGGGTTTTCGTCTTGCTGATAACAAAGTGTGAATATTTCCTCTAGAAGAGGACAGTGAAATTTTAATTGTCTATAAAAAAATAGTCTGTAATAATTAGCAATGTTGGCTGATTCGTATTTTTATCGCGCCCAGCTTATATTATGTGTTGCATTAATAACACATAAAATACGGAACCATACATTTGGCACCCGAAGGGGATAAATGTTGTCCCTGACAGGGAAAAATTGATATCTTTTCAGCAGGGGACACCAGATTCTCCAGGGAGGACGATTCCTAGTATCCCCCCTCAATTCACACCCTGACTGGACAATTATATTTGATATTAAATATATAAAAGTCAAAGTCAATTCCAACTTTCTAGAAATTTAATTCCTGCATACTAGGTGTAAGAACAGCGATGAATAATCACAAAGCAATTTTCACTATTGTATAATATGAAGTATTCTAAGTTGGAGAAATATAATTTTTGGAACGTAAGGACTTGAAACAATATTATAACGTTAGTGTAGTAGTAGCAGTAGTTTGCCTGGCAGAGTTAAGGCCATAAGGCCTTCTCTTTCACACAACAGGTTTCAGTAATATACATGAAATACAAAATTATGTGATAGAATACAAAACAACACAAAAGAAGATACCTTAGAGATTACATAAAATACGAGTATAGTAGAAAATTACAAATAATCAAGATCAGTTACGTAATATAAGGAGAATATAAAATAAAGTAGAAGATTACATATAATCAAAATCAGTTACATAATATAAGGGGAATATATACAATTTATAAGACATAAACTGATGGAGATAAATTCGACGATTAATTCACTTCAGATATAACATACAGTTTAGTACATTATGCAACGAGCCTATAATGGTAGTAATTAAGACGCGAGTATGTTTATGAAAAGAGCGCAAGCGAATTTCATAATTTTCATACCAGCGTCTTAATTACCATTATAGACAAGTTTCATACAACTTTTTATGCTCGACCATATTTCTAACTTGAAATTATTCATAAGTATTCATGTTATTCTTATCTGACTAAGGAGCGGAACTGACCTTGTGCAATACCTCGTAAATTGTGAGATGTGCGCAGACGCGAAAGTATTGATTTTTTCCGAGAAACAAATGTCGACATTGACCTTCATATAATCTAGAGAGTAAAATAAACCTTAATCTTGATATAACCTTGAAATTGAATTAGACATTGAAAAACGAGACGACAAATTGAATTTATTTGAATATTATTTACAATTAACGCTAATTATTTTAGTAACAGAACTGACTTTATTTAAAATATAGGCGATTTATTGTGCAATTGGTGAAATGAATTTGCGGGAAAGTGCTTTGTGAAAGGCTGGAAGATGACGGCGAATTGATGTTAATTTGTGTGTTGTTTTTTTTCGACTGAGTTTAATATTGTATTTGAGATTTCAATTTTATTTTGGATCGATTCTTCAACATAACCTTCTGCGACAGTATTGGATTTCCAGCCTCCGTGACGTTTCAATGTTGTGATGTCGCCGCCAGCGTCTACTAAAATTGTCGCAGAACTCGTGCGAAAACAGTTTTCTTCCGATTGCATATCCGAGAATAATCGATACCTGCGCTTTCATATTGCTGCAATGGTATTTTCTGATTGGTGGAACACCTGAACTTTAATGAATAGGTGTACTTTAATGAGGTCCATTAAAGGGCTGCTACCAGGTCTATAATTACTACATTTCGGCATGGTCGAGCATTAATATATTACAAGGCATAAAAGTTGAATGTATTATTTTGCGAATTTCTTGTAGGTTACCAACAGGAACTGCTAGTTCGTTTCTTATATCGAACTCATGCCTCCTGACCCTCTATACGACAACTCTGTTGGGAATATTTGGTTTCTTCGCAACTCGCTCCCCAAAAAACCGTGTTTCCTGAGCAGAGACAGATAAATAAGCTGAACGCTGCAGATGTTTGTATGTTAACGCACCTGTAAACAGCTAGGGCAGCCAGACGTTGAGGAAAAAGTCTTTCAAGTCTTCAAAATACATGAACAGTCACCACTTTGCTTCAAGGGCGTTCAAAGTGAAAGTCGAGACCCATTAACGAAAAACAACATGTTCATCCGTGCCGTCGGTCATAATTAAACATGTAGACCGCATCGTGGCTCTGGTTATGTCACTTCCGTCCTGTGCAATGTATTCCAAGGTGCAGGAATTCTCCACACAGGAAACAGGAAAGTTTGCCTTTCGGGCATTTCATACGCAAGCTCGTCCCACTTTGTACACAGCACCACACTTTCCTGAAAGTCATTTTAATACCGTTAAACCTTCTTATTCAACAACTCTTACTTACTTACAATTAGCTTTTAAGGAACCCGGAGGTACATTGCCGCCCTGACATAAGCCCGCCATTGGTCTCTATTCTGAGCAAGATTAAACCAGTCTCTATCATCATATCCCACCTCCCTCAAATCCATTTTAATATTATCCTCCTTCCTACGTCTCGGCATTCCCAAACGTCTTTTTCCCTTCGGCTTCCCAACTAACACTCTATATGCATTTCTCGATTCACCCATACGTGCTACAAGCCCTGACCATCTCAAACGTCTGGATTTAATGTTCCTAATTATGTCAGGTGAAGAATACAATGCGTGCATTTCTGTGATGTGTAACTTTCTCCATTCTCCTGTAACGTTATCCCTCTTAGCCCCAAATATTTTCCTAAGACCTTATTCTCAAAAACCCTTAACCTATGTTTCTCTCTGAAAGTGAGAGTCCAAGTTTTACAACCATACAGAACAACGGGTAATATAACTGTTTTATAAATTCTAACTTTCATATTTTTTGACAACAGACTGGATGACAAAAGCTTCTGAACCGAATAATAACAGGCATTTCCCATATTTATTCTGCGTTTAATTTCCGCCCGAATGTAATTTATATTTTTATGCTCGACCATGCCGAAATGTAGTAATTATACACCTGGTAGCAAACCTTTAATGCATGTCATTAAAGTACACCTACTCATTAAAGGTCAGGTCTTTCAGCCAATGACGACTCAGGTTACAAC
This sequence comes from Periplaneta americana, assembly GCA_025594305.2. Lineage (NCBI taxonomy): Eukaryota > Metazoa > Arthropoda > Insecta > Blattodea > Blattidae > Periplaneta > Periplaneta americana. The sequence continues at coordinate 147,491,028 of JAJSOF020000011.1, read as the reverse complement.
TGTTCAGCCAATGAGAGGTCAGCTTTCTACCGTTATAAAACCGCAAGTATCTATTATTCTCGGATATGCAATCGAAAGACAATTAGAGAAAAGTCACGGAGGCTGGAAATCCAATACTGTCGCAGAAGGTTATGTTCTGTTACTATAATAATTAGCGTTAATTGTAAATAATATTCAAATAAATTCAATTTGTCATCTCGTTTTTCAATGTCTAATTTTATTTAAATATTATCTCTGTAGGTTCTTATGGCCTAGCAAGGTCAATGTGGAAATCTGTTCCTCGGAAAAAATCAATACTTTCGCGTCTGCGCACATCTCACAACATACGGGACATTGCGCCAGGTCAGATACAATGAAATTAATAATATCAAGTTAGAAATATGGTCGAGCATAAAAAGTCGTATGAAACTCGCCTATAATGGTAATTAAGAAGCTCATATGAAAATTATGAAACTCGCTTGCGCTCGTTTCATAAATATCCATACTCACTTCTTAATTACCTTCATTATAGGCTCGTTGCATAATGTACTATTATGCTCGACCATGTCGAAATGTAATGTAGTAATTATACACCTGGTGGTAGCCCTTTAATGCACCTCATTAAAGTACACCTATTCATTATAATTCAGTTGTTCAGCCAATGAGAAATCTCCATTGTACTGATTGTACCATTATAAAACCGCAAGTATCGATTATTCTCGGATATGCAATCGAAAGACAATTAGCGAAAAGTCACGGAATCTGGAAATCCAATACTTTCGCAGAAGGTTATGCTCTGTTACCATAATAATTAGCGTTAATTGTAAATAATATTCAAATAAATTCAATTTTTCATGTCGTTCTTCAATGTCTAATTTAATTATTTCAATATTATATCAATATTAATATTTAGTTTACTCTTTAGATTACATCAAGGTCAATGTGGACATCTGTTCCTCGGAAAAAAATCAATACTTTCGCGTCTGCGCACATCTCACAATTTACGAGCTATGCACAAGGTCACTTCCGCTCTTCAGTCACATAAGAATAAAATAAATACTTCTGAATAATTTGAAGTTAGAAATATGGTCGAGCATAAAAATGTCGTATGAAACTTGACTATAATGGTAATTAAGAGGCTCGTATTAAAATTATGAAACTCGCTTGCGCTCGTTTCATAAACATACTCGCGACTTAATTACTACCATTATAGGCTCGTTGCATAATGTACTAATTATTGTTGCTCCAAAATATTTGAAATTTCGTTCTTTTCAAAGGATAAATTTTCAGTTTTTATATTTTCATTTCGATATGTAATTTCATTTTGGTTAAAGATTATTTACATTAGTTTACAACATACCAGGTTGTACTGGAAAACATGTGCCGATATTGCCATGTGAAAAAAAAAATATATTCTTAGAATATATTATTGTAGGTCGTTTCATAAGTAGTGTCTGCTTTTTAATAAAAAAAAAACAAGTAATAGCATGCCAATAAATTGCATTGTTCAATCCATATCTTGTGTTACTTTGATATTTCTAAACTTTATAGTCACTTTATAACAGCGTGCTGAAATTCGTTAGCACCAACTGCTGGACCCTGCAAGGCAATATAAGGCATCGAACTCTGATCTCCTTGATTTGTAGCTAGAAGTTCTAACGCTTGACTCACAACAGGGGATCTTTACGGCCGTACCCTAAGTACTACATTACACTCTAACTGCAAGATTTTTATTGCCAGGTTGAATAAGAGGGTACACTATGCTGACTCACAACTCTCTGGAGCGTAGTTTCGAATGAACTTTGAGTTTGTCTTTATTTGCCGCAATTTATAACCATCAACGGTCCGCATGAGTTTGTCTCCCTCTGTGAACAGTCCTCCTGTAAAGTAGACGACAGGCAAATATTGCAGGTAAAGCTGATTCTGATTGTTGTTGAGCTAATTGTTCCTCGAGGTAGGCTCCATTCAGGGAGAAACAGAATTCGTGTCAGGTCGCTATTGTACACGGAACTGTGTTGCACACGAGCTGCTTGTCTGATGAGGACGATATAGTCCTACCATTGTGTTCGTGAGTTTTGTCTTATCAAATTCACGGACAACTCGAATGAATACCTTACTCGTACCTCTATCATGTCTAAATAAACAATCTTAGTATTAACATAATGGGAAGCTGCAATCAATTTATAAATCTTTGTTACTATTTCCATTCACCTAGAAAACACAGTAAAACCTTCTGAAAGACCACTTCTATTAAGAGACCACCCCTCTTAGGGACCAATTTTTCTTAGAACCGAAGTAAAAATCCTTAAAACAAATGCATTTTACCCCCATTTAATTATCATTCCTTTCCCCGACCACCAACCAGTCATTGAAGAATATTTGTCTTAAATTTTAACTGCTTTATGAGATCGTATTTGAATAATAATAATAATTAGACTTCGTTGAATTGCCACACGCAGCATGCAATCAGGTTGCCGATGTACGGTAGTATAGAGGAGGTGAGCGACCGCCCGGTCTCGTAGTATAAGCAGTTCATGTTAAGAGTTGTGACCGGTCCAATTAGATAGAGCAGCTACAGCTAATGTAGCCTATACCTATGTAAGCACTTGTTTTTGCATTACTGTGTTTGGAATAGTCAAAGCTTAACATTTGTTCAGTGCAGACAAGAATTCAATCAAACATGCTACAATGACAGTGTTGCTGTTCCAAACAATTTCCCCTGGAATACCCTTACCCCCGCAGCCCTTAATATAGTGTATAAAGTATCACAAACCGTTATCCAAAATAACAATTCACTAATTTCAGAAAAAGTGAATTGTAAGTTGAGAAACATTATTACTAAAAATTCTGCCTATTCACAACTTTGTATTATAAATTATGTACTATCAGGTCACGACAAGACGTCTGAAGTTGGTGTACTAAAAATAGTGACTTTCCGTTCTTCAAATATGCACCTATTACATTGTGTGATGTTGAACGTACATTTTCCGAATATAAAAACTGTTTGACTGACCATCGGAGGAGGTTCACTTTGCAGTCGCTCAAAATGTACGCAACTCTTCACTGCAATGCACATACTCAAGGATGATGTGAGTATATTACATTAAATTTTAAGAGTTAATATATCTGACTACAAAATAATTGTGTATTTACATGTTTAGACATTTCCTACTTCAATGATAATTCATTACATTTCTTGAATGCAGGATACAGGTTTTATTGTAACCGCAGTATACTGCTCAGTGTTTACATCACAGGCATACTCCATCTGTTGCACGTCCCCTTCTCATACAGTCTATACCGCGTGCGCAGTAAACCTTGCGATTCTCGTGGCAATTCCACGAAGTCTAATAATAATAATAATAATAATAATAATAATAATAATAATAATAATAATAATAATAATAATAATAATAATAATAATAAAATTTATTGTTAGAACAAAGATACTTATTGGTTTTCTCTTCTAAAAAATATCATTCTAACAGCCCCAGAAGGAATATATTTTCTTGCTCATGGATCATTCACAAAGCTTTAAGATAAGTATTATATTAATCGGAAATGAAAAATCAAAAGACAAAAGAAAAAACACAGATATTACAATAATTGAAACTTCTTATTTTCTCCCGAAACAATATTTTTGATTTTTTTTAATGCTTAGTAATTTAGCTGTTATCTTGTTATAGAACCTTGGACCGAAGTAGCTATGGTGATTATAAGCTATGGTGCATTTAAATTGTGTTCCTTTTTTATTTATCACTGTATTTTATAGATAGATATATTCTAGGGAATAAAATTAATTTGTATTAACGTTGTATCAAATTCCCCTTTTATAATGATTTAAAAACTCTTAAATACCCGTTTCCGTATGATCGGTGTTTTAATGTCCATGATATTCCTGTACTTTCATGCTGTACCCTTGCCGATTGCAGGGGAACTGACTTTCTCCTATATCAGCCGTGGCGAAAATATCGTGCGCCGAGCCACTGTGTAACCTGCAACGTGCATAGCACCTATGGAGGGAAGCGGACACCCGAAGGGGAAGTGAAGCAACTGTCTGACTTATTAACCGATTTTCATCTTCCATACGTCAAGCACTTTTACAATTTTATACAGTACAAGGCTACAAACTAATATTTAGTACGTGTAACTAAGAAAGAAATGAACAATGAAACATAGGACACATTATCACAACCTAAAATTAACTATTTTCAGAATGTTTCTGCGACACAGTTTCAAAATCAGGAATTATGTCACTTACTGCCAGTCGTAGTTGATCACGAAGGTATTTGTCTGTCAGTCGTGATATAAATTTGGTTTTTACTATTTTCATTGTTGAAAATAGTTTTTCACAAACGTAAGTTGCAGCGAACATGGCTTCAAAAGAGAGAGCGAAAGAATGAAGCTTCGGATATTTATATTTTGGCAAAGATTTGAAAAGTTAAACATTTGTCAAGTCCTTACATCTAGCTTTCATTTAACATCACATTGTATCTGTGAGTTTAAATTGAAGATCTAACCGCATTATTCGTACATCTGCTGAAAAAGGATCGACATACAGAGATGATGATGATGATGATGATGATGATGATGATGATGATAATAATAATAATACTTAATCTTTTAGTGTTTCATCAGTAACATGTAGTATAATGCCGTTTTATGTTATACAACCGCTTTCCTCGTGATACTTCTGAACAAATCATAGATTTAATATGCTCATCATATTGGCAGCAAAAAATGCGTCCTCCCATCCTACTTGGAACTTTCGTTTTTGTAGAGGTACATAGTTTCGAGAGAGACATTGCGACGATACGCCACTCGTAGATCAGAGACAAATACAAATGGAACGGAGTTTGACTCCAGTGAGTGAGAGGGTGGGGGTTGTGGGAGGTAGAGCCCAGCGAATAGGGATTATAAAGAATGGACACTGAGCGAATTTTCCTGTGTTTTGTTTCTCTGAGCGCCAGCGTTTAGTTCCACTTTCAAGCGCTAGAGGTTGGTGTAATCGAGCATACGCTAAGATAATAATTGAGACTAGAGTTGAGACTTGCATAATCCAGTAACGCTTTGCTTCAAATAAATTCAAGTTAACAGCTTTTGCCTTGTTTCTCAGTGACAAACTAGTTGTAATAATAATATTTTATATTTCAGATATAATAAATTATATTATAAAATAATACAATACATTATAAAAGTAAGTATCGAATTCTTGTAATATTTGTATATAATATAATATAGGTATATGGTTTTACTTCTCGTAAAGTTTTTCCATTTTCAGCGCTATCAAATCATTACGTATTTTAATAATTGTTGTTGGGGTCAACGTCTCAACTCTCATTATAAGGAACTCTAGAGTCTAGACCAGGGATGTCGAACAGCGCTCTCAAGCTGTGAAACGATTAGGTACTGCTTACTACCTGAGCTGGAGCGGTGAGGTCACTCTACCCTTACTGTAGCTGTGTTCTGTATGCAGTGTGTTTATCAACTCTGGCGGCTGGTATGGATATGGAACGATGTTTCAATATTGAATGGATTAATAAACATTTCTTTATCTTAAAAGGCGGAAAGGAGCATTGCTTAATATGTAGAAAGAAACTTTGATACATAAGCCATAATAATAATAAAAGGCACTTTAATTCAATGCATGCTGAAGCTTATGGAGCAGAAAAATTATCCGGTTCCGCTCGTGAAAAGGCAAAAGAGATATATCTGGAGTGTTTTTAAATCTCTAAGTTTGTCCCGCAATATTGTTGCTGAGCGCATGACAGAAATGGGAGATAACTTGGACGGACAACTGATAGCAAGAATGAAAACTTTTACTTGTTATGCACTAGCTCTTGATGAAAGTACCGACGTAAAGATGCCGGCGCAGCTAGCTATATTCATAAAGGATGTCGATTCAGATATCAATGTTCATGAAGATCTTGTAGATGTCATTTTACTAAAGGATCGAACTCGAGGAGAAGATATTTTTGAATCTGTAACAAAAACTATCAACAAATTTCAAGTCATAGTATAATTAATTGAATTTATACATCAAAACAGTTTACGTTTTTGAACTTGCACTGCTACAACACATACACATAAAGTTGATATTTTAAACATGAATTAGCAACATTATTATGATGATTTATTTTTGCCACTAACGAACAACATTCATGAATGATCCAGTATCATCATCCATCCATCCATCCTTCCTCATGTAGACCTAAATTCCTCGTTCATCAAAGTTTTCAAGTGCAAATCTAAAATGAACTCCTAAAAATTAGTAAGATGTATAAAAATTATCTAAATACCAGCCGCCGCATTAGCAGTTTCGCTTTTGTTTACAATCACTCGCCCTGTCTGCCTGCTACCTGTGTTCAACCGTTGCACGGTAAGGAGGGAGTGAAGGCTCTTCAGTTCACAGCTCGAGAGCGCTGTTCGACATCCCTGGTCTAGATATTACAGTTAATGACGGATTTATTATTTTATGGATCCAATATATTTTATTTGAATACATAATGTACCTAGATTTTTTAATTATATGTGTTATATTTTCGCTGTGTTGACTGCTAGCTGGTGTGATGTCAGCGCCAACTCTAGGGAGAAAGCAGAATCTCACGCTTTAGCTGGCTTGAAGGTCATTGAAATCAGTCCGGCTACATCAAAGGTACCGACGCGAAGTGTCCATTCTTTATAACCCCTATTCGCTGTAGAGCCACAATGCGAGCTACCATTGCGAGCCACAATGTGCTCGTGAGTCAGATTTTCGCCACGGCTGTCCTATATCAATGGAGTGTTTATCATTTTTCTTATAACTTTTCATTTTGATTTAGGCCAGTTTGGAATCCACCTCTTCATATAGGTTGTACAGGGACATCATTTTATTTTTACTAACATTTCTGATATTAACCTGCCTATACCTTTGAATCAACGGTTGCTAACCCCTTCCATGACTGGAGTTCGATGGCGTAATATACAAACAAATCACTTTACTAGGTATAGGAGGGAACAAAAGTAATTCATCCATTTACGTAAACTATGAAATATCAAGCTTTTGAGTTTGATAATTTTCATTAGGTTTTTGTTTAATCAAAATACAGTACAGTATTAACAATGAGTGTTTTTACTCACGAACTGAGCTGTCCATACGGACGTATTCATTATGCAGTGTATATTAGAGTGTCTATAGCACATTAGCGTACACTATAGAGAATGAAGTTAAATTGAAAAATAATCATAATATGGATCTTTAAACACATTTTTCAAAATGGTGGCGGTTTATTTCGATTAATGTATGTAATTCCAATTACCAGTTTCGTCCTTCGTACTAGTAGGCCTAACTCATGTTCAAATAATTCTGTACCTACTCTGTAAAAGAGTACCTTACGTACTGTAAATTCAATCTTCACTTCTGCTCGATCCGAAAAATAAAATTACTCAGACATGCTATCTACTGTCCGTCCAAGTGATTATGTTGCAGGATCGTAGAAAGGAGGGAAATCACGTGACAGTTAATTACTTAACGAGGCCCTTTTATTTAAGTTATTTTAAACAGTTGTATGGGTATAATATTACGTATATGTCCAATTTCTAACAGAAATTAATGTTCTCAGAAAAGAGCTAAGACAGCCCAGCCACTAGCCTTTACCGAGAGGCGAATAGAAGCTGGTGGGGAAAACCGGAATGCGACGTAGGCAAATGGACGACAGTACCTTTGCGAAAATGATGCAATATTGAAAGCTCTTTCGTCATTGGAAAACGCGAATATATTTTTGGAACGTACTGTGACGGTAAGGCTACTGTGACTTGGATCTATGTGGAAGACGGTTGAACTTCATTAGTAGAAAGGGTGGGAGTGAAGTACATTAAAAAACTCAGGTACAATAAAAATTGAAGTAAAAATAAAATGATGTCCCTGTAGTTGTGGTGATATGGAATGCCTTACAGTGTATACAGTGTGTATACAGTGATGAATCTTAAGGGGTGTGTAAAATAAGAGACACTCTGAGAAACCCAAGTGAATAATGTAGTCGTTAGGACGCTGGGAGCGATACCAGAAACAGCACTTCATCTCAACTTCGGGTCGCAGGTCGGAAGAAGGTGGAACCAGAGACTTGCCACCAGCGCAGTTCCTAATACTGGGATGCTTCGTGCCAAAATTTAAAAAACGTCCACCGCAGCTACATACACTTGTCTGTCTCCCCCACAATGAGCTCCGAGCAATCAATAAACAGGCTTATTGTTACCGCGCCTCAGAGAGGGGAGCAGATGAATGGGGGCAGTGCACCAGGGCCGAAACCGGTCGGTGTCAACGGGTGTATAAAAACACACGAGATCGCATCGCATGATACCACGAGCTTTAGGACGGTAGTGTCTGGAACTGCTGGTTACAACAGCAATGCACCGGTTTGTTACTTTTGCCTAAGTTCGTAGCATTTTTGTGCGTCACTAGGGCTGGAATAGTTATGTAATAACAGTTTTCTGTTTGATTAAAACATATCCAGCTGAAAATACGTACTCAACAATGTTTCATCACTTTTACTTACTTACTGGCTTTTAAGGAACCCGGAGGTTCATTGCCGCTCTCACATAAGGCCGTCATTGGTTCCTATCCTGTGCAAGATTAATCCAGTCTCTATCATCATATCCAACCTCCCTCAAATCCATTTTAATATTATCCTCCCATCTACGTCTCGGCCTCCCCAAAGGTATTTTTCCCCCCGGCCACCCAACTTACATACTATATGCATTTCTGGATTCTCCCATACGTGCTACATGCCCTGCCCATTTCAAACGTCTGGATTTAATGTTCCTAATTATGTCAGATGAAGAATACAATGCGTGCAGTTCTGCGTTGTGTAATTTTCTCCATTCTCCTGTAACTTCATCCCTTTTAGCCCCAAATATTTACTTTTTAACTTTGCTCTAGAATATGCCATTAGGAAAGTTCAGGATAACAGAGAGGGTTTGGAATTGAACGGGTTACATCAGCTTCTTGTCTATGCGGATGACGTGAATATGTTAGGAGAAAATCCACAAACGGAAATTTTACTTGAAGCAAGAGATATGTTTGGAAGTAAAAGACAAAGTATATTATTATGTCTCGTGATGAGAATATTGTACGAAATGGAAATATAAAAATTGGAAATTTATCTTTCGAAGAGGTGGAAAAATTCAAATATCTTGGAGCAACAGTAACAAATATAAATGACACTCGGGAGGAAATTAAACGCAGAATAAATGTGGGAAATGCCTGTTATTATTCGGTTGAGAAGCTTTTGTCTTCTAGTCTGCTGTCAAAAAATCTGAAAGTTAGAATTTATAAAACAGTTATATTACCGTTATATTACCGGTTGTTCTTTATAGATGTGAACTTGGACTCTCACTTTGAGTGAGGAACAGAGATTAAGGGTGTTTGAGAAAAAGTTTCTTAGGAAAATATTTGGGCTAAGAGGGATGAAGTTACAATAGAATGGAGAAAGTTACACAACACAGAACTGCACGCATTGTATTCTTCATCTGACATAATTAGGAACATTAAATCCAGACGTTTGAGATGGGCAGAGCATGTAGCACGTATGGGAGAATCCAGAAATGCATATAGTATGTTAGTTGGGTGGCCGGAGGCAATAAGACCTTTGGGGAGGCCGAGACGTAGATGGGAAGATAATATTAAAATGGATTTGAGGAAGGTGGGATATGATGGTAGGGACTGGATTAATCTTGCTCAGGATAGGGACCTATGGCGGGCTTATGTGAGGGTGGCAATGAACCTCCGGGTTCCTTAAAAGCCATAAGTAAGTAAGTAAGTACATTTAAGTCGAGGTAGGGAGCAACAGGGGAAAAAATTGTAGCGTTAAGTTGAAAACATTACAAGTTTAATAAAAGAAGATTTAAAAATATTATTTATTATTTTATTGTTACTTATTAATTTATTACTAAGTAAGAAACAAAAATTCCCTCACTCACTCACATCTATTTATTGCTTTTACAGTAGCTTTACACTTCCTGGATACCAAGGAACAAAAAATTTTTTTTTTTTTTTTTTTGTAAACTGCATTGGAATAAAATACAGCGTGAATATGAGTTCATAATCGATGATGTATGATGGACAGGGATATAAAGTGAAGGTTCATAGACCTCTGTGTATCTGTGATTGATAGCACCGTTAAATAAGCTTGTCATAATATTGGCGAACGTGTAGGCAAACCGTGCATCGGCACACAACGTCTAGCAATAAAACTACCTTCAGATTCCTGTTGGCACAGAAACAACAGTCGCTCATTCCCTGGAAATCCATGTTATGCATACATTACTGTGCATATATGAACTCTCGCATAGATTGCGTGGGACATGTACGACGTCGATTAGTTACACCAAATAATCGGTACTGTATTTGTTGTCGTGAGTTCTTATCTGATTGGAGAAGAGTAAGGCGGCCTTGGGAATACCGCTGTCCCAATTAGGATGATGTCTCCATTAGTTAGCCTTAGTTCACCCTGCTAACGACCTCTTAACGAGGGAGCTAGGGTTCGATGAACAGGATTCAGTGAAATTTGTTACAGATGTAGCTAGTTGTACTACATAATTTTTTGAAGTAGCCTACCTATTGAATCTTACAGTTCTTAAAGAAAAATTGGTTGCTGTATATCAGCGTTTCTCAAACTATGGTCCGCGGACCACCTGTGGCTCTCGAGATCTGCCCTTATAGTCCTTCATAAAAGACAGAAGAAAAAATGAAATTCAAACGAATTACGTATCACACTATAGCTGAAAATCTCAGAGTTTGGAAATGACACATGGCAATCGCCTTTCGCTTTTTCTTCCGGTACTAACATTTTATGAAATTTATTACCCTACCTGTCTATCGACTTCCCACTCTACTCTCAGCAACAAAAGAGGGATTTAAAGCACTATGAACGTGGTGTTTCTCGACATCTTTTCCCTGCACATCAGCTGACATATCTTTCAGATATATTCTCTAAATTAAACGAACTAAATCTTGACTGTTTGACTGTTCTCAATGCGCATGAAAAAATAAACTTGGTTTGTGGGTCAGTTCCGTAAAACAGACGATTTGTTCACTATTTCCAACCCTAGAGTATTTTTCGGTCGAAAATGATTTCGTTATTGGAAATGAATTATGCAATGACATGTGTTCGCATCTCGATACTACGAGGTCACAATTTTAAACGTATTTTCCAAGTAAATATGACGAATTTTCATGTGTTCGTGATCCATTTCATTGCGATATTGAAAATAACAAACTTCCATTGAGTGAAAGAGAACAGTTAATTGAACTCTCGAATGACACCGGACTTAAAATGAAATTCCAAGCGGAAGGTATGGTTAATTTCTGGACCCCATCACAAGTGAAAAGAGAATATAGTGAAATGTACAATGATGCTTTGCAGATTATAATTCAGTTTGCTTTTACGTATCTGTGTGAGAAAGGGTTTTCATCACTAACTCTAATAAAAACAAAGTAGGCTACCGAAATCGACTCGATGTATGTGACTATCTCCGACTAAAGCTTACCAGCATACGTCCAAATATAGAACAACTGTGCTACAATCGGCAGGATTATTCATCTCATTAATGTGAGTACCGACATTTATTTAGTTTGTTTAGTTAAAAAGTTGAAGATTTTATCCAATCCTAATAGCCTTGATTTATTAAAAACCGAAAATGATTTTTTCTATTAACATTAACAAATTAGTTAATACTAATATAAAATTATATGAATTAAATTAATTATAATTAATTAATTATGTTTTAAAATATATGTATACTGGTATTAAAATATGCTACAAAAATTATAAATTTGCTTTCCAAGGAAACAAGAGGAAGGTTATGCAAATCTAGTCTTTCAGGTGAAGCTCCCTGTGAAGCAGAGTTGTGTGGATATAAAGGGAAAAGTTGAGACGGTGTCGGGTGGAGTTCCCGGGTAGCTCAGTGGTAGAGCGCTGGTACGTTCAACCAGAGGTCCCGGGATCGATACCCGGCCCCGGAACAATTTTTCCCTTGAAATTATTCAAGAGGAAGGTTGTCCGCGGAACTGTTCTGACTTAAAAAAGTGGTCCGCACTTCAAAAAAGTTTGAGAAACGCTGTTGTATGTGATATATGAAAAATTAGAAAAAAAAAATTGTCTAGAATCATTTCGCCATAGAGACTTCAGAGAAGGCCTGTTATGTTACGTGTTTTCTTTATTTATTTGTCATCGATTCCTAACTTCTCTCAATAAATGCAAGTTGTCTACGCATTACAGTATATCTCTGGTGATATGAATATAGCCTATATATTGTGAGTTTTTGTTAGGATATGATAGGAATAAAATTTCTGAAATGGCACCTCCCATTTAGCCCGGAAGACACCAGATCCTTTCACCTTCTAGATTAATATACTATGGAATGTGGGGGTGTCAGTTGGTAGCTGTAGAATTTCATATACCATATTATATTTTATGATTTTATCTTTACCCACAAGACATATTTTAGACAGCTGCAATTTATGAAATGTTTAATCATTAATCTAAAATTCTGAGTTTCATTACTGTACTACTGACATACATTTTATTATTGTAAAGATAATAAGAACTTGGAGAGAAAAAGATTAATTTATCATATGATCTACTTCTTCCTTTTCAGTCTGTTAACTTCTTTATCGCTCAATAACCTCTCATTTTAAAAATTTGCTACAAAATAATTAAAGAGCTTCCAGCAAAAAAAGGAGATAGCTAGCTCCACTTTTACAAAGTTGTGGAAAACAACAAAAACATTCTAAAAATTTCAAATTTTAGCGGAGCTTTTTTCCTTTTTCAGAATATCGTCAGCTTAGAGTGTAAACCTGCTAATCGCCAAAAAGAAAATTTTACAAGGGAAGCAAAAAACTGAGTTCAAATTAATGTTCCCAAAGTAATGTTCCTAATTATGTCACATGAAGAATAAAATGCGTGCAGTTCTGCGTTGTGTAACTTTCTCTATTCTCCTGTAACTTCATCCCTCTTAGACTCAAATATTTTCCTAAGCACCTTATTGTCAAACACCCTTAACCTCTGTTCCTCACTCAAAAGTTAGAGTCCAAGTTTCACAGCCATACAGAACAACCGGTAATATAACTGTTTTATAAATTCTAACTTTGAATTTTTTTAAACGAGACTGGATGACAAAAGCTTCTCAACCGAATAAAAAGCAGGCATTTCCCATATTTATTCTGCGTTTTATTTCCTCTCGAGTATAATTTATATTTGTAATCCACGCAGTGTGTAGTGGCAATAATATACCAGTGCATTAACTAGCGGATGATATATTTGCGGCCGACAACTCAATTCCTCAACGAAGTATCGACCTATAAACGCAGCGAAGAATCGACCTATAACGCTTGTATTTTTTCATTCCCATGGCCTTCCACGTGTAGGAATTCCAAGTATGCAACGCTCAAAACCTGTTGGCGAACCGTCGAATTGACCGCACGTGTGACGAGCGCACGCACACTTCGATATTTTCAGTACTATCTCAAGAGCGGGTCTATTGCATCGCAGGAGGAGCTGTCTTCATCGCATTCTTCCTTGGAAGCCATTACAGCCGGCAGCACATGCAAGAGTATTATGAAGCCACTGCCCTATATTTAACTTCTTTCATAGGTTATTGTTTTCCCGTAAATTCCTGTACAGAGGTGTGAAAATTATTAGAATAATCTTAATTTCAAAGGTTTTTTAATAGTTCCCTCACAAATATTAATTGAATTGATGAATATTGGTATATATTACTATACTGATGTAGGATATATTTACTACTAACAATGTCGGAAAGCATTGTTGTACATTGGTATTTTTCTTATTTTACAATTGTTATGGGAATTCAGAAATTATTATATTATGTTGGCGGAATTGGAAACATCAAAAATTAATGAAGAAATGCTTTAAACAAATTGTTTTTTGCGTTTACATTGTTGTGAAGGTTTAAATGAACGTATACATCTGTTTTGTGCATATAATTTTTTATGTTTCCAATTCCGCCAACATAATATAATAATTTCTGAATTCCCATAACAATTGTAAAATAAGAAAAATACCAATGTACAACAATGCTTTCCGGCGTTGTTAGTAGTAAATATATCCTACATCAGTATAGTAATATATACCAATATTCATCAATTCAATTAATATTTGTGAAGGAACTATTAAAAAAAACCTTCAAAATTAAGATTATTCTAATAATTTTCACACCTCTGTAAAACTAAATCATTTTCAAGCCATTTAATTAAAATGTAGAATTTCGCAGTTTAAATAACGCCTTGTCTATTTAAAAAAAAAAAAGTGACAGAAGATTTATTAAATCCTTGTATTGCGTGATTCGTCTTTATTCTCGGCACCGATATACGATTTTTAGGGTTGGTAATACTGGATTTAACGATTAAATGAATACTACCACAGGCAATAAGAGTACGCTAAAATGAATACAATTTTCTGATAAAAAAATATGTGTGCATGCAATCAGTAAATCTTCTGAAATTTTAATATAGATAGGTTTAACTTTGCCCCCCCCCCCCTGTTCTTACGAGGTGGAAACTCAGAAATTTGAGAAAATAGTCAATCTCTAAGTGCCGATTTCACCAACTTGTTACTAATACACAATTAACTAATCGTAATTTAACTTAAATACGGTTCATTCGTTTGCATTTCACCAAACTAATACGCATTTAAAATAAAGCCAATTAAATTAATTCCCAGTTAAGTCATCATGGCCTTCGGATTCATAGTATAATCACAGTCTAGTATATATGGGAAATGCCTGTTATTATTCGGTTGAGAAGCTCTTATCATCCAGTCTGATGTCAAAAAATTTGAAAGTTAGAAGTTATAGAACAGTTATATTACCGGTTGTTCTGTATGGTTGTGAAACTTGGACTCTCACTTTGAGAGAGGAACAGAGGTTACGGGTGTTTGAGAATAAGGTTCTTAGGAAAATATTTGGTGCTAAGAGGGACGAAGTTACAGGAGAATGGGGAGAAAGTTACACAACGCAGAACTGCACGCATTGTATTCTTCACCTGACATAATTAGAAACATTAAATCCAGACGTTTGAGATGGGCAGGGCATGGGCGAATCCAGAAATGCATGTAGAGTGTTAGTTGGGAGGCTGGAGGAAAAAAAACCTTTGGAGAGGCCGAGACGTAGATATGAGGATATTATTAAAAAGTATTCTAGGGAGGTGGGATATGATGATAGAGACTGGATTAATCTTGCACAAGATAGGGACCGATGGCGGGCTTAAGTGAGGACGGCAATGTTGTTCCGAGCTCCTTAAAAGCCATTTGTAAGTAAGTAAGGAGCCACTAATTGTCTCGCTACACGTTTATTGCATAGGATACGGTTTAGCAGTATTTCAGAATTTGAATCGGTTCGTAACCGCGTAGCAGATCGTGTGAATAACTCTGTGTTTTGTCCCAGATACTTCATTGGCAAGGTGAAATCTCAGAGGTTTTAATGAAATTACTGTTTAATAATACACTCAAATTCGCTAGAGATTAACGGAATGAGGAGAATTTAATGATTGCCCATCAGTAATGTTGTCGCTCCAGAACAGTCCTGTTATTGAGGTCACGAGTATAGAGTAGCGGACCGCACGATTTCCATCTAAATGGAAGATGAATTGTAATTCGGTGTGTTCATACTTGTAAAGTATGTTATTTATTTGAAGTGAGCATAACAACACAAATATGATTCCAAAACAATGCAATTGCTGAAAGGTAACGCTCAGAATATAATCTGATGTTTTCTGAATCACTGTACAGTAATGTAACATGGACGTTGAAGACCGAAGACAGAAAGCACACTGCATATCCTAAATATAAAAAATGAGATAACTGAAGCAGCTAAAGATTTGAAAATGAACAGTAAACAGATAGTTAACAAATATCAGTTAAATGTATGAAAGCCGCTAATTGGAAATCGAATTGGCTGAAAGAGCTGGAACGAGAAATATTGGCTATGGAGAGAACTAGGGTCTATAAGCACGAAAACTATTGGAAGAATAGTAAAAGAGAGGGCAAACGACATTTCGAGACAAGATATTTTTAGTAATATTAAAGACCTAGGATCACTAAAATACTATAGGGAGGTTAAACAGTTTTGAGAACAGGAAGAATATATTAGACTAAATTCAAGGGAAGAGAGAACAGGAATGCATGGTGGAGATTAGGTATCTGGAGACTCAAGAATAAGAGAGGGAACGTAGAGAAGGATAAATGTCCTTTGTCTGGACTAGCGGAAGAAGCAATGCATATTGCGTTAAAGTGTGAGGCAACGAATGATGTGAGACACAGTTGGGTGGATAAAAAATGTCTACAAATAAACGCTATAGTAGCATATAAAAATGAATGGTCACCTAAACGCCAGCAATCTGCATAAATTAGGAAAATTTCTTTTTAGAGTTAAAATTAGGTGGGAAGAGAAAGTCAAAGCTCTAACGGATATGGAATTATAAATGTTGAGTAGTCACACGATAAGAAACTACGAAGAGTAGTTAATGAAGATAACAGTATAATTCTTAAGAGATTGAGCATAAAAATGAAAAAGCTAAAGTTGGAGTTTTAAATAAAAGAGGTATACTTATTATTAGTTGTGTATTATTATTGTTATTATTATTGTTATTATTATTATTATTATTATTATTATTATTATTATTATTATTATTATTATTATTATTGTAAACAGAGGATACTTATAGGTTATATTTGTTATATTTGTATAGAGAGTGATGGTGGATTAAGAGCTGGAATACATCTAATCCGCCATGACGTGAACAAAGATTGATGAAGTAAATAAATAAAATAAAAAAAATAAGTTAAATATGATTTGATAGGCAAGTAACGGAAATATAAAAGGAATTATATCAGAGTTTGTAGAATATATTAAATAAATAAAAACAAATACTAAAGGGTGTTTCCGAGGTGGTGTTACTTGTCATCTCGTTTTTCAATTCTAAATCAATTTCCAGGTTATATCAAGCCTAATGTTCATGTTATTCTCTAGATTATATCAAGGTCAGTGACATTCGTGCCTCGGAAAAAATCAATACTTTCGCGTCTGCGCACATCTCACAATTCAGGTCAGTTCCGCTCCTCACTTACAAAACCATAATATGAATACTTATGAATAATTTCAAGTTAGAAATATGGTCGAGCATAAAAAGTCGTATGAAACTTGCCTATAATGGTAATTAAGACGCTCATATGAAAATTATGAAACGAGCGCAAGCGACATACATACTCGCGTCTTAATTACTACCATTATAGGCTCGTTGCATAATGTACTATTAGTTTGAATGTAAAATTTCCTTAGTCCAGCTCTCATGTTTGGTTAGCTTTGAAGCTCTTGGTAACGTTTTCACTTTTATAGCATTTAAAAGTGTCCGATTGCCCGATGATTACTGCAAAGGGTCGCATCGGGGTTAAGTTCTTAATTACCGCCAGGTTTCTGTAAGAACACGAGAGCGCTTTTAAAAATATAATCGACAACGTCTGAAGCCCACACTAATTGCGTCAACCGGGAGTTATGGGGCGCGCATTCTGAGCAGTTAAAAAGAACAAGCGAATTCTCTTCAGCAACAATTCTTCAGGTTACGTCATAGAGGCGAGTGAATTGAGAGGACCAATTGAATAAGTCCTCGTACAGTACTTGAGATGGGGAGTTTACTTCTCCAGTTCTGTATTGGAGTTCAGTCTTTCAAATTTTTCTAAGCGCCCTATTTTTACCCCATATAGAATTAAAACACAAAGACTGTGTATTCAAAGAATTATATAGGCCTACCCTTTTATATTCTATTGAGAGAGACAAAGAGAGATAAAAAGAAACGCAGAGAGAGAGAGAGAAGTATACAATAAAAGCTGGTTTATCTACATTTGTAAAATTTTGTATGCTGAACAAGGGAATGTTTGTTATATAGTGTTCATTAAATATGGAATGTTACTTATAACGTTTTAAATTTTAATTTTACAAAAGAAAAAAAAGATTTTGTAGGCTGTTGGAGATAAATCATACAATATTCATTTTATTTTATTTTTGTAATACTTGTGACATAAAATATAGTATACACACATAAAATTTTAGCTCATCTCTGAAAGAGTAGAACTAATGTTCAGTGATTTTAAATTAACAACTATATAATACAATTTGTTTTATATTTACTATACAGTAAGAATATATAAATTTAAATTTACAAGTTTTCATTATTTATAAAATCCATACATAACTTTTTAAATTTAATACTATAACTATTAGAATTGACAAGATTAGGATATTTAAATATAAATGTGTTATATATTCTTGGACCTAAATCAATATTTACTTATTTATTTTATTTATCTATCTATTTATCTACCTATTTATCTATCTATTTTGTATCTATTTATTTATCTATTAATTTATCTATTTATTTATTTGTTTATTTATTTATTCATTCAGTTTTTTATTTATTTATCTGTTTATTTATTTATTTATTTATTTATTTAGTTGTTTATTTATCTATTAATTTATCTGTTTATTTATTTGTTTATTTATTTATTCAGTTGTTTATTTATTTATTTATTCAGTTGTTTATTTATTTATTTATTCAGTTGTTTATTTATTTATTTATTCAGTTATTTATTTATTTATTCAGTTGTTTATTTATTTATTTATTCAGTTGTTTATTTATTTATTTATTTATTCAGTTATTTATTTATTCAGTTATTTATTTATTCAGTTGTTTATTTATTTATTTATTCAGTTGTTTATTTATTTATTTATTCAGTTGTTTATTTATTGATTTATTCAGTTATTTATTTATTCAGTTGTTTATTTATTTATTTATTCAGTTGTTTATTTATTTATTTATTCAGTTGTTTATTTATTGATTTATTCAGTTATTTATTTATTCAGTTGTTTATTTATTTATTTATTTATTTATTCAGTTGTTTATTTATTTATTCAGTTGTTTATTTATTTATTTATTCAGATGTTTATTTATTTATTTATTCAGTTGTTTATTTATTTATTTATTTATTTATTTATTCAGTTGTTTATTTATTTATTCAGTTGTTTATTTACTTATTTATTCAGTTGTTTATTTATTTATTCAGTTGTTTATTTATTTATTTATTCAGTTATTTATTTATTCAGTTTATTTATTTATTTATTTATTTATTTATTTATTTATTTATTCAGATGTTTATTTATTTATTCAGGTGTTTATTTATTTATTCAGTTGTTTATTTATTTATTTATTTATTTATTTATTTATTCAGTTGTTTATTTATTTATTTATTTATTCAGTTGTTTATTTATTTATGTATTCAGTTGTTTATTTATTTATTTATTCAGTTGTTTATTTATTTATTTATTCAGTTGTTTATTTATTTATTTGTATATTTATTTAGTTGTTTATTTATTTAATTTATTTAATTTATTTATTTTATTTATTTTATTTACTTATTTATTTATTTATTTATTTATTTATTTATTTATTTATTTATTTATTTATTTATTTATTTATTTTCTTCAGTGTTGTATAGTTATAATTTACATCTGAATTTGTAATATTGCTTCACTTTCCACATGCATATTCATTGAGTGTAACTTCTAAACCTTACATTATTTCGTAATTATTATTCAGTATGTTTGCATTATTTTACTCAACTTGTGCTTGTTTAACTACATCAGTCTTTAAGTGTTCTTTAAATATTAGTCTGCAATTATTGACTTTTATCATTGCAAACTGTATCAGCTTCTTTTGTTTGTGGCTAAGTGGAAGAGAAGGCCTGATGGCCTTAACTTCACCAGAAAAAATAAATAAATATTATTATTATTATTATTATTATTATTATTATTATTATTATTATTATTATTATTATTATTATTATTATTATGTTACATTCAGTTACTGAGTTATTAACACATAATGATGTCACTGAAATGTTTCATGTTTTCAGTGTATACCTACCGTAATATTGCGAATGCCAATCCTTTTAACATTACTGTAAAATGTAAGTAGCTTACTACGAAGAAGATCGGTTGGCTTTTATAGATTTATTTCAGTTTTACTGCCATGAGAAACAGAGCATGATGCTGTGTATTCTACATGGTCCACTTTCTGCTGAGTATCGCAGAATCTCTTTCCGTATGGCTGAGCAAAGACTGGCATTGAAACTATTGAATACAGAGTTTCTTAAGCAATCGTGTAAGTGGAATAAAACATAGCCAGGTAAAGAGGTTATTGAAAGGAAAACAAATAGGAGCCATCTCAAGAAAGCCATTTAGAATGAATACAGCTTGAGAGCCCGTACTCTCAGATAATAAAATACTAATGTTTGTTTGCACTGCCAGCTACACGATAAGTATCGCATTGAAAGCATCATCTGCTGCTGCTCCTGTAAGGTAGGCCGTCTGTCCTGTTTCGCCTTAGAAGTCATCCTGATATCGTCGTCGAGGTCTTCAAACGTCTATTTTGCCTTTTGGCGTACAGTTCTAAATTGTTTTTGTAAGTCTTTCTCCAGACATTCTTAGAACGTCTTCTCTCCAACTGTTTTATATTGTTATAAGTCGATAATATTAAGCTTCTGTCATATTGCGTCACTCCTTGACGGTACATCCAGCAACACACCTAAGAAACTTCATCTGTGCTGATTCTATCATTCTCCTGTCAGATCGTTTCATCATCGTGTATTTAGAACCATATCGTCGTTGTTCCTGCAATAACTCCTATGTGCAAAATATAAAATTTTTCAGTACGAAGAAAAAACACATTCATTAATACCATTTTCATTAACATCACATGGCCTTGAGCAACTAGAAATAAATAATAATATAAGTATAACTATACATGATTGTAACGTACCTACTTGCTCATGTAACGCTTTGAGTATATCCTCACAAGTTAAATATTTAGGTATTATTATTGACCAACATTTAAAATGGGACAAGCATATCTCCTTTCTGTGTAACAGATTGCGTAAAACAATCCACAAATTTTCCATTCTACGCTCTTATTTACCTGTTTATGTTCTGCGTACTGTGTACTTAGCTCTGTTTCAATCATTAATTCAGTATGGTATTTTAGGTTGGGGAGGAATGGCAAAATTGACTCTCCGTCCTTTAAATCTGCTCCAAAAAAGAATTATCAAAATTTGTCTATATAAACCTTTTGATTACCCAACAAAATTAATTTTTCAGGAATTTGGCGTATCAAATCTAGAACAAATTTATAAACAAAAATTGCTGATTTACTTCCATAAAAACCACAATAAATTTAAATATGATCCTCATGAATACCAGACAAGACAAAACTACAGTTTCTTTCTAAATACTCCCAAATGCCACACAACTGCTGGATTAAAACACAGCAGAAATTTTGGACCCAAAATATATAATACATTAATTAGAGCTTACCCTGAGCTAAGTACACTTAACACATATAGATTTAAGAAACAAATCAGATTAATTATTTAATTGTTTAAGCTAATTGAGTTAAAATTGTTACTCTAATATTCATGTACTTCTGTATTTTCTATTTGTATATAGACCCTGTTATTACATGCTGTATGTATTTTACCATTTATTAATGTGATTGTGCTCAATTAACTCTCTTAATTTTGTGATATATTTTGTATAACTGATCTGAACTGCGCCCGAGCACGAGCTTCTGCTCTTTCGGGCTGCAATGCCTAATGTAGCTCAAGTGTATAGTATTAATAAATATTATTATATTATTATTATTATTCCTCCTATGGCAGCCGTACATAAGAGACTGTGAATTCTTACATTTTCGAAACAAAGAAATATAATTACGTATAGGAGATTTTATTATTTGCTGTATCACTATTTAAGTTATTTAATAGAGCAAAAATCTGAAAATCAATAAATATGTCACATAGGAGTTATTGCAGGAACAACGACGATATGTTAAGACCAAATGTCACAAGGAAGTGAAATAGGAAGAGGAATATGTCAAGGATATCCTTTATCACATGCCCTATTCAATATCTACGTGGAAGATTTAGTGAAGAACTGTTTTCGAAACATGGAAGGAGTGATAGTAGGAGGAAGAAGAATAAAGTGCATAAGATTTGCTGATAATATGGCTTTGTTAGTAGAAGAGGAGATGATACTAAGGAATATGCTACTGGAGCTAAATGACAGCTGTGAGCAGTATGGGATGAAGGTAAATGCAAATAAGACGAAGATAATGGTCATAGGAAGAAAAATAAAGAAAGTAAACGTAAGAATTCTAAACGAGGCAATAGAACATGTGGACAGCTTCAAATACTTGGGGTGTGCTATAAGCAGTAATATGAGCTGCTGCCAGGAAGCCAAAAGGAGGATAGTAATGGCAAAGGAAGCGGACCTCTGGAAAAGAACTAAGGAAGAGACTAGTGAAGTGCTTTGTGTGAAGTGTTGCATTGTATGGGGCAGAAACATGAACATTACGACGAAGTGAAGAGAAAAGAATAGAAGCATTTGAAATATGGATATGTGTGAAGTGGACAGGCAGAATTAGAAATGAAGCTGTGTTGGAAAGAGTAAATGAAGAAAGAATGATGCTGAGACTCATCAGAAAGAGGAAGAGGATAGTTGGGTCACGGGCTGAGAAGAAACTGCCTACTGAAGGATGCACTGGAAGGAATGGTGAACGGGAGTCAAAAGGAAGGAAGTCAAAAGGAGGATAGCAATGGCTAAGGAAGATTTTTAATAGAAAAAGGTGCATCTTCTGCAGACCTCTGGAGAAAGAACTAAGGAAGAGACTAGAGAAGTGCTTTGTACGGAGTGTGGCATTTTATGGGGCAGAATCATGGCTATTACGACGAAGTGAAAAGAAAGAATAGAAGCATTAGAAATGTGGATATAGAGAAGAATAATTAAACGTGTAAAGTGGACAGACAGAATAAGAAATGAAGCTGTGTTGGAAAGAGTGGGTGAAGAAAGAATGATGCTGAAACTCATCAGAAAGAGGAAAAGGTTAGTTGGGTCACTGGCTGAGAAGAAACTGCCTACTGAAGGATGCACTGGAAGGAATGGTGAACGGGAGAAGAGTTCGGAGCAGAAGAAGATATCAGATGATAGACGACATTAAGATATATGGATCATATGCGGAGACTAAGAGGAAGGCAGGAAGTGGAAGAGATTGGAGAAAGCTGGGTTTGCAGTGAAAGAGTTACCCCTGAGCACAACACTATGAATGAATGAATGAATGAATGTTAAGACCATGGTTATCGGAAGACAAATAAATAAGATAAACGTGAGAATTCGAATTGAGGCAGTAGAACAAGTGGACAGCTTCAAATACTTGGGGTGACGTAATATGAGCTGCTGCCAGGAAGTCAAAAGGAGGATAGCAATGGCCAAGGAAGCTTTTAATAGAAAAAGGAGCATCTTGTGCGGAGCTCTGGAGAAAGAATTAAGAGACTAGCGAAGTGCTTTGTATGGAGTATGTCATTGTATGAGGTAGAAACATGGACATTACGACGAAGTGAAGAGAAGCGAATAGAACATTTGAAATGTGGATATAGAAAAGAATTAAACGTGTGAAGTGGACAGACAGAATAAGAAACGAAACTGTGTTGGAAAGAGTGGATGAAGAAAGAATGATGCTGAAACTGATCAGGAAGAGGAAAAGGAATTGGCAGGATCACTGGCTGAGAAGAAACTGTCTACTGAAGAATGCACTGGAAGGAATGGTGAACGGGAGAAGAGTTCGGGGCAGAAGAAGTTATCAGATGATAGACGACATTAAGATATATGGATCATATGCGGAGACTAAGAGGAAGGCAGAAAATAGGAAAGACTGGAGAAAGCTTTGTTTGCAGTGAAAAACCTGCGCTTGGGCAGAACACTAAGGCCCGATTGTATAAACCATTTAATCTTAGATCAGAGGTTAAATTGATCCTTGTTTCAGCTGAACTTGGAATTTTGTGTTGTATAAAGTCTAATCTGAGATTAATTTGTCTCAAACTAAAGTCAACTTTGACTGAAGAAATTTCTCCGATTAAGTTAGATGATCCAAGTTCAGTTATTTCGTTTCTGTTTGAAATATACGAGTGACAGATTGTGCAAATAAAATATCCATTATTATTAATTTTAATAGATATGTTAGGTACATTTATATATATTTCTTTCAATTTCTTGCCTTAATACACAAACATTCTTATATTTTATAAGGCTCTATCGTGTTCAGCAGTATCAAATAACATAACCTATAATTATATTATGTTTATAATAACCATTAATTATTAATGGATATGACAGGTACATTCAGAAATGTTCAATTAACTGTATTACTAAAGGAAAATTGTCGTTTTATAAAGCTTTATTATGTTTAGCAGTATCAAACACCATAACATGATAACAACTTGGAGAACAGTCAACCTTCTTCTTATTGTCCGCCATTATTTACATTGCACAAAAAGCCAGTGTCTCCAACAGAGTGTACGGAAAGTCGCCAAAAAGTAGTTGTAAAGTCGCTAGATTTCTCATTATCAACAAAGGAAGATTAAATTTTGTCACTATGGGATGCTAAAAAGGTCCCTAAATCCCTATTTAAGCAATATAAAAGTTAAAAGAAATTGTTGTTGAAAAAGAGTTAAAGTCACTAGATTGGCAACACTGAACAAACCTGTGTAACATGGTCCGCGCATCACGTATTTCACCTGTTTATGCGATGTTGCCAAATCCTTTTCACGTGAACTTAGATTGCATTTGAACCAAGGTAATTTGATCGCAGAAAAGTTTTATACAACAGAAGAAGTGTCTGAACTCGGTTCACTTTTCGATCTTCGATCAAAGTTGATCTTTAGTCAGGGAGTTTTATACAATTGGGCCTAAATGAAATGAAATGGTAGAAAAATGAAACATCAATAAACTAAAGAAATTTCTTAACAAGGTGGAAAAAGTTTATCAGTAATTGGAAATGATAGATGAAATGAGGGAGAGATGGGAAATTCTGGTGAAGTGAAAGAGGAAAACGGGAGTACCCCGAGAAAACCCACTACGACGTCTTAGTTTTTCACCACAAATTTCAGCACGACATGCCGAGTATTGAAGCCGGAACGCCTAGATTAAAGACCAGAGTAATAGAGCTGAGCCACAGACGCGGCTTGTCCTTAGATGTACTGTGTAGTAGCCGATCTAAACTTCAAAGCATAAACAATATTTCTTCTTCACTTCGCATGGAAAATACATTTCAATCCTATTTAGAGAAAACTTCTAATAGAAAAGAACGGGAAGAGCTGAGCCTGGTGGCACATGGTGCACGTGGTTGGGTAGTATTGACTCCACTCTCCTCCATGACGATAAACCAGACGACCAATAGGAGTCTGTGTAACAAACACCTTGCCCGTGAATGCAGACAACACAAAATTAAGTGTAATCCCGTTAGCAGTAATTGGTCGATTGGGATTCTCTTTAAGACCAGCCGAAACTCTCTTTTTTGTCCGCAGGAAATAAGAGTTTACAGGTGGGATTTCTGTAACGACGCACAAAGAGGAACTAAATATGGTCGCAGTCCTCTACAGGCTTAGCGGAGCGCCATCTATAGTCGTGCACCTGCTCTAGCAGTCTTATTTCCTGCAAACCAAATTAAGAAAAATATTCTCTTGTTTCTCCTTCGTTAGTAATTTGGATTGTGCTACAGCTCAGTAATTTCCAATCTTCTCAAACGACAACGAAGACACGGAAGTTAATAAAATGCACTAATAAATACACCATTACAGATCACAGATCAAGATCCATTATCTGAGACTGACTTTGCATTACTTAAGTATATTCTACTTTTCATAGTTTCAGTTTTTAATCAACATTAGAAGAAAAGATTAGACTCAAAATTTAATTGTAGGTGCAGTATAATTATCTAAGTTGTGTATTGTAATTAATTGATATGTAATTAAGGTGATATGTAATTACTTAAATAGGTCCACACCTGTGGAGTAACGGTCAGCGCGTCTGGTCGCGAAACCAGGTGGCCCGGGTTCGAATCCCGGTCGGGGCAAGTTATCTGGTTGAGTTTTTTTCCGGGGTTTTCCCTCAGCCCAATACGAGCAAATGCTGGGTAACTTTCGGTGCTGGACCCCGGACTCATTTCACCGGCATTATCACCTTCATATCATTCAGACGCTAAATAACCTAGATGTTGATACAGCGTCGTAAAATAACCCAAGAAAATAAAAAATAAAAATTACTTAAATTGGTAATAGTTGGGTTTAATAGAAGTACTTATAAGTTAGGTTTACGTTTGCTTATAGTAGGCCTTATTATAGCATTTTTTTTATTTATTTTACTAGGTCTAAAGCATTTATTTATTTATAGTTAGAATTAAATTTACGTTTATTTTATTTTTTTCATTGCTGTAATTATTGTAAATTTTAGTAATATAATTCTATGACCGGGAGGAAAAGAGTCTTAATTCAATTTTTTGTGAAAATGACATTTTTATATATTATGAAAGCGGGAACAATTCTCTACAATCTGGTAAGCTTAAAACGGTTAAAGCCAAATAGGACTCCTGACTGAATTTATAGAGCGTTACCAAATGTCCTAAGTACTTTTTGAATCGAGCACACACAGAATAAAGGACTTAAGAATATTTAATACTTTATTCCTTACAAACCATCACATGTTTACTTTCTACGCCTCCCTATTAAAAAGGTCTAACTT
The DNA here is from genome assembly GCA_025594305.2 of Periplaneta americana. NCBI lineage: Eukaryota > Metazoa > Arthropoda > Insecta > Blattodea > Blattidae > Periplaneta > Periplaneta americana. The sequence continues at coordinate 147,464,376 of JAJSOF020000011.1, read as the reverse complement.
GTATTTTAGCCATTTTATCACATACTGATGCCCTTTCCTTCTAAAACTTTAAGCATCAGGTAAACAGTCCTATATTGTTTAAGACTTATTTTGCATTCCTAATAATTTATATTTCCCATTTATTTTGACATGAAAAAGATCTCATGTCTAATAGTCCCTTCTACTCAGTTTGGCTTCTAGTCTTAAAAGGGCTTAAGTGCGGCTACTTTTAGAAATAATCAAGAAAATTGTTAAATGAGCAACATTACCTATTTTAGAAGAAATATAAACAAATAATATCCAGGAAAAACCTCTTAATTAAAAGAACTCTATAATTGACACCAATTTCAATCTTTCTACTGCTCTCCTGAAAAGTATACAATTTTTACTCAAGACCTTTTTCCTCCCGACCACAGAATTATTGTAATATTATAGTATATGGACATAATTTTGTTTTTACTAACATTTCCATTATTAACCTAACAATACCTTTGGATTAACGGTTGAGAACCGGAAACACCGTTTGCTACCCTCTTCCACGACCCAAGTTTGACGACTCTAGTGTGAAATGCAATACAAATAACTTTACTAGGTATAGGAGGTATAGCATCCATTTACGTAAACTAGGAAATGTTACGATTTTGAGTTCGATCATTTTCGTCGAGTTGTTATTTAATCAAAATACAGTACAGTATTAACAGTAACCTAAGTGTTTTTACTCACTAACTGAACTATACAATCGGACGTATTTATTATGCAATGTATAGTATACTGTCTACAGTACATTAGCATAAAATACGGACAAATCGCAATATAGCGAACGCCAGTAGGGGAAGTTATCCCCACCCACATGAAATGTGCATTCGACACAACACTCGCCTATCACGTAGAGTGTCTGGTGAGCTAGTAGGGGAAAAGTGGAAGGGGTCGTGGGCGGAGCTTCTACGTTCGCTATATTCCGATTTGCCCTAAAATATTTACAGTGCATTTAAAAATATGGATGTTTAAACAATTTATTGAAAATGGGTCGTTCATATCGATACAGGCTTCAGTTCTTTTGTGCATATTATCAAAAACGTTTTCAAGCAAATCTCCTGAAATTAAATGTATGGTTTCTTGAATGTAATTTTTTATAAGTAATTGATTAACTAGCGGACTTACTCGTGTTAATTATGTAAGTCTGTGCGGCTTGCAGCTGTTTCGGTGCTTCATCACCATCACCATCCTCAGACCCTACTAGATCTCGGCGTCATCTCGAACTTCTCTGTTTAATTCTACTATTGTTGCAGGATGTTTAGCAAACACAACTGTTTCACAGTAACCGCAAAGAAATAAATGCAAAGCACTCAAATCAGGAGACATGGAGGAGCCATAATCCTACGCCTGTTGAAATAATTCTTTACCTATACTATAACAGTGTACCTTACGTACTGTCAGTTCAATCTTCACTTCTGCCCGATCCGCATAGATAAATTTACTCAAATATGTTATCTACTGTCCGTCTATGTGGTTATGTAGGAGGGTCTTAGAAAGAGGGGGGGGGAAATCACGTGACAATTACTTACTTAATGTGGCCCTTTTATTTAAATTATTCTAAATAGTTGTATAATATTACGTAGAAGTCCAATTCCTAATAGCAAATGTTTTCAGAAAAGAGCTAAGACAGCCCAGCCACTAGCTTTTACAGAGGGGCCAGCAGAAACGGGTGGGGGAAACCGGGATGCGACGTAACTAAACGGACGCACAATACCTGTACGAAAATATGATTCAGTAGTAATTTTTTTTTATTTTATTGGGTTTTTTTACGACGCTGTATCAACATCTAGGTTATTTAGCGTCTGAATGAAATAAAGGTGATAATGCCGGTGAAATGAGTCCGGGGTCCAGCACCGAAAGTTACCCAGCATTTGCTCGTATTGGGTTGAGGGAAAACCCCGGAAAAACCTCAACCAAGTAGCTTGCCCCGAGCGGAATTCGAACCCTGGCCATCTGGTTTCGCGGCCAGACGCGCTGACCGTTACTCCACAGGTGTGGACTTCAGTAGTGAATGAATGCTCTTTTTTCACTGGAAAATGCGATCATATTTCTGGAACGTACTATACTCACACACTCTGTACTGTTTGCTATGTCCGTAAAACGATCTTGACTGCATTTGTGGCTTTGGTTGTGTGTGGAAGTTTGCTACTAGAAGGAGTGGAAGTGAAGTATATTAAAAAATCCAGGTACAATAAAAATTGAAGTAAAAATAAAATGATGTCCCTATATATCACTGTCACCGGGTATAATAATCAGTTAATTTTTAAATTTAATTATAAATTTAAAAAATCTCGACGATTAATAAACAGTCAAATTTTACCCTATAAGACTGTTAACGGTATATTGAATAACTGTGATTTTCTTAAATTCCTTCAGTTCAATGTAAAAAAAAACAGAATTACGTCATAGGCAACTTTTTGTTATTCCCATTCCTAGAACTGTTTTGTTCAAGAACTCTCCATTGTTTGTTATGTGTAATACAACTCTCTGTCTTTAACATGTGATTCTCAATTAGATTTCAGTTTAACAGTTGAAAAATTTCATACAATATTAAAAAGAATTGTATTTCCTTAGATATTTAAATTATGAAGAAGTGTATTATAATGTTTTTACTCTAGTTTTTAAATAATTTTATCCTCGACTATGCCGAAATGTAGTAATTATACACCTGGTAGTAGCCCTTTAATGCACCTCATTAAAGTACACCTATTCATTATAGTTCAGTTGTTCAGCCTATGAGAAATCACCATTGTACCATTATAAAACCGCAAGTATCGATTATTCTCGGATATGCAATCGAAAGACAATTAGCGAAATGTCACGGACGCTGGAAATCCAATACTGTCGCAGAAGGTTATGTTCTGTTACTATAATAATTAGCGTTAATTGTAAATAATATTCAAATAAATTTAATTTGTCATCTCGTTTTTCAATTCTAAATCAATTTCCACGTTATATCAAGCCTAATGTTCATGTTATTTTCTAGATTATATCAAGGTCAATGCCATTCGTTCCTCGGAAAAAATCAATACTTTCGCGTCTGCGCACATCTCACAATTTAGAAGGTCAGTTCCGCTCTTCACTTAGATAACCATAACATGAATACTTATGAATAATTTCAAGTTAGAAATATGGTCGAGCATAAAAAGTCGTATTAAACTTGCCTATAATGGTAATTAAGACGCTCGTATGAAAATTATGAAACTCGCTTGCGCTCGTTTCATAAACAAACATGCTCGCGTCTTAATTACTACCATATAGGCTCGTTGTATAATGTACTATTGCATCATTATACTGACATTTGGCACTATATTAACTGCAGTATTATATTCTAGCATCTATTACCGTTATGTATTTTCTTTCTTTCGTTTGTGTTGTTTGTTTTTTGTTTTTTTTCTTATTATGTACTTTGTGTATGTATTTATGTAAGCCACCTGTAATTGGAAGCCTGCTTCTGTTGGTGGTGGATTTAAATAAATAAATAAATAAATAAACCCAATTGTAGTGTTAACTAAATATACACACACTCACTCACTCACTCACTGATCGCCAATGCATTTAATTGTGACAACAAAGACAAACTAGTGTTGCCCATAATGTTATAAATGCTATACAGTATATACCTCCCCCTTTTCTTAGCTTACGTACAGCAAGAAACATAACCTCACAACGTCACAAATGTCTGACATTGTAGACAATTTGCTGAAGTCGGATGTCAAGATTCGTAGCGAGTCATGTTGGGGGTGGCATTCAGTGCAGGGTTGCCGTCAGTTGCATGCTGTTTTGACTTCGCGGTATTGTTACCTTGTAATTAAAGGTGGCTCCCAGCGGGGCTCGCTTTGCACAGCTGTTGCCACTGGAGCCTCTTTCACACTGTTGCGCTCTCGTGAGCAAAACGACCACTAAAGCAAAACAGTAAGAAGATCTATAGCAATTATTGCCAAGTCTACTCCCTCTACATAGATATTAAATATGCACTGATAGGCTTGCTAAAGTCCAGGGTTACTCGTGTCTTACTTATTTTCAACTATGTACTGTTATTGCAAGTTATCTTGAACCTTACATGCCCTAAGTCTGCCTTTCGAACTGTTCGGTACGGCATGTACTCATCAACGTAACGGCACGGCAAGGATGACCCTCCCTCGGGTAACGTGACTCTTTTGATAAAACGTTGGTCCTTTCACTTTACGGCTCTCTACTGTAAAAGAACTTGGTTCATTACAGACATCGTCATCTCACGACATTCCGGTTTTGAGAGGAGAACATGGTTTCGTAGCAGGTTTTAATTAACCTGTAATGAATAAGTATTTAAATATAATAGTGTGTACACTCCTCTCTCATCCGGGCTGAGGACCGGCAATGGCGGAGTTACTACAGCTATTTCTATACATTATATAGGCCTACATAACTTACACCTAGAGCTGATATGTACTTATTCTTATAACAATATTTTACAGGCTTATTATTTGAATTTACATTAATTTACAATTATACACAATCCATATCAAGAGGTTCCATCAAACATTTGTTTAATTTTTCTTTCTCTCAACATTTAATTATATTCGCGATAATTTCTCTTTCTCCGCTGTGGATAACAGCGTTACTTTTTCTCCGCGGTGGTGTGATTTCACCATAATTACTACCCTATGGTTGCTGCTCCATGTTAACACTACTGGTACGCAGTGAAGGAAATAGTTCTATGTTTCTTGACAAGAGATTATGATGCGGAGCATGCGCAAACAACTCAGTTGGCTCCACCCACGTTACGCGCTTCCTTCCCTCTGCCCCTCTGACCTCGCTCAGAAAGTTCAAGATAACTTCCAATAACAGTATGATATCTGTTCGTTCATAATCTCAACCTGTGATATATAGGCTGTATATTACGTCATGTTTGTATATTACTACGAAACTGATGATTCTTAAAATTCTGTGACAAAGAACTTCTGTGCCAAAAGTCGATTGCTTATTATTATTATTATTATTATTATTATTATTATTATTATTATTATTATTATTATTATTATTTATCAGCAAGTATTACCATAATTCTTATATATATTATTATTATTATTATTATTATTATTATTATTATTATTATTATTATTTATCAGCAAGTATTACCATAATTCTTATATACGTGTCTCAATGTATAGGTCTACATCTTCCCTTGAATGATAAAATAATTACTACGGTACGCTATATCTCCAGTTTAATTTCTTTTTTAATCTTTTGATGCCTTTTATCAGTTATTTACTAGTTATTGATTTAATAATAATAATAATAATAATAATAATAATAGTCCTAATACTAATAATACGTCCACACCTGTGGAGTAACGGTTAGCGTGTCTAGCCGCGAAACCATGTGGCGTGGGTTCGATTCCCGGTCGGGGCAAGTTACCTGGTTGAGGTTTTTTCCGGGGTTTTCCCTCAACCCAATATGAGCAAATGCTGGGTAACTTTCGGTGTTGGACCCCGGACTCATTTTACCTTCATTATCACCTTCAACTCATTCAGATGCTAAATAACCTAGATGTTGATAAAGCGTCGTAAAATAACCTACTAAAATAAAAAAACTAAATATAATACTTACAGCTTTAACAGTAGCAGCAGTAATAATAATATTAATAATAATAATAATAATAATAATAATAGTCCTAAAATTAATAATAATACTTACAGCTTTATCAGTAGCAGCAGTAATAATAATAATAATAATAATAATAATAATAATAATAATACTTACAGCTTTATCAGTAGCAGCAGTAATAATAATAATAATAATAATAATAATAATAATAATAATAATAATACTTACAGCTTTATCAGTAGCAGCAGTAATAATAATAATAATAATAATACTTACAGCTTTATCAGTAGCAGCAGTAATAATAATAATAATAATAATAATAATAATAATAATAATACTTACAGCTTTATCAGTAGCAGCAGTAATAATAATAATAATAATATAATAATAATAATAATAATAATAATAATAATAATACTTACAGCTTTATCAGTAGCAGCAGTAATAATAATAATAATAATAATAATAATAATAATAATACTTACAGCTTTATCAGTAGCAGCAGTAATAATAATAATAATAATAATAATAATAATAATAATAATAATAATAATACTTACAGCTTTATCAGTAGCAGCAGTAATAATAATAATAATAATAATAATAATAATACTTACAGCTTTATCAGTAGCAGCAGTAATAATAATAATAATAATAATAATAATAATAATACTTACAGCTTTATCAGTAGCAGCAGTAATAATAATAATAATAATAATAATAATAATACTTACAGCTTTATCAGTAGCAGCAGTAATAATAATAATAATAATAATAATAATAATACTTACAGCTTTATCAGTAACAGCAGTAATAATAATAATAATAATAATAATAATAATAATAATAATAATAATAATAATAATAATAATACAGCTTTATCAGTAGCAGCAGTAATAATAATAATAATAATAATAATAATAATAATAATAATAATAATACTTACAGCTTTATCAGTAGCAGCAGTAGTAATAATAATAATAATAATAATAATAATAATAATAATAATAATACTTACAGCTTTATCAGTAGCAGTAGTAGTAGTAATAATAATAATAATAATAATAATAATAATAATAATAATAATAATAATGCTTACAGCTTTATCAGTAGCAGCAGCAATAATAATAATAATAATAATAATAATAATAATAATAATACTTACAGCTTTATCAGTAGCAGCAGTAGTAATAATAATAATAATAATAATAATAATAATAATAATAATAATAATAAACTGATTGTATATTACGTGCTAGTGTGGTAATGAAGTGAGCTATTAAACTCCAAGAACTGAAATCAACCTTCAATCATCGTCATGGAGAGAAAGATGACATAAATAAATGTAAGGAAGCCAGCTATCTGGTGGCGAACGGAATAGCTCGTTCTCTTAAGCCTTCCAACGAAGGAGAGTTTTATAAAAGCGTAATGATCAAGGTGGCTCAAATAATTTGTCCAGTGAAAGTTGTTAATTAATTTTGAAAAACTGGGCATTTCTCGACTAAATATCCAGAAGAAAATTCAGGAAATTTCTGATTGTGTTCATTGAGGAATATTTATAAAAAGCAAGAAAATTTGTATATATTTTTTATTGATTCTTGATGACAGTAGTAACATTACTGATACAGCAAAGTTTTGCTACTTTATTAGCGGGATTGATGATGAACTCATGCTAGTGCACGAACCACCACTGGTTGTAGTTTTCATGTCATGTACCTCTCCCCCGTCTCCTTACTTCTTAGACTGTCTCTCTCGTGTAATCACTGCCGTTCGAGTTTTGGTCACCGCTGTTCTAGTTGGACAAAATAATATCCTTGCCCAAACCTGAAATCAAGGCTTAACCCTACGAGTTCCCTGTGAGAAAAGAGAGCTTTCTTCCTTATCTTTTCGTTAAATAGTTAATTAATTCCGATTTAATATATTATTGCATCAAAGTTCCTTGAAAATCCATGGGAGTTTTTTAGGTGAAAGGTATATTCAAAGAAAAAAAAAATACAACAAAGAGATGTTAAAAGAATCAGACGTTCATTACTATTTACACGTTCTTTGCACTTGCGATCTAATCGCCTTCTTCAGTTACCGTTGCCCTGGGTATTTTCTGTACGCGTAGCAGTAATTTGACAGTAGCGGAAATAATAGTCGTGACTGACGCCCCCACACGGCATTTCCGCCACTTATTTCAAATCATCTCCTGAAATCCAGTCTTACGGTCTGGCAAGTCTAACACTTCGTTATTCACTTCGGCTCCAACAAACTCGTTCTTAGATTTTGAGGAGAAGAAAAATCAAATAAAACTCAACTTAGATGACTCAGTTCTTGCATTCTCTGCAAAGAAATTTAATAAGAGGAAAAAAATCAAGCGTGAAATCGCTTTTTCTTCATTTTTGTGTGGACGTGATTTCTTCTCATAAATTCCACAGTTTTTACCCGTAAATTATCTCACGTGAAATATAATGTAAATAAAACTATAGAAGTGTTTTCTCTACGTAACTTAAAACTTCTGTCTTTTAATTCAAAGAACCGCTATATATCAGATTATTCATTGACTTCAATACACTGTCATAGAAGGGAATAATGTTGTATCAACAGTGGCATACGTAGAATTTTTTCAGGGGAAGTTATTGTTAAAATTGAACAGGTCAGTAGAAAAAGGGCCCATCTATAAAATTAAACACTTCTTTTTTTTTTTGGAGAGAGAGAGTGTAAACTGAATATCATTCTTAGTCCAATACTTCCTGTGCATCTTAAAGGCTTGGGGCCGTATTCATAGACATTCTTAGCGAGGGTTTCGGTGGATGATCAGCGAACTAACGTTTTTCGTATTCATAAACCAGTGTTAGCGATATGATATGATATGATATGATATGATATGATATGATATGATATGATATGATATGATATGATATGATATGATATGTTAAAATGTTGTGTTTTATTTAACGACGCTCGCAACTGCAGAGGTTATATCAGCGTCGCCGAATGTGCCGGAATTTTGTCCCGCAGGAGTTCTTTTACAAGCCAGTAAATCTACTGACATGAGCCTGTCGCATTTAAGCACACTTAAATGTCATCGATCTGGCCCGGGATCGAACCCGCATCCTTGGGCATAGAAGGCCAGCGCTATACCAACTCGCCAACCAGATCGACGATATATGATATGATATGATATGATATGATATGATATGATATGATATGATATGATATGAATCCTATTTAGCACGATCGTCTATGAGTCGACTTAGTATGTCTCTCTTCTAATCTCATAATAGACTATTACTTACTTACTTACAGGGAACCCGGAGGTTCATTGCCGCCCTCACATAAGCCCTAGCCTGAGCAAGATCAATCTACTTCCTATCATCATATCCCACCTCCCTCAAATCCGTTTTAATATTATCTTCCCATCTATCTCGGCCTCCCCAAAGGTCTTTTCCCCTCTGGCCTCCCAACGAACACTCTATATGCATTTCTGGATTCGCCCATACGTGCTACATGCCCTGCCCATCTCAAATGTTGGATTTAATGTTCCTAATTATGTCAGGTGAAGAATACAATGCGTGCAGCTCTGCGTTGTGTAACTTTCTCCATTCTCCTGTAACTTCATCCCTCTTAGGCCCAAATATTTTCCTAAGGACCTTATTCTCAAACAACCTTAACCTATGTTCTCCGAGGCTTATTTGAAGGTTTCGTAACAAGCTGTTTTTTTACGGTGATGGTTTGTTAGCTCTTCGCCCAACCCCCAAGCTGGAGGACCACCCCTCATCGGCTGTCCGCGACTGCTTATTCAATATATTCACAGCTACCCTCCATATCTGGTGGCAGTCTCCTCGATCCGCAACTTGAGGACGCGCCATGCCGTGGTGATAGGGACCCACAATACATAA
>JAJSOF020000011.1:147392388-147452388 GCA_025594305.2 Periplaneta americana | reverse complement strand
ATCTATCTATCTATCTATCTATCTATCTATCTATCTATCTATCTATCTATCTATCTATCTATCTATCTATCTATCTATCTATCTATCTATCTATCTATCTATCTATCTATCTATCTATCTATCTATCTATCTATCTATCTATCTATCTATCTATCTATCTATCTATCTATCTATCTATCTATCTATCTATCTATCTATCTATCTATCTATCTATCTATCTATCTATCTATCTATCTATCTATCTATCTATCTATCTATCTATCTATCTATCTATCTATCTATCTATCTATCTATCTATCTATCTATCTATCTATCTATCTATCTATCTATCTATCTATCTATCTATCTATCTATCTATCTATCTATCTATCTATCTATCTATCTATCTATCTATCTATCTATCTATCTATCTATCTATCTATCTATCTATCTATCTATCTATCTATCTATCTATCTATCTATCTATCTATCTATCTATCTATCTATCTATCTATCTATCTATCTATCTATCTATCTATCTATCTATCTATCTATCTATCTATCTATCTATCTATCTATCTATCTACCTACCTATTTATTCTGATGTAGTTAAGGCCATCAGGCCTTCTCTTCCACACAAATGTAGTTCGTATAAGGAGAAATACAAAAAGAAATCGTAATACAGGTTTAGGATAGAACCTTCTACGAAATTGAAAGAACTTTCGTTACAGAGCACAAAGTGTTTATTCCCTATGTATTAGTTTAAATTTTATATTTTTTGATGCGGGAAAAATGAGAAAACGTTGTTCTCGGAATTAAATAGGATTTGTTAAGAAACGCTTTTATTCGTTCGAGATTTGAGTAAATGCGACACGGAATGTTATTCTTTTACGAATTTTTAAATATAACACTCTTATCTTCCGTGCACTAATGCGTTTTCTATAGCCTACTTTGTTTCATCAAAAGATGCAATTTCTCTCATCCTTACTAATGTTGCAAGATTATTACGACATTAAAGTACCTTACAGTTCGTGTTTGTCGTTTCTGTGCTGTTAAAGTACATGTACTTATTCGGGCCTGACTCTCAGATACGCATTATGTATATACCTACACCTACTGCAACCATTATACATTATGCAGACAGTTTTAATTACGAATACGGGACTATGAAACCAGAAGAAGCATGTGCATTGAAATGGGCAGCATTATGTTGCGTTTCTTATTCTAGTAATTCAACTAGCGCGGTACGAAACAGTTGACGTGCCTGCAATTACGGGACCGTGTGCTTAAAGAAACATTAAACTAATTCTAAAAGAATTAAATTTCAGACAGGTCGTTGTATACAGGGAAACTACAAACGTTCACATTTAGGAGGTCCGCGACACACACCAAAGCGACTTTACGTATAGAGTGAGCATAAGACAGATTTACTTACGACAGAACAGTGCAAGAGCAGTCATCTGTCAGTGTTCGATAGCTACATGCTATTTCCGCTGTTATGAAACACATTTTGACAAATCTTTTTCAATATTAACCAATTTTTTTAATGTCTCTGACGAGTTTTTTTTTTTTCATTTATTGAATTATTGAATTGGGAGATGAAGATAAAACAATAGCCATCCCATTTTCTTTAAATAATAAAGGTAATAAACCAATTTCATCTACACTACAAATTAAAATGCGTAATTCTGATTGTTCCGATATAAATTGCAATTGTTCAGTTATTAATGTAGTTAATGTGGTTAAATACTTAGATATAATTATTGATATTCATTTAAAATGGAATAATCATATTCATTATATTTCTATTCCCGGTGCTAACATACGGTTGCCAAACCTGGGCCCTCACAGAGAGGCAAAAGACGAACATCGAAATATGCCAAAGGAAAATGGAGAGGAAGATAGTTGGCGTTTCACTGAAAGACAAGGTCTCCAACACGGCACTGCAGAAAATTACAGCTTCTGAGAGCATCACAGAAAAATACGATGAAAGAGTAATGGAACGGAGAAAAATTCTCTCCGGCGTCGGGATTTGAACCCGGGTTTTCAGCTCTATGTGCTGATGCTTTATCCACTAAGCCACACCGGATACAACTCCGGCGTCGGACAGAATTGTCTCTGAGTTCCAAGTCTTGGGTTCCCTCTAGTGGCCGCCCTCTGCACTACGTCATAGATGTCTATGAACATAGGACCGAAGTCCACACATGTGCTGAGGTGCACTCGTTATGAGTGACTAGTTAGCCGGGATCCGACGGATTTAAGACGGCGCTTATTCCACACCAACCGAGCTTCCCCTCCTGTAGGAGGCCCTAGCCCTTCATGGGACACAGTGGCTTCATTCGTTCATTCATTCATTCATTCTTTTATTCATTCATTTATTATATTTGTAATAAATTACGCAAAACATTATGTTACTTTGTTGTTCTAAGAAATATTTTGCCAATTAACTGTTTACGTATAATTTATTTAGCATTATTTCAATCTATATACAGTATATGTATGGTATCATAGGTTGGGGTGGAACTTATAAATCCAACTTTTATCCGTTAATTTTGCTATAGAAAAAATTATTAGAAATTTGTTTAAAAATGCAGAAAGATTACCCAACTGAATTGTTGTTTAAACACTTCAAAGTTTTCAATATTTAACAAATGTATTATTTTATTTTATTAAAATATTTTCATAGAAATTTTAATAACTTTGAAAGGTATATACATAAATATAGAAGTAAAAATATGAATTCTCTGCGTTTGTGTGAACCAAAATGTAAAACCAATGCACCTTTTTATCATAGCATGAGTCAAGGTCCCAGATTATTAAACAAATTTTATTCCAATATTATTTTAACAACGAATCCTCTCCAAATTAATAAAAAAATAAAATAAATTGTATTGGATTTATAGTTTGGGTTTAAACATATTAAACACTTTTTAATCTGTATTCACTCTCAATTTTAATTTTGTTTTTGTTTGTTTTGGAATCCCTCCTGAGCACGAGTCTTACTCATTCAGGAATGGGCTAGTTTATCTTTCTTTGTATTTATTAACTTGTATTCATCTCAGACTTGCTAGCAATAAAATAAATAAATAAATGAATAAAAATAAATAAAATTAAGTCGTTTGCAAACAATTTTATACATGATTCGTAAAACGAGGAAGTAAAAATACGGTACAATATAGGATAACATAATTAATTAAAAAATGAAATGTGTTCATTAAAAGTATCGGAAGCTATGAAATTGCTCGATATAATTATTTGCATTACTGTTCAGAAATAAATCTGCGTAAATTGAATACACATACACAAAAAAGTGTGTCGGGATTGATATCCTTGTCCGAAGTGATGATACGTAGTGAGTTGATTAATTAAATTAGTGTAATGAAAGTGGATTTTCCTGGATCAAATTCCATTCGCGTCTCGATGATGTGGTGGACATTGTCATGCAGCCTGTTGGGTTGGCATTAAATCCCCAGAATATTGTCCACGTATCTGTTAATACTGTTCACGGGTATTAACGTACGCTAGAACAGTCACATTGCCAAGGAATCCCGGTACATTTGTTTGTATGGATTAACAGCAACTATCGCAGGAACGAAAATGAAATAAGATCAATTTTGGATGCTTTTCCTTCCTTTTCGAGATAAAAATTCTTTTATATGAAACATTTCATAGCGTGTTTAGGGAAAGTCACTGATTTAACGCTCACTGTATTCGGTCAATTTAAGAGAGCAGTGTATTGTGATAATAAATGATTGAAAAAAGTTTAATTTTGTCCTGTAAATGTGCAGAAAGTTATCCAAACAAATATAACTTTTCGTTCTGTCAAGGAATTTTAAAATGTTACATCTTATTCGGATCAAATTTCTGCACATTTAAAGCACAAAACTAAAATTATTTTAATCATTTATTATCATAATATATTTAGGCCTACTTATTTACTTACTTACTTATTTATTTTAAACTTACTTACTTACGATTTTTAAGGAATCTGGAGGTTCATTGCCGCCCTAAAATAAGCCCGCCATTGGTCCCTATCCTGAGCAAGATTAATCCAGTCTCTATCATCATATTCCACCTCCCTCAAATCCATTTTAATATTATCCTCCCATCTATGTCTCGGCCTCCCCAAAGTTCTTTTTTCTTCGGGCCTCCCAACTAACACTCTATATGCATTTCTGGATTCGCCCATATGTGCTACATGCCCTGGCAATCTCAAATGTTTGGATGTAATGTTTCACTAATTGTCAGGTGAAGAATACAATGCTTGCAGTTCTGTGTTGTGTAACTTTCTGCATTCTCCTGTAACTTCATCCCTCTTAGACCCAAATATTTTCCTGAGCACCTTATTCTCAAACACCCTTAACCTCTTTTCCTCTCTTAAAGTGAGAGTCCAAGTTTCACAACCATACAGAACAACCGGTAATATAACTGTTTTATATATTCTGTCAGCTTTTTTGAGAGCAGACTGGATGACAGAAGCTTCTCAGTCGAATAATTGCAAGCATTTCCTATATTTATTCTGCGTTTAATTTCTTCCCGAGTATTTTTTTATATTTGTTACTGTTGCTCCAATATAATTGATTTTTGACACCTCTTCATAATACACTACTCTCTTAAACTGACTGAGCATATTGGCAATCCGATCAATAGATTTCACGACACACTCAATGAAATGCTTTATATGAAACAATTTTTACATCGAAATGAAGCAAAGACGAGCAAAATTGTATTAAACTTTTTGTTCGAAATATCTCAAAGAATAACATCATGAAATTAATAACATTACTTATGGTCCATTGTGTAAATTTAAGGCACTCTCAAGTCTGTACGATATGGTTTTATTCTTTCTCTGACTGCTTAAATATAATTTAATTATAATTTTATAAGTACAGAATTGGGCCTTTCTTCTACAATATTACTATAGCTCTAGAGTGATACTCCGATATGTTAAATTTAATAAGAGGGAGTCGGTGAACCAGAACGGAAGACATAGACCGTTTTTGCATGTTGCTTGCTACCCGTAGACATGCTCAGTGGGTACGGTGACGTTTCATCGTGCTGTATTTATTACAGTCATTTGCATATTTTAATGATTAGAGCTTATATACTCCAACTGGACCGGAGGTGCTGATTTATGCTACATATTTTACAGGTTCGCATTTAATTTGCGACCTTTTTTTTTATTATTGCTTCGAAATTTTAATACAGCTATAAGATTTTTTTTGTCACGCACGGAAGTAGGTAGCGAAACATTTAGACGGTTTAGCCATGATGACGTTTATGTATCATATATCGCTGTTAAGAATGTTTGGTAAGGCGGAGTGAGGTGAAATGACCGTCTTCAAGTAAAGAAATAAAATTTATTTTATAACTTACTTTCAAGGTAATATTCCATAAATACAAAACACACATTCGAATTTATATGTATTATCTAATCAAAAATCTATTTAAAATTTATGTTTCATTTAAATAATCTGATTTAGGGGAGAGTCGGGTAGTATTTGACATCGGTTAGTATCGGACAGTGGGTTTCTTTCATCTACCACCATATGGTAGTACCTTAATGACATGGTTACGTTTCTCTATGCGACATCACAGAAACGTAACCATGTCAATCAGGTACTATCATCGTGTGGTAGATGAAAGAAACTCATTGTCCGATATTACCCGATGTCCGATACTACCCGACTCTCCCCTACTAATGTTGGAGAAATGATAGCGAACTCTACAAAGTTGAGCAATTTGAGAGAAACTACCATGACCTGAACAGAAAATTTGGTTAGGGTTGCTTAGGTTGTTCTTCTTTTGTGGTTAAGTTAGGTTAGGTTTGGTTTGTTTGGTTAAGTTGAATTAACTTGAGTTGGGGTTATTGGGTTATGTTGTTTTGATTTGTATTTGTTGGCTGTTTTATTTGAATTGCTTGATTCTTAGATTTGGATTATTTGGTTGTTTGATTTGAATTGGTAGCGTGTTTGATTTGTATTGACCGCTTTTTTGAATTGAATTGCTTAGTTGTTTCATTTGGATCGTTTGGTTGTTTGACCTTGGGTTGGTCGCTTGTTTCACTTGGATTGGTGGCTTGTGTATTTTGGGTTGGTCGCTTATTTGACTTGGGTTGGTCGTTTGTTTGAATTGGGTTTGACTTGGGTCGGTCGATTATTCCATTGATTTCAGTTGGTCTCTTGTTTGATTTGGCTTGGTTTTTGATTTGACTAGGATTGGTTGGTTTTTGACTGGGCGATTTGGATTTGGTTGTTTGAATGGCTCTATTTGGTTGGAAGGTTTGGATTTGTTTGGTTGAATGGTTTGTGTTTATTTGATTGGATGATTTGAAATGGTTTGGGTTTCTTTCTTTGGATTAATCGAGTTTGTTTGGTTCGATGTCTTAGATTTGTTTGGTAGTATGATTTGGATTTGTTTGGTTGAATGATCTGAATTTACTTAGTCGGATGATCTGGTTTTTGTTTGGTTGAATGATCTGGATTTGTTTGGTTGGATAACTTGGATTTATGGTTGGATTATTTGGATTTTTGGTTGGATGATTTGGGTTGTTTGGTTGAATGGTTTGTGTTTATTTGGTTGGATGATTTGAAATGGTTTGGGTTTCTTTCTTTGGATTAATCGAGCTTGTTTGGTTCGATGTCTTAGATTTGTTTGGTAGTATGATTTGGATTTTTTTGGTTGAATGATCTGAATTTACTTAGTCGGATGATCTGGTTTTGTTTGGTTGAATGATCTGGATTTCTTTGGTTGGATAACTTGCATTTATGGTTGGATTATTTGGATTTTTGGTTGGATGATTTGGGTTGTTTGGTTGAATGGTTTGTGTTTATTTGGTTGGATGATTTGAAATGGTTTGGGTTTCTTTCTTTGGATTAATCGAGCTTGTTTGGTTCGATGTCTTAGATTTGTTTGGTAGTATGATTTGGATTTTTTTGGTTGGATGATCTGAATTTACTTAGTCGGATGATCTGGTTTTGTTTGGTTGAATGATCTGGATTTGTTTGGTTGGATAACTTGGATTTATGGTTGGATTATTTGGATTTTTGGTTGGATGATTTGAATTTGTTTGGTTGGACGATCTGGATTTCATTAGAATTCAGCTAAAGAAAATGATATTTGCTCGTGTCCTTAGTTATCTGAATTCTGTGATGTCTGATCAGAACATGATAACTCCAAAATGGCCATTTACTGCTATTTACACTCACCGTAGGCTACTTAGAATCCCTAGAAAAGCATGACCATATGATATAATTAAATAGTACCTTATTCTATGTTATTTTCATTCACATTTGTATGTAAACTAGAACCCTGATTTTTTAAGAAAAAATGAAAATAAAAATGCTTGTATCTCAAAACAGCTTTTTTGGATTATCATGTTCTGAACAAATACCAAAGAATGTTTAAATGTGTCCTCTAATTCTAAGGAAGTGATAATATATTTCAATACAAATTCAGAACTCTTAGTGTATTTCTGAACGCTGATTGCTTTAGTATATTTGTCACTGACAAATGGATTGTTATAAACTCACTCATTTGCAGCTTAATAAATGTGACTATATTGAATCACAAACTGTGTGCCATAATGACCAATAATGACGTCACAACTCGGCGTATATTTTTCCACCCTAATATCTTAAAACTGACGGAAGGTAGCATGTTCATTCCCTCGATTTTTCCCCCAGTTTTTCGAGTGAAATGCGTCCTAGCCTTTTGTCGATTGAATTTTGTGGCCTCCTGTATAGAGGCGAGTGTAATGTGAGTCAAAAAGAGAAATGAATTAGGGAAATTCGAACCAATGAAACAGTTTAATGGACGCAGGAAGGTCTACATTAACTCGAAATGACGTATGGAGTGCATCGTTTGCACACGCTCGAAATGACGCTTGGAAGTAACATGGCCCGTGACTTTAATCTCGATAATTGCTCTCGTTAGGTTGAGTTTCGCCTGGAAGCGAGCTAGGCTACCTCCAGGCATAACTGAAGTGAGTGGGGGAAGGCATTTTTGAAAGTTCGACCCATGCGTAAATGTCAGCTTCATGTTTCCGCTAAGTGAATCCCACATGGCTTGAGTGCTGACTGTAAAAACGGCATATCTCTCAATAACTGCAGGTAGGGGAGGAAAACCACAGCTTCGATCTTACAAGCAAACGTTCTGATGGAGGAACATTAAAAAAAATTAATTTTTTTCTTCCGCCATGTTAATAATGTCAAAAGAAGTCCTTATACAAATTTTGGTCACTCGACCGCAATTGTGAGACCGTCCAGAAAGTTATTTTCGCTAGGGCCGTTTACAGAAAAAATCACAATTACATGGAAAGATTTATTGAAACAAATACAGTAATTGTTGCGCTATTTGTCAACATATCCCCATTGGAATTGAGGTATCATACAATGAGATCAATAATTTTTGTATCCTTTTGTCGTAGAATTCAGCCGTTTGCACCTCTCTGTCGATCCCATGATATGACAGATGTCTCAATTCCGGTAGGGAATATGTTGAAAAATAGATCAACAATTGCTCTGTATGACTTGAGGCTTTCCCGACGTTTGATGTAGAATAACTCTTCTCGGGTTCTCAGCCAGGTGAGATGGAGATTTGCTTCCAAGCTTTCGACGGCTAGCTCTGCCATCTTCTTCAGGGAATGAAGTGATGTGGGACCATGTCTAGCCGGTTATATACAATAGTAGGGCTTCCCGCTGCGGGCCAATCAGGATCTAGCTCCTAATTGGCTACCGCTTCCACCAACCAGAATACGCCTGGCGGTCGGGACTAGGAACTAGCTCCTGATTGGCTGCCTAAGGTTTTCCCGTGGTTTTCCTAAGGCGTTAAGACAAATGTAGGGATGAGCCCTGAAAGAAATGGGCCACGGACCTACATGCCCTTCCCCAAAAATCCCCCTTTTTTCTTTTCTAACAAACACTTAATGCCCTAGTTCAGACTTTATAAAGTTACTAAATACATGTGCAACGTCACTCATGTAGTCGCAATGCGAAAGGACAGGGAACCTTCCAAATTGCAGATTCAGAATTCACGGCGTATCTCCTGGCGTTCTTCACTTGTCTTGTCATTGAACAACAGACGACAGAGTCTTCTCGACTCCTCCTGCACTGCGAAATGACACAGTTCATTTCAATGTGCAGATTTACACCAGCCATGTCCTCCTCGTCCCGTCCCGTGATCACTTGATCACATTTCCATCCCCCTCGCGTATGTGATACCTAAGAGGTTACGTCCATTTTCGGTTTTCCCCTTCAAAATTTTCTAGAGCTCCTTCAGTGGAGCAGCGTAACCCGGAGTGAGACTAGTGGCCAACAGGCTTGGAGCTCACATATTTAGTTTCTTACAGCCCCCAACTCCTTGCAAGGACGCGTTTTGTGTACCTTTTAAATGTTTTCCTCCATATTCTCCTCTCTTTTTCGATTTTTCGATTTTCGTCCCACATCACTTCATTCCCTGAAGAAGATGGCAGAGCTAGCCGTCGAAAGCTTAGAAGCAAATCTCCAACTCACCTGGCTGAGAACCCGAGAAGAGTTATTCAACAATTGCTCTGCCTGTTCCATTAATTTTTTTTTTTAATGAAATTGTCTTTTCTGTCTGCCAGACAGAACTTATTTTTTACGACCTTCGCAATTGCGATCGAGTGGCCAAAATTTGTATAAGTACTTCTTTTGACATTATTAACATGGTGAAAGAAAGAAAAAGTAAGTTTTTAATTTTCCCCATCAGAATGTTTTCTAGTTAACTGAGCTCAACAACGAAATCCAGACATCTATAGTTAAAGAAAGCACACCGTAATTAGGGAAAGGAAGTTCCTATCCCAAAAAATTGGGTTGAATACCTGGTGAGTCCAAGTCAAGATTATGGTAAGCATAATATAGGATATTCCAAAAGTCATTTTAAAAATTAAACCGCCATAAATATTATAATATTTGAGATAGGGAAAAAACAAAATCATCACAGTGTTGGGCAAACAACGAGATTTACAAAACTTTGGGAAAATGTCCGTCGTTCTCTTGTTCAACGTACAGCATTCTGTCTGCGACACCATGCACAGCATTTTGCAGATAATGTCTTGGAATACTGGCAATTTCTTGCGAGATGGCATCTTTCAGTTGCAGTAGGATTGTTGGATGTGTCAGGAAAACTCGTTCTCTAAGGTAAACCCACAACCAAAAGTCGGCCGGATTGATATCTGGAGATCGCGGAGGGCACATTGTTGGAAACATAAAATATAGTTTCGTTTAAAAATGGTGAGTGATGTGCCATTTTTTGTCCAATTTCTGACTTCAGCACAAAAAAATACATAAAGCAGAGCTAAAATTGATGAATAAATGCTTCACTGCAGATCTGTGTAATTAATAAAAATTCTGTAAGATAACCATTATGATTATAACAACAGTTCAAACAGTAGTTCTCTAAATAATTTATTGTATAATTATTTTCGAGCCATCTTTATGAAATTATTATACAACATAGGGACGAAATCATAACTCTGTCTTAGACCTGCTTCTGTCTTAAATTTTGTTTCAATGAGGGAAAGTGAAATACAGTATCTTCTTGCATTGTGGCCGTGATCGAAAGAAAGAAATTTATTTAGATTTTTATGGTAGAAGTAGCCTACAAAATAGTTTATACTTAAATTTGTTTGATACTGAAAACATTAAAATTATTTACATATAAGATCAGTTATTTAATCATGTTTTACAATCCTTTCAAGTAATAATATTAATGGACGAATGGTAGTCTGTGATAATCCACATAATAATAATAATAATAATAATAATAATAATAATAATAATAATAATAATAATAATATTAATAATAATAATTACGGCTTTCAAGCAACCCGGAGGTTCATTGCCGCCCTCACATAAGTCCGCCTTCTGCCCCTATCCTGTGCAAGATTAATCTAATCCCTACCATCATATCCCACCTCCCTCAAATCCATTTTAATATTATCTTCTCATCTACGTCTCGACCTCCCCAAAGGTCTTTTTCCCTCCGGCATCCCAACTAACACTCTATAGGTATGCATTTCTGGATTCGCCCATACGTGCTACATGCCCTGTCCATCTCAAACGCCTGGATTTAATGTTCCTAATTATGTCAGGTGAAGAATACAATGCGTACAGTTCTGTGTTGTGTAACTTTCTCCATTCTCCTCTAACTTCATCCCTCTTAGCCCCAAATATTTTCCTAAGCACCTTATTTTCAAACACCCTTAACCTATGTTCCTCTCTCAAAGTGAGAGTCCAAGTTTCACAACCATACAGAACAACCGGTAATATAATTGTTTCATAAATTCTAACTTTCAGATTTTTTGACAGCAGACTAGATGACAAAAGCTTCTCAACCGAATAATAACAGGCATTTCCCATATTAATTCTGCGTTTAATTTCCTCCCGAGTGTCATTTATATTTGAAGAGTCCACTGCAAGAATGATGGATGTCACTTTCTTGTCGCAAATGAACCAAGACTGTCAATGCATAGCTTAAGACATATAGAATGTACATGCAGAGTTACATGACGTTAACACTGATAGTCATTGTCCAGTAATGATCGGGAAATCACAGTTCAGCTTTGAGCGCTAAGCATTTCAAACTTTCAATTGCTTCTCTTGCAAAATGTATTCCAAATGACATCCATCATTCTTGCAGCGGACTCTTCATTTGTTACTGTTGCTCCAAGGTATTTGAATTTTTCTACCTCTTCGAAGGATAAATATCCAATTTTTATAGTTCCATTTCGTACAATATTCTGGTCACGAGACATAATCATATACCTAGTCTTTTCAGGATTTACTTCCAACACTATCGCTTTACTTGCTTCAAGTAGAATTTCCGCGTATTCCCTAATCTTTTGTCGATTTTCTCCTAACATATTCACGTCATCGGCATAGACAAGAAGCTGATGTAACCCGTTCAATTCCCAATAATAATAATAATAATAATAATAATAATAATAATAATAATAATAATAATAATTTCGTGGTCGTAGACAAGAAGCTGATGTAACCCGTTCAATTTCCAATAATAATAGTAGTAGTAATAATAATAATAATAATAATAATAATAATAATAATAATAATAATAATAATAATAATTTCGTGGTCGTAGTTTTAAGCTGCGTTAATGAAAGGGTTTTGATGAAATTATGGCTAGAAAGTGCAGATAACTGGCGAAAAATAAAGCAATATATGCCTGTTTTCAACTAAGAGAAGTACCATTCATATTCCTAACGGACAATGTGGCCATTATACACGGTTACAATGGCGGAAAATCCGAGTGTGTAAAATTACAATTCCATTGGCTGTCACTTGGGTGGTACAGTTGAATTTTTTTTCAGCACTGGTCGTGCAAAATATATTAGATTCGATTATAAAATGTTTATGTAATTGAATCCGGTCTAATGCACTTTTCAAAAAAAGTAGGCTGTGCTGAATTAATCAAGCTTCCACCGACTCCGTGTTCATATCGCTAGATGTGTTGCATGTATGGAGTGGCAGTAACTACTTCCCCTCCCCATCAACCGACATCGGACATATTAAAAATTTTAACTGGACCGCTCGAAATGGAAATTATGCTGTATATACTTTATTTACACGTCACACTAGAGCTGGGCATATAAACTAATGGTTTATACAAAACTACATTATTATTATTATTATTATTATTATTATTATTATTATTATTATTATTATTATTTAGTTTGATGCTTTTCCAATTCACTGCGGGCTAAAGCAAGGAGATGCACTATCACTTTAAATTTTTAACTTTGCTCAAGAATATGTCATTAGGGAAGTCCAGGATAACAGAGAGGGTTTGAAATTGAACGGATTACATCAGCTTCTTGTCTGTGTGGATGACGTGAATATGCTAGGAGAAAATCCACAAACGATTGGGGAAAACACGGAAATTTTAATTGAAGCAAGTAAAGAGATAGGTTTGAAAGTAAATCCTGATAAAACCAAGTATATGATTATGTCTCGTGATCAGAATATTGTACGAAATGGAACTATAAAAGTTGGAGATTTATCCTTCGAAGAGGTGGAAAAATTCAAATAGCTGGGAGCGACAGTAACAAATACAAATGACACTCAGAAGGAAATTAAACGCAGAATAAATATGGGAAATGCCTGTTGTTATTCGGTTGAGAAGCTTTTATCATCTAGTCTGCTGTCAAAAAAGCTGGAAGTTAGAATTTATAAAACAGTTGTATTACAGGTTGTTCTGTATGGTTGTGAAACTTGGATTCCCACTTTGAGAGAGGAACAAATGCTAAGGGTGTTTGAGAATAAGGTGCTTAGAAAAATGTTTAGGGCTAAGAGGGATGGAGTTACAGGAGAATGGAGAAACTTACACAACGCAGAATTATACACGCATTGTATTCTTCACCTGACATAATTAGGAACATTAAATCCAGACGTTTGATATGGGCAGGGTATGTAGCACATATGGGTAAATGCATATAGAATGTTTATTTGAATACATGAGAGGAAAAAGACCTTTGGAGAGGCCGAGACGTTGAAAAAAAAAATTAGAATGCGTTTTATTTAAGGACAGTCGGAACTGCCTCGGAACTGCCGAGGTTATATCAGCGTCACCGGTGTGCCGGAATTTTGTCTCGCAGGAGTTCTTTTACATGTCAGTAAATTCACTGTCATGAGTCTGTCGTATTTAAGCACACGTGGGCCGGGATCGAATCCGTAGCCTAGAGCACAGAAGTCCAAAACTCTGTCGAGTGCGCCACCCAGGCCGACCGGATACGTAGATACGGAGGATAATATTAAAATGTATTTGAGGGAGGTGGGATATGATGCTAGAGACTGGATTAATCTTGCTCAGGATAGGGACCGATGGCGGGCTTATGTGAGGGCGGCAATGAACCTCCGGATTCTCTAACAGCTATTTGTAAGTATTATTATTATTATTATTATTATTATTATTATTATTATTATTATTATTATTATTATTATTGTCATTGTTACTATTATTATTGTTATTGTTATTGGTGGTAGTGTTAAATAAATATAAATAAATAAATAAATAATTAAATAAATAAACAAATGAATGAGTGAATGAGTAAATGAGTAAATGAATAAGTAAGTAAATAATAAATAAATAAGCAAATAAATAAGTAAATAAGTAAATAAATAAATAAATGAGTGAATGAGTAAATGAATAAGTAACTAATAAATCAGTAAATAAATAAGTAAATAAGTGAATAAATAAATGAGTGAATAAGTAAATGAGTAAATGAATAAGTAAGTAGCTAATAAATAAATAAGTAAATAAATAAATAAATTAATTAATTAATTAATAAGTAAATAAATGAGTGAATGAGTAATTGAATCAATGAGTGAATGAGTAAATGAATCAATGAGTAAATGAGTAAATGAATAAGTAAGTAACTAATAAATAAATAAGTAAATAAATAAGTAAATAAGTAAATAAATAAATAAGTAAATAAATAAATGAGTGAATGTGTAAATGAATAAGTAGCTAATAAATAACTAAATAAATAAGTAAATAAATAAGTAAATAAATAAATTAATTAATTAATAAGTAAGTAAATAAGTAAATAAGTAAATGAGCGAATGAGTAAATGAATCAATGAGTAAATAAGTAAATGAATAAGTAACTAATAAATAAATAAATACGTAAATAAATAAATAAGTAAATAAATAAGAAAATAAATAAATGAGTGAATGAGTAAATGAGTAAATAAATAAGTAGCTAATAAATAAATAAGTAAATTAATTAATTAATAAGTAAGTAAATAAGTCAATAAATAAATGAGTGAATAAGTAAATGAATCAATGAGTGAATGAGTAAATGAATAACTAATAAATAAATAAGTAAATAAATAAATGAGTGAATGAGTAAATGAGTAAATGAATAAGTAGCTAATAAATAAATTAATTAATTAATTAATTAATAAGTAAATAAGTAAATAAATAAATGAGTGAATGAGTAAATGAAACAATGAGTGAATGAGTAAATGAATCAATGAGTAAATGAGTAAATGAATAAGTAGGTAACTAATGAATAAATAAGTAAATAAATAAATAAGTAAATAAATAAATGAGTGAATGCGTAAATGAGTAAATGAATAAGTAACTAATAAATAAATAAGTAAATAAATAAATGAATAAATAAGTAACTAATAAATAAATAAGTAAATAAATGGATAAGTAAATAAATAAATAAATAAATAAATAAATAAATCTAGAAGATGGAAGGTTTGCAAGAATTGATTGATTTTAAATGTATCCCAATGAGTTCTGTGATTTCCTGTTCATTTATTACTGCTACGTAGAAATCAGTTGCTGAAAGAGGTTTGCAAACAGCGTTAAGAAATTAGAATTAATTATTCCGTATTTACTTTGGGGAGATAAGCTGAGATCTTATGACGTAATTAGTTTTAAGAATACTTTTGTTTGTATGTACCACCTTGCATTACGTAAATCCCAACGTAGAAATTCTAAATCTCTGACACAGTTCCGGTAGCTTAGTGAGATTTAAAAGTCTTTAAAGTTTCTGGAAGTTGGCGCTGGAAAACATGATTTCATATTTGCATACATTCGTAAGGCGGCGTTGAGACCCACTGCAGACTTTAAAGCTCTTGTATACACAAGAGACGTGCAGCGTTTTGTCTAATCTTCTTTAAGGAACAATTCCCTCTGAAATAAGACAGAATCAAAAAGAAAATGGGAACAAATGAATGTAAGCAAATCTGGATCGTATGCTTTCGTAAATAAGCGAAAGTTATTCATTTCGAACAAACAACTTATCTTTAGGATCAACATTGCGAATTCTGCTGTATGGTGAAAGACTGAAGCAGGATTTTTATGAAGATAAATGTGTATCAAATACAGCAAAGAGCTTAGAAAGAGAGGGGTTTGCATAACTATTAACTTTAGAGTAGCCTTTATATTCAGTAGATATATAAGACTAAACCGAAATCGGATCTGTAACTTGAATGAAAACGACTCCAGAAAAACTCGGAAATAGAGTCAAAATTTTTCCACATTCCAGCCATGACCAGAGGGGAATGGAAAGCAGCAACTACGATCTACGCCACCTCTACACGAGAGGGACACTACATGGTTTTCATCAGAGAGCTGCAAAATATCGCTTACAACCGGTTTATATTGGACGGTTAGAGAACATCCGTCAAGGTCGGGCAACCGACCGAATATTCGATTTAAAACCGGTTACCCCTTATGCTTTGCAGGTTGACTGAACACCAGGCGCATTTCATCATACATGAAACTGACATTTTGTGAGTACACAAACGGAGTAACAATTGAAGGAATTTTACTTGGTCTTATTAAAAATGTGTTTGCTTGATATAGGTGTACAAATTGATTGGACACTTTAATACATTTATCTTCATAACTAATACATAAATGAACAAATGAACACTGGTAACAACAAAGGAAATAAGTGTAATGCAGAATATGAAATCTGGTGCGTAAAGAAATGCAAGAATAAAATAAATTACAATTATTTACTAAAGAGAACAAATAAGTACATAGGCCTACATTCTAGTGTAATATTTACATTTTAAACTCAAAATGCACACCTCTAAAATAGTAGTTGTTAATATTTAATGCCTTTTAGTTACTCTAAAGAGCTGCATTATTATTTCATTAATAAATCATTTTAAGAAGCTAGAGTGTTATTAACAAAAAGAATCTATGAATGAATCAAATAATGAATCAATGAATTATTCAATCAGTGAATTAATGAATGAATCAATCCATACATGAATGAATCAATAAATTGATGTATGAATGAATTAATGAGTCGATTGATGCATGGATGAATGAATGAATGATGGATGAATCACCGGATGATTGTTTAATTAATTGAATGTACTGAGAATAAGGTTCTTAGGAAAATATTTGAGGCTAAGAGGGATGAAGTTACAGGAGAATGGAGAAAGTTACGCAACACAGAACTGCACGCATTGTATTCTTCAGCTGACGTAATTAGGAACATTAAATCCAGACGTTTGAGATGGGCAGGGCATGTAGCGAATGTATGGGCGAATCCAGAAATGCATAGGCCTATAGAGTGTTAGTTGGGAGGCCGGAGGGAATAAGACTTTTGGGGAGGCCGAGACGAAAATGGGAGGATAATATTGAAGTGTATTTGAGGCAGGTGGGATATAATGATAGAGACTGGATTAACCTTGCACAGGATAAGGACCGATGGCGGGCTTATGTGATAGCGGCAATGAAACTCCAGGTTCCTTAAAAGCACTATCTATCTATCTATCTATCTATCTATCTATCTATCTATCTATCTATCTATCTATCTATCTATCTATCTATCTATCTATCTATCTATCTATCTATCTATCTATCTATCTATCTATCTATCTATCTATCTATCTATCTGTCTATCTGTCTATCTGTCTATCTGTCTGTCTGTCTGTCTGTCTGTCTGTCTGTCTGTCTGTCTGTTTATTTATTTATTTATCTATTTATCTATTTATTTATTTATTCGCCTCACCCGGTATTGAACCCGAGACTTTACAGTCCATAGACTCCTCTACCATATAATTTACGAGGCCACCACATGATTTAAATCATTATCTGAATAAGCAAGGAACTTTTTATCTGAAAATATTTCTACAGGTTGGGAAATAAAGTCAACTTCAGAATAACGTAGGTGTTCGATTGCTAACTTATAACTTTTCTTTTGTACTTTCTCTAGTCTAAAGTTTTGAGGTCGGAAGTTTTTTTAATGTCACCTTGATATATTGTTCGTCCATCTCTCTTGTCTCTTTTTTTTTCCACTCGCTTTCTGTTATTTCCGGTCGGTGAACTACAGGAAATGCACAGAAAATATATCTTTCCTTTGGTAAACTTGAAGGAAGTAATGTCCTTCCATGTCGATATTGAAAGCTTTCTTTCCTCGTTGGTATGTAGGTTTGCATAGTTTTTGGAGCGTGATCTAGGCCTATACATAAAAAAAATCAATTAAATTTTCTTTATTATCAACTTTATGATAATAAACTGCAATGGTTTTAATATCTCGTAGTACGAATGAAGATATTATTTTGCGAAAATTAATACATTTCTAAGTAAATGCTGATCTTCAGGTGTTTATCTGTAAATTAAGTGTCAATTAAGACAAAATATATATTCTTCTGTTAACTTTAACAAGTGAATCAGATTAAATTTTTTTAAGTATCTCTTTAAATGTGTATAGTAATACTGTACAATTTTTTTTTCTTTCAATTGTTTTTGTTACCTGGAAGTTCATATTTTTAAATTTATATTAAATGAAATATTTTGTCAAAAATAATTACAGTTTGTTCAATATGTTAGGGTGGAAATGATCCGACTCAATCTCCTATAGTGGGCGGAAAGGATTAGCCCACATGACTAATCCTATTGAAAATAAAATCAATGAAACCTTGAATTATTAATTAAGCAAAAATAGCAAATTATTCTATAAGTAGCGTAAGGCCAAATTTCTTGATTTCTCTGAATTAAAATAAATTTACCGCAAGTGTATGGAACACCAAACTGATCGTTGAACGAAAATATCAGCTCCGTCTTTCAGTAAAAGGAGTTAGCACTCTGCTAACAATAAATATTGAAGGGCCTACTAGTAAAGAATTTCAATGTTTAGAGTGCCCATAAAATAGTACATTATGCAACGAGCCTATAATTGTAGTAATTAAGACACGAGTATGTTTGTTTATGAAACGAGCGCAAGCGAGTTTCATAATTTTCATACGAGCGTCTTAATTACCATTACAGGCAAGTTTCATACGACTTTTTATGCTCGACCATATTTCTAACTTGAAATTATTCATAAGTATTCATGTTATGATTATGTAAGTGAGGAGGGGAACTGACCTGAATTGTGAGATGTGCGCAGACGCGAAAGTATTGATTTTTTCCGAGGAACGAATGTCATTGACCTTGATATAATCTAGAGAATAACATGAACATTAGGCTTGATATAACCTGGAAATTGATTTAGAATTGGGAAACGAGATGACATATTGAATTTATTTGAATATTATTTACAATTAACGCTAATTATTATAGTAACAGAACATAACCTTCTGTGACAGTATTGGATTTCCAGCCTCCGTGACTTTTCGCTAATTGTCTTTCGATTGCATATCCGAGAATAATCGATACTTGCACTTTTATAATGCTACAATGGTGATTTCTCATTGGCTGAACAACTGAACTATAATGAATAGGTGTACTTTAATGAGGTGCATTAAAGGGCTACTACCAGGTGTATAATTACTACATTTCGGCATGGTCGAGCATAAACGTATTTTAATGTGTTGTAAATTCAGCAATAAGCCTAATTCACAGTGGCGGCTCGTGATAAAATATTGTGTGTGTTCACAATTTTGTGGTTCCAAAATCGAAGAGAATTTTAAATCGTACGTTTAGTCTAATATGAAATAATAATAATAATAATAATAATAATAATAATAATGAAACTCAGTCTTTTTATTTCCAATTTTTCTTGGTAAGCCAGTTTAGCCAGTTCTTTACTGTTGAAAATTACTTCAACAGAGTTCATTGTTTACGTTTGTTAAAAATGAATACATACCACAGTCCCGTTATTTACAAACGCGTGTGTTCAGTAATATATTTTCATTCATAACACACTGATACACTATAGCCTATACCAGTACTGTAATCCCATTCGCATAGATTGATTACTATAAATACATGCCAGTAAATATTATTCTTAAATATTATACACCACTATACTGATACTTAAATTCATACCACCATCACAGTCAGCCAGCACGTGTTTGAAAGCCAAACTATGCTATTACGCCGACACTGAAGTATAGTAATTCACAAACTACACTCTCGTAGCAGCACTGTACACACATCCACGTAAGTAAACGTTCCTACAGTCAGATGCTGACATCTACAGGCTATTAAATTTCCTCCTCGAGATATAGCACGTGAACGATAGGCATCGATGGACCTGACATCTGTAGGATAGATTCACTGTTCACTTAACGCTTTGTGCTCTTGACGATCATAAGCGGCCAGCTAAAGACAATTTTCTCCCGCGCATGCGTGAAATTCCTGTAACCATCTCGAAAAGAGCACGGCTTGTACGTGAACGGATGTTGCCAAGTTTACATAAGAAGTTTATGCAAGATGTGGGAAGTTTAAAATACTCGGTTCTGATATTATACATCCCCACTACGTCAATACGGTATCAAAAAATAAAACTAGTCGTGCATTAATGGAAACAAGGTGTTCACGTGCTCTTGTGCTCTTATTGACGCACCGCCACTGCTAATTGATTCTAAATATGTCTTATGATTTACTTGCATAAGTAAAGTATATCTAGAGTGTGGTAAGATGGATTGAAAGTAATAAAACTCCAAGAAACAAATTACACAACTTTTTGTTTCCGCACACCATATTAATTTTATCTTTCTGTACAATTATTTATAATATTACAAAAGCTTTTCACAATTTGCACAAATATAATTTTTCATTTGTGCATTTTTGCGATAATTATTTATTTTATAGCTTAAACCCTGTTTTAAATCACGACTTTTGTATTCCAGGATTTGAAAAGATTAAACAACATTGCCGTGGATGGTTCGTAATAGGAAAACATCGTGTCTCCAAATAATTTTAAGTCACTGCTGTCCTTGAAGGTAACTCGGAAATATGTTGAGAGTGCTGGTGCACACAAGGGCTCAGGCAGACGACAAGAGATCGATGTTGCGTAGGCGCATCGCCACCTTTCTGTCGTTTTCTTCTCACCGACAGAATTGTTTGCCGTTTAGTTCGTTGAAAAACTGTATGTATATGCGATTAAAATTTCTCACGGTTTCACAGCTAAGGATCTTCAAATATTTTAATAGATTGATACGTTGTCTGTACTGACCCTGAGCTAAACTGAAGTCTTTACTTCGATTTACGTGTGTGTGTTTCCCTGTCCTGAAATCAGGATCCTTGAAATGAATGTCGGCCAGCACCTTAATCTCTTTATATATGCAAATGAACTTTATGGCCGTATTAATACTACAGGATTGCCAAGTGTCACGTCTGTGAAACAAGGCGCAGCTGCATCAGCTTGTCTGGTCTTGCAGGTCACGTCTGGAGGTTGCTGTTACATGAGGCGCACAAAATTCAGGCAATAGTGAAAATATGGACATTGATATATTCATTCATTCAGTCTTAGACAAGAAAAGGTGTTATGAATATAGGCCTATATACTTTTCCATGCTTTTGCACGATAAGCGATAAAATTCACTTCTTTACACCACCTTATTCTAGTGCCGTGGTGACTCGAGCATGGATCTCTATCTCCATGATCCCATGCGTCTGCATTCGGGACAAGATCTGAATGTCATTAGTAGGGATCGGATTTTTATGTAATTACATATTACATTCCTTCCAACCTAACCGTATATAAATAACAAATCTTTGCTAATCTTGTAATTACCATTAATATATTCAAATTTGATACTACGTATTTTTACATATTTACCCCACATTACATATTATATCTTCATATTACATAAATCTACATTTTTAGGAGTTTTATTCATTTTTACTTCGCTGAAAGGAAAAAGAAAACTTCTGCTGGGGAAGTTTACAATTTGAAATACACAGATTTAAAAAGCTTTTTTGCCTACCTGAGAAAGGATATATTTCTGGACGAAACATAACGTCCTTAGTTCTAGGAAGTAATAAAGGCACTGACTCCATACCGCCCGCTGTAAATATGAGTGAACAAAAGGCAGTCTTTCTCACACAACTACCTTGTACTGTAAAAATCACTCAGAAAGTAGCGTTGCCTTCATGCGATGGAGGACGACATGATTTTTCGCGAACTTTGTTCTGCACACGTCTTAACACGTCATTTCCATGTAGTTTGCAAACTTATCCACCTTCTTCCTAATTCTTCCAGGGAAAACCCGTGTCAAGTGTGACATGAGACTTTCAGGTTATTGCTTGACCTCTTTATTTTAAATTTAGTTGACCTATACGGAAATGGGATTTTCCGAGCAATTAGAAAGTATGGTTCTCGGCTGGAATAATCCTACCTTTCTGAATAAGACAGGAATGTCACTTTTGAAACAAGACTAAGTAAAATGGCCCCTGTATCTTCAACCCTAACGACAAAAATAAAACCATAGATTGCAATGGACGAAGCTTTCACTACAGACGGAAAAATAGTAATGTGTCAACTGTGCGGTAAAAGTCGGGTGCTCTGTGAAATCACAACTGGAGAGTCTTACCTATTCTACACCTGCCAGATATTGATATTAAATATTTTCATGATTTTACATATTTTGGTACATATTCAGCTTGTTTTTCTTACATAAATATGTACATTATTTCACACTTTGATATTACATAAAAATCCGGTCTCTAGTCATTAGCCACCTATCCTGAATTCAGTTTTGAATTTGTGTCATTTTATAACAGGTAGTCCCGCGCCGTGGCGTCGTGGTCTAAGGCATCCTGCCTAGACCTCGTGTACCAGTATGCACGCTGGTTCGAGTTCTCATGGAGGAGGGGAATTTCTCATAAAATTTCGGCCAGTGTATGGAACCGGTGCCCACCCAGCATTGTGATGCACTTGGGGAACTACGATAGGTAGCGAAATCCGGTTACGAAAGTCAGCTATAACGGCTAGAGGGATCATCCTGCTAACCACAGGATATCTCCATTATGGTTGGATGATCGTTCACTTCTGCTTCTGCATGGGAAAGTGAGGTCAGCAGCCGGCTGGTCGGTCTGGGCCCTTCAAGGTTGTAGCGACACGGATCATTATTATTATTATTATTATTATTATTATTATTATTATTATTATTATTATTATTATTATTACAGTTAGCAAAGACGTTTGTAGAAACATTTTATTTTGTTACCATTGGCAATAAAATTGGATAACACAACTTTCCGTCCCACTTATTAAATCCAAACTACGGACTGGCAGTCTATTACGGTAAAGAAATACAGACCTGAGATCCATATTTTTATGTCCAAAATTTAATGTCTAATTTTCTTATATCCATTATATAAAAAGCCACTATTTTTTATTATAAGTATATAGAATTAATTATATGTACACTTTATTTTAGTCCTAAAACACAAATTTTATGTCCACTTTTTTACGTTTACTAAAATTTAAATAATGTTTTATTTAACGACGTTCGTAACTGCAGAGATTATATCAGCGTCGCCGGTGTGGCAGAATTTTGTCCCCAAGGAGTTATTCCACATGCCAGTAAATCTAGTGACATGAGCCTGTCGCATTTAAGCCTGTCGACCTGGGCCGGGATCGAACCCGCAACGTCGAGCAAAGAAGGCCAGGACTATACCGACTACGCTACCCAGGGCGACTTTTACATAACCTCTATCAGATATTCGATGTAATGTAACTTGTAATGAATTGTCGGTTTGTGTATATCTGAAATATTTCACACGCTGTAGGAGGTGAAAGAGTTGAGTGAGCTACCTTGTATAATATTCATCCCTGCAATTCCGGAGTACCAACATCGAAACAAGCATAAAATACTGCACATTATGTATGAAATTCATGTTTTGGCGCTTACTTCTTTTTGTCATGTGACGTAACGAGTGAATGTGTAGCATTCTATTTCCTATTTGTCATATCTTTGCCATTCAATCGGGCAATAATCTGAAGCAATGAAACAGGCACTATTGCAATAGGCTGAAAAGTACAAGAAACGGGCAGAGGAAGATTGGAATAAGGTGTGCAATCATGTGCACTTACAAGGGACACTATCAACTTACATAATAATAATAATAATAATAATAATAATAATAATAATAATAATAATTCTTTATTTATATTGGCAGAGTTAAGGCCATAGGGCCTTCTCTTACACTCTACCAGGTCACAAAGTATACAAGCAGTTAAAATTTAACAAAAAGTTAAAGAACAGAATACTAACATGTTACAAAAAAATAAATAATAATAATAATAATAATAATAATAATAATAGCGTAATAAAATCGACACTAAACAACATGAAAATAATACCATAATAGAAAAAAGAAAGTAAAATAAATTTGAATATAGTAAAAGCAACTCATTTAGTACAAATGGTTAATATGGAAAAACGTAAGGAAGAATATAACGAAATAGAATGTAATAAAATAATAATAAAAAAGAAAAAAAAAGAAAATTAAATAAAATTCACAGTAAAAGGCTATGATAATAAATTCATCAGCTGATAAAGAGAACAAAAAGGGGAAAGGAAGGAAAAGAAATATATATTTTTTTTTACAAAACTATCGCAGAGAAAAGGGCTTATAACTGAAAGGAATCTGAATTGAAAAAGTGCAATTTTAATTTATTTTTGAAACTAGACAATGTCCGGCAGTTTCTGACATGTTGTGATAGAGAGTTCCAGAGATGAGCTGCAGAGACGGTGAAAGATGAAGAGTAGAAGGATGTTCTGTGTTTAGGAATGGAGAGTGTGATATGGTGTTGTGAGCGAGTATCTATTTCGTGATATGAGGACAAATGTTGAAAACGAGAAGCTAGGTAGCTAGGGTTAGAGGTTTGAAGAATATTGAAGAGTAAAGTGAGAGAGTGAATAGTTCTTCGCTCTTTGAGACGGGCCAAGTACAGCATATTTAGTGAAGGTGTGATACGGTCAGATGTACGGACGTTGCAAATAAATCGAACACATGCATTATGAACACGCTGTAGTCTGTCAGTCAGTCTCATGTTAAGGTCAGTGTAGAGAGTGTCACAGTAATCAAAATGAGGCATCAAGAGAGACTGCACTAAATTCTTCTTGAGAAGTAACGGAAGGAAATTTCGAATTCTTTTTAGTGCGTGAATTTTCATAAAAAATTATTTTACATGCATATTCACACCAATAAAAATAACTAGGTGTGAATTCAAACAGAAGTGGCTGAAAACCATTCTCACAATTCTCACTATCAGTTAGCTGATCTCGAGTAAACAAAATTGTGGCTGAGATCCAAAGAGACGTCGCAGTCACCTTGCTGATAGCGTGGCTACGGTGAAGTCATTACAATGTGCCTGCAGATTGCTATTGTGGCGCGCAATTTGCATTGCATCTGTTTTGTGAAGGGTGGCAGTTGGCTGATATTTCTATCCAGTGCAAAAACAAAAGACTGCCCTGGAGCGCTGATTCGTGACCGTGGCGTTGCGGTAATAATTGCAATTCTCATCTCGAGTTCCGGGGAACAAAGCCCGTGCAATGCAGATACCCTCATTAACACCCAGTTTCATTTCCGACTGAGGAAATATTGCCACCGAATTGTAACACCTCGCTGAGAGCGGAATACTTCACGATAACCGCCGCGCAGACTGACTTTCAACTGCCATGTCATGATTCCTGTACACCGCAAATACTTTAACAGTCTTACTAATAAACCGTGTATGGTTTTTATACGAGACTTATGCAGCGTTGAGACAGAAAACGTTACTAATAAACCATGCATAAGCGATGGATGTATAAACAGTCTGTAACTATACAATGGGAATTGCTTTGCAGTAGTTATATAGGTACATGAAACCCCTTGTTTAAGCGTTGTATATAGAGAAAAAATGGCCGCCCCTCTAACAGCTGTTCGTATCGACTGTCATTTTATGATGACGGATGCCTTGTAACCAAAGAAGAACACACCAAAGAGCACAGAATAAGTAGAATATTATTGCTTTAGCTTGTACTCTTTGACCAAAATATAGTGTGGTAATCGATGATAGCCAGTTGTACTATCGATACTTTAACACAGCACACTAGAGCGCTCTACCGGATGCAATAGAGAACCTCAGATATTCTATTACCTTTCGTAACGAAGTAATGACGAAACTATGACCTAGCTGTGTTAACAGTTATACTGTTATACACGACGTATGTAGTGATTATTAGTAAGGAATTTACACACGACTTATAAACGAGCTACTCATTGTATAAGTATAAGACAGTTAAACGTCAGTATATAGAGTTTTTATTAGTAAGACCGTAAGTCATTTTTGTGCTCTATGCTGAGGTCTGTATGTTAGCTTTTCCGGCTATGAGTTCAGTTCCCAAGACAAAAGTAAAGATTTATTTTCCTCCTATAGCAAAATATAGATTTATCCTTGTTTTCTATACGTCCCGTGTTGTTTCAAGAGGTGACCAAGTAATATACTAATCAGTAAAGCTCGAATTTCTAAGCACAATCAAACACTAAAATAAGCAATCAAATGAGCACGAAAAATGAAATGTTTAAACAACAATTCAGTTGAGTAATCTTTCTGCTTTTTTAAACAAAATTTTAATGCTCTTTTCTGCAGTAAAATTAACGGATATAGGTTGGATTTATAAATTCCACCCCAACCTATAATACTACTACCACTACTACTTGCTGGCTTTTAAGGAACCCGGAGGTTCATTGCCGCCCTCACATAAGCCCGCCATTGGTCCCCATTCCGAGCAAGATTAATCCATTCTCTATCATCATATCCCACCTCCCTCAAATCCATTTTAATATTATCGTCCCATCTACGTCTCGACCTCCCTAAAGGTCTTTTTCCCTCCGGGCTCCCAACTAACACTCTATATACATTTCTGGATTCGCCCGTACGTGCTACATGCCCTGCCCATCTCAAACGTCTGGATTTAATGTTCCTAATTATGTCAGGTGAAGAATACAACGCGAGCAGTTCTGTGTTGTGTAACTTTCTCCATTCTCCTGTAACTTCATCCCTCTTAGCCCCAAATATTTTCCTAAGCACCTTATTCTCAAACACCCTTAATCTCTGTTCCTCTCTCAAAGTGAGAGTCCAAGTTTCACAACCATACAGAACAACCGGTAATATAACTGTTTTATAAATTCTAATTTTCAGATTTTTTAACAGCAGACTAGATGATAAAAGTTTCTGAACCGAATAATAACAGGCATTTCCCATATTTATTCTGTGTTTAATTTCCTCCGGAGTATCATTTATATTTGTTACTGTTGCTCCGAGATGTTTGAACTTCTCCACCTCTTCAAAAGATAAATTTCCAATTTTTATATTTCCATTTCGTACAATATTCACGTCACGAGACATAATCATATACTTTGTCTTTTCGGGATTTACTTCCAAACCTATCTCTTTACTTGCTTCCAGTAAAATTCCCGTGTTTTCCCTAATCGTTTGTGGATTTTCTCCTAACATATTCACGTCATCCGCATAGACAAGCAGCTGATGTAACCCGTTCAATTCCAAACCCTCTCCGTTATCCTGGACTTTCCTAATGGTATACTCTAGAGCAAAGTTAAAAAGTAAAGGTGATATTCTTCTCCTTGCTTTAGTCCACTGTGAATTGGAAACGCATCTGACAGAAACTGACCTATACGAACTCTGCTGTACGTTTCACTGAGGCACATTTTAATTAATTGAACTAGTTTCTTGGGAATACCAAATTCAATAAGAATATCATATAAAACTTATCTCTTAACCGAGTCATATGCCTTTTTGAAATCTATGAATAACTGATGCACTGTATCCTTATACTCCCATTTTTTCCCCATTATTTGTCGCATACAAAATATCTGGTCAATAGTCGATCTATTACGCCTAAAACCACATTGATGATCCCCAATAATTTCATCTACATATGGAGTTAATCTTCTCAAAAGAATATTGGAAATAGATAGGCTATAGGTTGAAATAATGCTAAATAAATTATACGTAAACAGTTAATTGACAAAATATTTCTTGGAACAACAAAGTAATATAATATTTTACGTAATTTATTACAAATATAATGAATATGATTATTCCATTGGCAGGACTGTGACCCATTTTCAAGTTGCACACCACTTCGGCGGGCCACTTTATGCATGATGTGTATCTGTGAAGAGTTGTATCGTGTATCGTGTTCGTGTAAGTAAGTATAGTGTAGAGAAAGGGTGAAGATTATGATTAAAGTGATGAAGGGAGAAGGGGAAACCTGGTATCGGCACGTACCTATTCCTATCGAATAGCATGAAGGGGACCGCCAGGCTTAACGTCTCCATCCGACGGACGAATCACTATCATTGATGCTTTGTGCTCTGTCAAATTACTGATATCCCGCTGTGTATCTCCGTTAACACGTTTTCTGTCACGAAGCTTGAGTTTATGAGGGTACTAGGAACAATAGTCTGTGCAGGTACTATTTTGCGTTGTTTGTAATGAGGCGATAGTAGCGATCCTAGTGGTTAGCAACTATCTATGGATGCATATTTACTACGCATTGAGCTTCGTCAAGATATTCGTTTTATAGGTAATTTGTCCTTTCAGTTACCTTTAACTTCAACATGTTTATGCATCTCTAATTTTGCTTTATGTGTAACCTTAGTCTCCTAGCAGGTTGGCCGAGAGATGGATATCCGCGGTTTCTCTACAATCTGTTCACCCGGTATAATGAAGGTTATATTAAAGAAATCTGTTTCTTTATAATATAAATTCTTTTCAGCGAATCACTTCAAAGGCATTGCATTTATTTATGAAAATAACAATTACGAGAACTAAAAACAAAGATACATTTTTGTAGTTGGCCCTTTTGTAAACTGAAGTCGGCATGAAATGGCTTTCTACGGCTACGTAATTTCCTGCGAGATGAATGCACCGTTATCTCCCTTCCTGTCTCCTGTTGCAATGCAGGTTTATGGTCATAAAAGTTAACTCTACTTTTCGCTTTGTCTTTGTGCAGAGTATGTAATTGCCATACTCTTTTTTGCCAGTGAACTAAATGCTGTTTGCAAGATGGAAATATATATATAAAAAAGTCAGTCATTAAAACCTCACTATGAATACGTACTCTCGTTTCTTCTACAAAGGCATTCATGCACAAACCACCTCTACACACGGAAATTCAAAGACTTCTCCACTCGGCTTGGGTGCCTTGTCTGTTAGACCACCTTGTATTGTGGTGTTCAGGGAGAATAATTCTTGTCTGTTACACTAAGACCCAATTGTATAAATCTCCCTGACTAAAGATCAACTTTGATCGAAGATCGAAAAGTGAACCGAGTTCAGACATTTCTTCTATTGTATAAAACTTTCCTGCGATCAAATTACCTTGGTTCAAATGAAATCTAAGTTCACGTGAAAAGGATTTGGCAACATCGCATAAACAGGTGAAAAACGTGATGCGCGGACAGGTTTGTTCAGTGTTGCCAATCTAGCGACTTCAACTCTTTTTCAACAACAATTTCTTTTAACTTTTATATTGCTTAAATAGGAATTTAGTGACCTTTTTAGCACCCCATACTGACAAAATTTAATCTTTCTTTGTCGATAATGAGAAATCTAGCGACTTTACAACTACTTTTTGACGACTTTTCGTAAACTCTGTTGGAGACACTGGTTTTTGTGCAATGTAAATAATGGCGGACAATAAGAAGAAGGTTACTGTTCTCCGAGTTGTTATCATGTTATGGTGTTTGATACTGCTAAACATAATAAAGCTTTATAAAACGACAATTTTCGTTTAGTAATACAGTTAATTGAAAATTTATGAATGTACCTATCATATCCGTTAATAATTAATGGTTGTTATAAACATAATATAATTATAGGTTATGTTATTTGATACTGCTGAACACGATAGAGCCTTATAAAATATAAGATTGTTTGTGTATTAAGGCAAGAAATTGAAAGAAATATATATAAATGTACCTATCATATCTATTAATATTAATAATAATGGATATTTTATTTGCACAATCTGTCACTCGTATATTTCAAACAGAAAAGAAATAACTGAACTTGGATCATCTAACTTAATCGGAGAAATTTCTTCAGTCAAAGTTGACTTTAGTTTGAGACAAATTAATCTCAGATTAGACTTTATACAACACAAAATTCCAAGTTCAGCTGAAACAAGGATCAATTTAACCTCTGATCTAAGATTAAATGGTTTATACAATCGGGCCTAAGCATTATTATTCACTTTGCTGTACTCATCCTCACCACTTGGTGAAGTTACATTCTGCTGACATACACCTTGAAGTTCGCCTGACATCAATTACGCAGATTACTATTGCCATCGCAGAAATCATTGGAAAGCACCTTGAAGTACTGCTTCGAGTTGGCACAATGTGTATTCGCCGATGTCAAGATTTTAAATATCGTTTCCTAGGAAACAAGTTTCTCTGTGGTAAACACTGTCGGCCTTTTAGTGCTATAGATCGAAGCGACTGTAGAGGAAATAATGTATATTCTCTTGATTCTAGCGTGGGACGATTTTGCGATGCTTAGTATGGACAGAAGGCCATTATAGAGCATTAGTATACAGCTGATTTCCATTCAGTGTAGTCAGCGGCAGTACTGCACGCGTATGTATATTAAAACGGGAATTTTTGTTTGTTTTATGATACGTAGCCTATATTACGTAAAAAAATGAACAAATGGTGTCGTGTTACACTTGAGCCGTTCAGAGCAAAAGTGGTGTAAGTCAAAATAGGGTAATACGGTTTGAAGTAAATTTCTGTAAAATACAGCGCAAAGTAGCAATTGATATGTCCTTCTTGCTATCCACTGATTACTAATAGTTTAAATAAATTTAATATTAATTGCTATTTTGCGCTGTATTTTACAGAATGTTTACTTTAACCCTCGTTACCCATTTTTTACTTACACCACTTTTGCTATGAACGGCTCATTTATACAGATTTATTCTGGTTTTCAACAACATATGATTAATTAATTTAATATACCCATATACTTAAGACACAAATAATTTTTTTTCGGCTAAACTGTTATTCAAATATCAAAATGAGATTTGACTTTTTGGTTACTTACAACCTAAAGATTCTGTTCTTAAAATTAATTCAGTTATACCCCTTCCATGCTGTATATACGTGCATATATTTTTATATTCATTGGAGTAATGATATAAAATTATATATATATATACAGTTACTTACGGAGCTTATTTCCGAAGACATTCTGAGCAAAAAATTTCATATAAACATTTGTCCTAATCTCAATATTTTCAGAGTTACATTAATTTGAAGTTGTTGGTAAAATATCTTTTTTCTTTAGTTTTAAGGGTCACAAAAATATCAAAAATATAGAATGAACTATTTAAAAGTATAATTTATTTCATTGGTTAGTGTTCGGAACAGTGGCGGCTTGTGGTTTGAAAATATGGTGGTGTACAATGGATATCGGAGAGGAGTTAAACATACTTTACTTTAAAGTTTAAAACCGTGTAGGCCTATACCTGAGGGCGTATACATATAAAGCTAATTTATATGCAATTAATAAATAAAATGACTAAATACAAGCATACCTATTTATACAGAAAGTCCAAAAGTGGAAGGGGTCGTGGGCGGAGCTCTCTATATTGCGATTTACCCTCATGAAAAACATTTGAGCACAGAATCGTCATCAGAATGCTACCAAGTACCAAGTGCAACGTTTTCGT
Source organism: Periplaneta americana (assembly GCA_025594305.2). Classification (NCBI taxonomy): domain Eukaryota; kingdom Metazoa; phylum Arthropoda; class Insecta; order Blattodea; family Blattidae; genus Periplaneta; species Periplaneta americana. The sequence continues at coordinate 147,420,968 of JAJSOF020000011.1, read as the reverse complement.
TCATAAAATTCAAATGCAGCTTTCGTAGGCTGTCGGGAGATAGCAGCACTTATTGTCAGAACGACAACTCGTCGAACTTTAAAGCAAAATACAAGCTCCTTTATGTATTGTGCCGTTTGTGTGCATGTAGGTTGAGAAAGTAATATGCGAAATATGCGACTGTTCGTTGCACAAGCCGAATGAATACATTTTTCATGCTCATTACTTCGGACAAATGTCTAGTTGAAACAGATACTTTCCCAGTGAATTTAGTTTCTTCTGCACTCACGTTGGTGTCCATGTCAGGGAGTGCGACAAACCGTTCTCAATGAGGAAAGCAGTAGACCACGCCTCTAACCCCCCTGTCCCCGCATTAGCCGAATATCTCTATAAACTATCTTCCCTAGGTTTTCAACATCTCTGCAAACCAAGAGGCTCGGAGGCTCCTCAGATGTACAAAACAAGACGCCAGCTGCAGATAGTCATGAATGAAAATTGTAAAATAAAATTATATTTTTAATAGTAACAAAGCCGGGAGATTAGGAACATTACTGGGAGGTGTACAAACCTGGAACCCCCTTGAGAAGCCGCCACTGGTTTGGAACCAAAAAATATGTTGTTAATTGCTTTGCACAGATTTTGTTTTTTCAATTTTTAACTAAAAATTACATCATTCTTACGCACTTTTCACAAAAATTGTTACAAATCATACGACTTTAGGAACTTGATTCTTTACAGTTTAATTATGCATCCTAATTTACAAAAGTAGCGTGATTTGATTAATGCGTAAGAAAATGTAACATTACGCTAAACTGTCACGTGCAAAGTTACAACGGCGTGGGCATAGTGTACTTCCTTTTTGAAGTAATGCATATTGCTAAATAGCTAACTTCCTTGGCTCCACCCACATTACTACCTTTTTACATTGGTTAGTGTTCTGAACCAAAAAAATATGTTGTTAATTCTTTTGTATAGATTTTGTTTTTTTTTTTTTTGTTTTTTTGTTTTTTTTTTTTTCAATTTTTAACTAAAATGACATCATTCTTACGCACTTATCACAAAAATTGTTACAAATCATACGACTTTAGGAACTTGATTCTTTACAGTTTAATTATGCATCTTAACATACAGTCTTGAAGAATTTACAAGAGTGGCGTGATTTGTAACAATTGTTTCATAAATGCGGAAGGAAATGTAATATTACGCTAAACTGTCACGTGCAAAGTTACAACGGCGTGGGCATAGCATACTTTCTTTTTGAAGTCATGCATATTGCTAAATAGCTAACTTCCTTGGCTCCACCCACATTACTACCTTTTTACATTATATTCAATGTTTGTTTCGAAATATGACATTGATATATCGAATAACCTCTCTGTAGGACATAAGCTGTACCTATAATATTTTCGCTGTAAGAAAAATCCTAATATAAACAATAACACGTGACTGAAGTGAGGCTTCATTGGCCGCTGTTTGGCGCCATAGATTCTCAGTACATGTTCCCGCCCACTGTTGTACATTCTGTTTCATGTTAAACATTTCCCGTTACTCGTCAAGTAGGCCTAACCTCACTACTATGCATTCGTTTGCTTAGGAAACATTTACTTTATAATTACTGTAATTAAAACTCACATAACTTATTATATACATTTAAGACTATTTATTTCTCTCCGATTTTGAGAAGGTTTCCACTCTTATGATTAATAACCACACACACCGAGGATGCAGAAGCCATACTTCAGTACCACGTGCTAACGTGAACAACTACGAGCTCAAGTGACGCCAGCTTGTTACAAGAACAGACTACTTCGGTATTACTGTTGGTATTCATCCGCGTTCATAGTACATAATAAAATATAAAAGTAGCTTTTCTTTTACATGGCGTTTTACATATGAGTGAAGTTATATGTTTCATTGTATTTAACAACTGGAATTCAATTTTTTATTTTCAAATAATACAAGATGATAGTTTCCAAATACGGACTATATTTTCCTGCGTCATGTGAGTGTTTCGACTGTGAGCCAATCACGGGTATGACAGCCACGTGCTTGTTTTTCCATTAGGATTTTTCTTACAGCGAAAACAGTATACACTCCTTGAGGAGTTACTGAGGAACACCATGCAAATTACGGTGATTTATCTGAGTCAGACATTGCTGAGGGGCTGGAAGCAGAGAGCGTGTCTGAGGAGAGAGAGAAATGCGTTTGGGGAGGCGGGAGAGCAATACCGGCATAGGAGCTATCATTTGATACAAGGGCGGAGGGTAGATGCGAGGGAAAGGGACTTCTACCGGGTGTCAAAATGTTTCATTCCCATCGTACTCACTGAAACGATTTTCACACTCCGCTTCTATCATGCGAACTCATCCATCAAGTCGTTAATAGAGAGGAAATGTGTCAGAATTGAGAACTGGATCGTGGCTACAAAGAATGGACGATAATAGAAATCTTGGCTTAATAAAGAAGAATATAAAGAATATAATTACAAACAAGAGAAATAGAAAGAAAATAATAAAATCCATATAAAAAGGAGATACAGTAGTATTAAAATTTGAGACCGAATGAGCAGCGCTCGTGCTCTGTCGCAGTTCAGATATAATATTAATAGGTTCTATAAGAGAATATAAAATAAAATAAAATAGGAAATAGAATTAAAATTACAGTTACAGAAATTATATAATACAATATTAATATAAGAGAAATATAGGAAATAAAAAATAAATAAATAAAATAAAATTGGAACTAAAATTTAAATTACAGCGGCAATGGAATTATATAATATAATATTAACACTAGAGAAGAATAATATCGTACGTGAAAAGTAGGACAATTTATATATATATATATATATATATATATATTTCAACATTATAGAATACAAATATAATATAGGTTGATTAATTCATACACACAGGTTATAAATTTATTTAATCAAATTGAAGATATTAACACGTTTCTAGTTTTCTTGTTATATGCTAGTGGGTTACATGTTAGAAGTTCTGGGTGTAATTTAGTTAAAGCATTGTACAACCGAGGGCCAAAATTTATGCTATGCTTTAGACCAGCAGATGTGAGACATTTAGGTTCTACTAATGTTGAATTAATATTTCGTCTTGTGTTATAATTATGTGTCTGTAATACAAACTTATTACGATTTTTACGATAAAATTTTAACAGCGTATACTTATAAATTTGTTCAATATTAAATACATTAAATTCAGAATAAATTAATTTAGTTGGATAATCGAAACGTTTCTTCAAACAAATTTAATTATTCGTTTTTGTAGTGAATTTAACGGACTAAGATTAATTTTTGTACTTCCACCCCAAACAATTATACCATATTGAATGATAGACCGAATAATGGCCAAATAAACATTTCGTAGAACTCTAATGGGTAAGTAGCATCGAGGATTAACGAAGCGTCTTACAAAGATAAGTAATGTGATGAGGCCATTTTAAATTCTGATCAATAATGATACCCAGATATTTGACATACGTGGCTTCTTTCAATGGTGGACATTTACAACTTTTGGGATCTAAACAATTCAATAGAACAATTATAGAAATAAGTGTGAGAAAACCGGAGGAAAGATGTACCAATTTCAGATTTTGTAACTTTACGTGTCTTATAGTCTGGTCATAATATCCAACCCTTGAAATTGTCATAATTTGTAGGAGTCAGGTAATTGAGGCGTTCAGAATAATAACAGCAGATCCCAAACGACATCGAATTTTTAGGTAGGTGTACTCCTCCCATCTACCTTTCATACGGTGAAACCTAATGAGACAGGGAAATCAAAAACTCTCTAACTCCAATATACCAAATTTTATAGGAGGGAGAAAAAACTTATTATATCTCTTACTAACTTTAAATATTATACATTTGTCTATTAATATTGTGTAAAATTACATTATTTATTAATTAAATACTTCAAAACCTAAATTTTTACATTATCTTACGCTACAATTTGAAATAAACACAGCTGGAGTTAGTGGTTTTCTGACTTCCACAGTGTATGAATTAAGAAAAGTGAATAAATATGAGCCATGTGAAGAAAAAAAATAAGTATATCATAATTCCCTTATGAAACATTGGAATATACGAGAAAATGGAGGTTTATTATTAAGATTAACATTGCTACATTTCTTTTTAAATTTCAAATATATGAGACAGAGAATCACAAATTACCATAAAGCACATCAAAATACACAAATAAAACCACAAACAATATTAAAATGTTAACACAGTCTCATTCATGTTACAGATTCTGTTTTTCTCTCTCACTCTCATGTTCTTCCTGTGCATCTAGATTCTAGATTATTACTGTCCGCAAACAGAGTCTGGTAATTCATCCTACTTTCCTCAGAAATAAACTGCATTAAATTTTGCAAGTCCTTTTGCTTTCTTCTTTCAATGACAATGCTGAATTGTACTTTAGTTGACTGGGGAATGATGCATCTGTATTGGGTTTCTGGAAGTTAATCGACTCGATATTGTGCCTTTAATATTCTTATTTACATGGATTTCATAGATTTTTGTGACATTCTGAATACCGTATCGTATCACTTTACTCAGCTGGTTGAGCGATAGTGTTGCCACCTACCGGGAAATTAAGCTTGGAATGCAACAACTCTCTTATTCCATGGAGTAAGTGGAGTTTTGACTTCCAGGAGTTTTAAAACAGCCCCAGAATGCAGATGAATGTCGATGTTAGTGTATTCTTGCCTTCCACGCATGCGGGACAAACTGAAAAGCATCATCCAGCCCATAATTCAATTTTGTCAAAAATTGGAGTTGGTGGGTTTTGATCTTCCTGTCTCAGTTGCAATTGGGATATGCCACAGCTCTCATATTCCACACTGAAAAATAGTCCTTAGTGGGAAAGAAAGATTTCTCAGTGAATAAATGGCATATCCGAACTTTGTGGGCTTTTGTTTGCGTCCACTACAAGTTCATGGCGTTGTAATCAATATGATGGCGTCCACTAACTCTCTTACTGGACAAAACAAACATTTTTATATTATTGCTCTTTGGATTTACTTAGTAAAAATGAAAGTTCTCTATTCAGTCATTCATTTATCGTGCCACGACATGTAAATGAAAAAATAACGTCATTATCTCAAGTCGGCCTGGGTAGCGCACTTGGTATAGTGCTCGAGGTTGCAGGTTCGATCCCGGCCCAGGTCTATGACATTTAAGTGTGCTTAATTACGACAGGCTCATGTCAGCAGACTTACTGGCATGTAAAAGAACTCCTGGGGGACAAAATTCCGGCACATCGGCGACGCTGATATAACCTCGGCAGTTGCGAGCGTCGTTAAATAAAACAATTTTTTTTCTTTACCTCAATTTTATTTTCCATATACTCCGTTTAACTAAACAGCAGAAAAACGACGAACTAGAATGAAGTCTTAATGTTAAAATTTCGCAGAGCTTTAGAAATAAACATAAAATGTATTTTATGCTCGACCATGCCGAAATGTAGTAATTATACACCTGGTAGCAGACCTTTAATGCATGTCATTAAAGTACACCTACTCATTAAAGGTCAGATCTTTCAGCCAATGACGACTCAGGTTACAACTGTTCAGCCAATGACAGGTCAGCTTTCTACCGTTATAGAACCGCAAGTATCGATTATTCTCGGATATGCAATCGAAAGAGAATTAGCGAAAAGTCACGGAGGCTGGAAATCCAATACTGTCGCAGAAGGTTATGTTCTGTTACTATAATAATTAGCGTTAATTGTAAATAATATTCAAATAAATTCAGTTTGTAATCTCGTTTTTCAATGTCTAATTTAATTTCAGTGTTATCTCTGTAGGTTCTTATGGCCTAGCAACGTCAATGTGGACATCTGTTCCTCGGAAAAAATCAATACTTTCGCGTCTGCGCACATCTCACAACATACGGGACATTGGTCAAGGTCAGATACAAAGAAAATTAATAATATCAAGTTAGAAATATGGTCGAGCATAAAAAGTCGTATGAAACTCGCCTATAATGGTAATTAAGAAGCTCGTATGAAAATTATGAAACTCGCTTGCGCTCGTTTCATAAATATCCGTACTCGCTTCTTAATTACCTTCATTAGAGGCTCGTTGCATAATGTACTATTATTTATTTATTTATTTATTTATTTATTTATTTATTTATTTATTTATTTATTTATTTATTTATTTATTTATTTATTTATTTACTTATTTATTTATTTACTTATATATTTATTTATTTATTTATTTATTTACTTATTTATTTATTCATTCATTCATTCATTCATTCATTCATTCATTCATTCATTCATTCATTCATTCATTCATTCATTCATTCATTCATTCTCAAATCTACCAACTCTTAATCATTATTTTCCAGCTATTTTCTCCTAAATTATTTGTCTACATTTCCATTTTCTCTGGTTTACAAAACTTAAACCAATTAGTTGTTTATTGTTAATGAAATAACATGGACAAAAATACAATCTTAGTTCTTCCCTGAAGGAGTAAAAAACTCGTGCTCAGGGAGATATCTAAACACAAAGATAAACACAAAGATAATTATTTGACACAACCTGGGTCAAGAAAAAAAATTACAGGAATAAATTAAATTTAAAAATACAATTTCAATGTTAACAATTTAAGTCACACAAATTCATATACATATTAAATCAATATATATTCTTTAAAAATTGAATTCGTAACTCTATTTTTGAAATTTTCGGTACTAAAATTTTCCAAATTTGGGTATTTATCAATTATTTTATTGTATAACCTTGGACCAAAGTAGGTAGCATGACTCAGAGCTGTGCTTGTGAAACGCTTTGGTTCCTCTAGTCGTATAAAATCGGATCTTTTAGTTCCATATTTATGACGATACAATTTGAATTTATTACGATTTTTATGTATGAAGATTAATAAGGCAATATAATAAATCTGTTTAATTTTCAGAACATTAAAATCAGTAAACAAAAGCTCAGATGAGTAATCAATTGGTTTATTAAGGCATATTTTAATAATTCTTTTCTGACTAAGTATTAGTGGAGTGAGATTAGAAATACATGCATATCCCCATCCTAAAAGTCTATACTGGAGAATGGATTGAAATAAAGCTAAATAAATGAGACGTAAAATATTAATTGGTAAATATGACCAAAGTATAACAAAGATATAAATTGTTTTACGTAATCTATTGCATAAATATGTGATATGTTATTCCACCGTAAGTGTTGGTCGATTGTAATGTCCAAATATTTAACTTATGAGGATTCGGTTAATATGGGACATTCACAATTTATTTTGAGAAGAATAATGAAGATTGAGAATATTGAAGACCACTGGACCTTAGTGAAAATGGAACAACAGTAATTCCATACTATGTTATCCTCTATTTATGTACGTACTTATCTCTTTCTCTTGCTTCACTCCTAAATTCCTCTTTTATTGCCTCTTTCGTTATATATATATATATATAATATATATATAATATATATATATAAAATAGGCCTACTCCTACAGTTACAGTACCCCTGATACTACTCCCAACGCACATTTATTCACATGAAATATCCAATTCACTTAATTGTACTTTCAATTTCTCTCTCCTTCACTTCTCTTTTGTTCAGATGTTCTTTCACTTTAATTTTCTTATATTCATTTGTTTGTATTATTTGACTTTGTTATAGTGCCGAAACATTTTCACCAAAAAAAAGTGATTGTAGCAATACTGAATTGACAACTACGAGAGCTGTAAAATGACTAATAATGGGGAATGAACTCCAGTCCCTTCGTTTACAGACCGTCCGCAGACTGATGTATGATACTATCCTAATAGAACTTCTTTACTTGGTGTAACGTTTTAGAATTACAGAGCAATACATGAATACCAATTTTAAATACATCTATTTCGCTCCTGCCGTTTGCTCCGGAATTTATGCAGCCACTCCACAAAGGGAGCGACCATTTGGTATGTCGTGAAATGGGGGAGAGGAGATGGATGACGTCATTCTTTGCCATGATACCTGTCACTGGGAAAAACTCGGGCCAAAATGGCAATCCTGGTTTATTCGAATGACCTCTAACAACTTGATGTACTTGTAGTTATCCATTTAGCATTGACTGCGTTCAGTTCTTGTAGGTCTATGCAGATTTCAGCCCCACAACTTTTCGGAAGACTTCACAATACATGCTTAGATTCACAATTTCACGAACATGCAAAAACATAAAATACGGCTACTCTCGAAGCGATCAGAAAGAATGCGGATTACTAAGAAGGCAATTCACAAAAGAACAATTTTAACAGAGAAACAGGACATTAATCTACTGCCGGATGTTCCCTTCACCAAATATTTTAGTGCCATTCATCAACATACAGAATCGGTAAAATCTTATCCATTTCTTTGGAACTAAACGTTAAGCCAGATGCGGAGACCAGAAACCATAATTTTGCAAAATATTTAGGTGATATAGCAAAACGGATGTCATATTCGTCATCAGCACATCTGAATACATAAAGATCACTTAGTTTTATTTAAAGGAGGATTTCATTGTTTATCAGTGTTATCGAAGATTTCTTTCACAGAATGTCTTGACATTTGCCAATACCTTTCTTGACAAACCTACATGGAAACTGCTGAAACACCACAGTCTATATACAGTCACGAAGCTTGAGTTTGTGAGGTTACTAGAAACAATAGACTGTGCAGGTACTATTTCGCATTGTCTGTAATGAGGCGATATTAGCGATCCTAGTGGTGAGCAACTATCTATGGATGCATATTTACTACGTATTGAGCTTCGTGACTGTATATACTAGACTGTGGTAACATATTACTATTACTGGTTAGAAAGTTCGTCTTCGCTGTACGCCTACGGCAAAAACATTATTATTATTCACTTTTCCGTACGAATACCGCAAAGTTGTCATAGTAACATAAACAACTATGACCTAACATTATGAAAACTATTACGTCTCAATATCAATACACCGCCAACTATGAACATAGATGTAGTCAATGCCTCCTGGCCTACCAAAAATGTTAACAGATTATAATATTGTATTTAGCTTTACTTACGGAAACAGAAATAATATACAAACAACTTGATGACGTTATAACTAGACCTACTATAAAGACAATGTAGTAGGCTATTAGGAGGCCATGACTCTCAATATTATCACAGTCTAGTATATACAGTCACGAAGCTTGAGTTGTTGAGGGTACTAGAAACAATAGACTGTGCAGATACTATTTCGCATTGTCTGTAATGAGGCGATATTAGCGATCCTAGTGGTTAGCAACTATCTATGGATGCATATTCCCTATGTATTGAGCTTCGTGACTGTATATATTAGACTGATATTATGTGATTTATTTAATAACTTAACCAATTCACATATAATTTCCATGTAGTTGTGCCAAAAAATATTGCACGTAACTAGTAGGAAAGTGTCTTTCACGCACTTGTTTCCAAATTAGGGACTCGATTAACGCCTCGTACACAAAAGTATCATTTTTGTCCTAATTACATAAATAACTATTACCATCTCATTAAAACTTAATAAACTCTTCAACATTTAAAATCCATGTTATTAATTCTGTTTACGAAAACAAAAGTACAGGGATATCATTTTATTTTTTCTTCAATTTTTATTGTACCTGAGTTTTTGAATGTACTTCACTCCCACCCCTTCAACCGTCTTCCACACAGATCCAAGACCGCATATACAGTCATAGTAGCCACAGTACGTTCCAAAAATATGTTCGCATTTTCCAGTGACGAAAGAGCTTTCAATATTGAATCATTTTCGCACAGGTACTGTCGTGCATTTGCCTACGTCGTATCCCGGTTTCCCCAACCAGCTTTTATATTCGCCAACCAGTGGCTGGGCTGTCTTAGCTCTTTTCTGAGAACATTAATTTCTGTTAGGAATTGGACGTCTACGTAATATTATACAACTGTTTAAAATAACTTAAATAAAAGGACCTCGTTAAGTAATTAACTGTCACGTGATTTCCCTCCTTTCTACGACCCTACGACATAACCACTTGGACGGACAGTAGATATATGTCTGAGTAATTTTATCTTTTCGGGCAGAAGTGAAGATTGAATTTACAGTACGTAAGGTACTCTTTTATAGAGTAGGTACAGAATTATTTCAACATGAGGTACTAGTACGAAGAACTGGTAATTGGAATTAAGTGCAATATGCTATAGTGCGATAATATGCACATTAGAACTGAAGCCTGTATCGAAATGTGTTTAAATATCCATATTATGATTATTTTTCAATTTTACTTCATTCTCTATATTGTACGCTAATGTGCTGTAGACAGTATAATATACACTGCATACTGAATACGTCCACATGGACAGCACAGTTCGTGAGTAAAAACACGCATTGTTAATACTGTACTGTATTTTGATTAAACAAAAACCTAATGAAAATGATTAAACTCAAAAGCGCAATATTTCCTAGTTTACATAAATGGATGAACTACTTTTCATCCCTCCTATAGCTAGTAAAGTGATTTGTTTGTATAATACGTCAGTATCATCGAACTCCAGTCGTGGAAGGGTACAGCAAACGGCGTTGTTCCAGAGGTATAGGCAAGTTAATATTAAAAATGTTATTAAAAATAAAATGATATCCCTGTATCTAGTTCATTCTAAGTACACATACTAGATGATCATACATGGAATCTTTACAAAATGTATGTTTTTCAATATCTGCTGGGGGAAGACCCTTTCTCTGTAGCAGAAAGTTTTGGACCATTTTTTACCTCACACTATACAGAATATATCAACTTCATTGCACCCCATTTTATCTCCCCTTCAGGTTTTGGGCTCCTGACTTCCCAGCCAGTTTTTCATTAATTTTTATTAGACAATTCTCCCCCCCCCTCCCTCCGAAAAGCATTACAACTTTGCGACACACAACCATGAAGCGTTACAGATTCGGCTTTAAAATCAAAAGGATTGTGATTAAGTTTAAATGGATTAAGCCAAAGGCAATACGGATTTCGGGAGATATCCACTCAAAATCTGCTCTCTGCACAGTCCGAATAGATTATGCTTTTACAATAAAAAGCCAAAATCAAAGCTCGTGAACAATGAATTCTTAAGTGTAGCGAAGTGTTCATATGTTATATGTCGTTATAATGAAATTTGAATCAGCGCATAGTGGGTAAAGCCAATATTTATTATTTAGTGACAAGTTTTTAGGATTTTTTTTAAAATACGAAACAAATTAAGTTTCTTTTTCCTTACAATAATACGTCAATAAATTAAAGTGACTGATTATTTAGTTCTATGGGCATTAGCGAGGCCGTAGCTTTGGGTTTAAGGCGCTACGCTGCAAACCGGAAGTTCGCGGGTTAGATTGATGATAAAATCATGAATTTTCTCCATTGAAAAAACTCTTACAGTTGCATTGTACTGCAGGAATTTATTCACCCTCAAACACAAATGATCACCATATATACAGGGACATCATTTTATTTTTACCAACATTTTTAATATTAACCTGGCTATACCTTTGGATCAACGCCGTTTGCTACCCCCTTCCACGACTGGAGTTCGATGATACTGTCGTAATATACAAACAAATCACTTTATTAGGTATAGGAGGGAAGAAAAGTAGTGCATCCATTTACGTAAACTAGGAAATATCGCAATTTTGAGTTTGATCATTTTCGTTAGGTTTTTGTTCAATCAAAATACAGTACAGTATTAACAATGAGTGTTTTTACTCACGAACTGAGCTATCCATGTGGACGTATTCATTATGCAGTGTATATTATACTGTCTACAGCACATTAGCGTACAATATATAGAATGAAGTTAAATTGAAAAATAATCATAATTTGGATATTTAAACACATTTTTGAAAATGGTGGCCGTTCATTTCGATACAGGCTTCAGTTCTAATGTGCATATCATCGCACTGTAGATTATTGTATTAATCCCAATTGCCTTCGTACTACTAACTCATGTTGAAATAATTCTGTTCCTACTCTATAAAAGAGTACCGTACCTTACGTACTGTAAATTCCATTTTCACTTCTGCCCGAGCCGAAAAGATAAAATTACTCAGACATGCTATCTACTGTCCGTCCAAGTGGTTATGTCGTGGGTCGTAGAAAGGGAGGAAATCACGTGACAGTTAATTACTTAACGAGGCCCTTTTATTTAAGTTATTTTAAACAGTTGTATAATATTACGTAGACGTCCAATTCCTAACAGAAATTAATGTTCTCAGAAAAGAGCTAAGACAGCCCAGCCACTAGCTGGCGAATAAAAGCTGGTGGGGGAAACCGGGATACGACGTAGGCAAATGGACGACAGTACCTGTGCGAAAATGATTCAATATTGAAAGCTCTTTTTTCACTGGAAAACGAGAACATATTTTTGGAACGTACTGTTCATTATGACCGTAAGGGTACTATGACTGTATATGCGGTCTTGGATCTGTGTGGAGGACGGTTGAACTTCATTAGTAGAAGGGGTGGTAGTGAAGTACATTCAAAAACTCAGGTACAATAAAAATTGAAGTAAAAATAAAATGATGTCCCTGTATTTCCTTGGGCTAAAAGTGGCAAGCACGTAGGATCGACATCCCTACTGCTATTAATGCCGATTTTCTAAATATTTCGAAAGCTTTACCCTCCCAAATCCTACGGACCTCTATGGCCTATAGTAGGGATACCAATGCCTCTATTTGAAAGGCACTAAATGCAAACAAGACGAAGACCGTGGTTTTTGGAAGAAACATAAAGAAGGTAAACGTGCGAATTCAAAAAGAGGCCGAAAACAAGTGAACAGTTTCAAATAAATGAGTTGCTGCTAGGAAGTCAAAAGAGGATAAGAATGGCGAAGGAAGCTTTTGATAGAAAAAGCATTTTCTGCGGACCTCTGGAAAAAGAACTAAGAAAGGTACTCATGAAGTGCTTTGTGTGGAGTGTGGCGTTGTATGGGAACATAAATATGTGAAGAGAAACGACTAGACGCATTTGAAATGTGAATATAGCGAAGAATGCCAGACAAAATTAGAATTGAAGCTGTATTGTATTGTATTGTATTTATTAACATTCCATTGTATTCATACATTGCTTCAGAGCTAGAATATGGAACAAGTCAAAGAACTTAATACTATTGCTAATACTAATACTGTGCTAGGAAGAGTGGGTGAAAAAAGAATGATCTGAAACTGATCAGGAAAAAAGGAATGGTGAACGGGAAAAAAATTCTGACCATAACAAGATATCAGATGCTAGATAACATTAAGATATATGGATCGCATGTTGAGACTAATAGGAAGACAGAAAAGAGGGAAGACTGGAGAATTCTGGGTTTGTAATGAAAGACCTGCCCATGTCCAGAAAACTATTATTTTTTATTTTTAGTAGGTTATTTTACGACGTTTTATCAACATCTTAGGCTATTTAGCGTCTGTATGAGTTGAAGGTGATAATGGGGCTTCGTGGAGACCATGACAACGGTGCAGGAAGGTCTCGTAATCCACGTCCAATCCAGCGGTTTGGAAACAGTTGTTCATTCAGCCGTGTGCGGACACTCACGGCAAAATGTGATGGAGCACAGTCTTGTTGAAGTGTAACGCAGGTCTCAGCTTATGCCGAGAAATGCGTATCTCAATGTGTAACACAACAATAATAACAGAAATATTAAGAATAAATCTGCTCAACAATAGTAACATTAATTGACAAAAATAATATTAATAATAAATAAAGATTGAACTTGCTCAACAATAGTAACATTGACAACAATAATATTAATAATAAATAAAGATTGAACTTGCTCATCAATAGTAACATTAATTGACAACAATAATATTAATAATAAATAAAGATTGAACCTGCGCATCAATAGTAACATTAATTGACAACAATAATATTAATAATAAATAAAGATTGAACCTGCTCATCAATAGTAACATTAATTGACAACAATAATATTAATAATAAATAAAGATTGAACCTGCTCATCAATAGTAACATTAATTGACAACAATAATATTAATAATAAATAAAGATTGAACCTGCTCATCAATAGTAACATTGATTGACAACAATAATATTAATAATAAATAAAGATGGAACCTGCTCATCAATAGTAACATTAATTGACAACAATAATATTAATAATAAATAAAGATTGAATCTGCTCAACAATAGTAACATGAATTGACAATAATAATATTAATAATAAATAAAGATTGAATCTGCTCAACAATAGTAACATGAATTGACAACAATAATATTAATAATAAATAAAGATTGAACCTGCTCATCAATAGAAACATGAATTGACAACAATAATATTAATAATAAATAAAGATTGAACCTGCTCATCAATAGTAACATTAATTGACAACAATAATATTAATAATAAATAAAGATTGAACTTGCTCATCAATAGAAACATGAATTGACAACAATAATATTAATAATAAATAAAGATTGAACCTGCTCATCAATAGTAACATTAATTGACAACAATAATATTAATGATAAATAAAGATTGAACCTGCTCATCAATAGTAACATTAATTGACAACAATAATATTAATAATAAATAAAGATTGAACCTGCTCATCAATAGTAACATTAATTGACAACAATAATATTAATAATAAATAAAGATTGAACCTGCTCATCAATAGTAACATTAATTGACAACAATATATTAATAATAAATAAAGACTGAACCTGCTCATCAATAGTAACATTAATTGACAACAATAATATTAATAATAAATATAGATTGAACCTGCTCATCAATAGTAACATTAATTGACAACAATAATATTAATAATAAATAAAGATTGAACCTGCTCAACAATAGTAACATTAATTGACAACAATAATATTAATAATAAATAAAGATTGAACCTGCTCATAAATAGTAACATTAATTGACAACAATAATATTAATAATAAATAAAGATTGAACTTTCTCAACAATAGTAACATTAATTGACAACAATAATATTAATAATAAATAAAGATTGAACCTGCTCATCAATAGTAACATTAATTGACAACAATAATATTTATAATAAATAAAGATTGAATCTGCTCAACAATAGTAACATTAATTGACAACAATAATATTAATAATAAATAAAGATTGAATCTGCTCAACAATAGTAACATTGGCAACAATAATATTAATAATAAATAAAGAGTGAATCTGCTCAACAATAGTAACATTAATTGACAACAATAATATTAATAATAAATAAAGATTGAACTTTCTCAACAATAGTAACATTGACAACAATAATATTAATAATAAATAAAGATTGAACCTGCTCATCAATAGTAACATTAATTGACAACAATAATATTTATAATAAATAAAGATTGAATCTGCTCAACAATAGTAACATTAATTGACAACAATAATATTAATAATAAATAAAGAGTGAATCTGCTCAACAATAGTAACATTAATTGACAACAATAATATTTATAATAAATAAAGATTGAATCTGCTCAACAATAGTAACATTAATTGACAACAATAATATTAATAATAAATAAAGAGTGAATCTGCTCAACAATAGTAACATTGGCAACAATAATATTAATAATAAATAAAGATTGAACCTGCTCATCAATAGTAACATTAATTGACAACAATATATTAATAATAAATAAAGATTGAACCTGCTCATCAATAGTAACATTAATTGACAACAATAATATTAATAATAAATATAGATTGAACCTGCTCATCAATAGTAACATTAATTGACAACAATAATATTAATAATAAATAAAGATTGAACCTGCTCAACAATAGTAACATTAATTGACAACAATAATATTAATAATAAATAAAGATTGAACCTGCTCATAAATAGTAACATTAATTGACAACAATAATATTAATAATAAATAAAGATTGAACTTTCTCAACAATAGTAACATTAATTGACAACAATAATATTAATAATAAATAAAGATTGAACCTGCTCATCAATAGTAACATTAATTGACAACAATAATATTTATAATAAATAAAGATTGAATCTGCTCAACAATAGTAACATTAATTGACAACAATAATATTAATAATAAATAAAGATTGAATCTGCTCAACAATAGTAACATTGGCAACAATAATATTAATAATAAATAAAGAGTGAATCTGCTCAACAATAGTAACATTAATTGACAACAATAATATTAATAATAAATAAAGATTGAACTTTCTCAACAATAGTAACATTGACAACAATAATATTAATAATAAATAAAGATTGAACCTGCTCATCAATAGTAACATTAATTGACAACAATAATATTTATAATAAATAAAGATTGAATCTGCTCAACAATAGTAACATTAATTGACAACAATAATATTAATAATAAATAAAAGTGAATCTGCTCAACAATAGTAACATTAATTGACAACAATAATATTTATAATAAATAAAGATTGAATCTGCTCAACAATAGTAACATTAATTGACAACAATAATATTAATAATAAATAAAGAGTGAATCTGCTCAACAATAGTAACATTGGCAACAATAATATTAATAATAAATAAAGATTGAACCTGCTCATCAATAGTAACATTAATTGACAACAATATATTAATAATAAATAAAGATTGAACCTGCTCATCAATAGTAACATTAATTGAACAACAATAATATTAATAATAAAATAAATAAAGATTGAACCTGCTCAACAATAGTAACATTAATTGACAACCTGCTCAATAATTAATTGACAACAATAATATAAATAATAAATAAAGATTGAACCTGCTCAACAATAGTAACATTAATTGACAACAATAATATTAATAATAAATAAAGATTGAATCTGCTCATTAATTGACAACAATAATATTAATAATAAATAAAGAGTGAATCTGCTCAACAATAGTAACATTAATTGACAACAATAATATTAATAATAAATAAAAATAATCAACAAAGTAAATTAATTGACAACTGAATCTGCTCAACAATAGTAACATTAATTGACAACAATAATATTTATAATAAATAAAGATTGAATCTGCTCAACAATAGTAACATTAATTGACAACAATAAATAATAATAAATAATGAATCTGCTCAACAATAGTAACATTAATTGACAACAATAATATTAATAATAAATAAAGATTGAATCTGCTCAACAATAGTAACATTAATTGACAACAATAATATTAATAATAAATAAAATTGAATCTGCTCAACAATAGTAACATTAATTGACAACAATAATATTAATAATAAATAAAGATTGAATCTGCTCAACAATAGTAACATTAATTAACATTAATTGACAACAATAATATTAATAATAAATAATAAATAAAGTGAATCTGCTCAACAATAGTAACATTAATTGACAACAATAATATTAATAATAAATAAAAATCTGAACAATAGTAACATTAATTGACAACAATAATATTAATAATAAATAAACATTGAATCTGCTCAACAATAGTAACAATAATATTAATAATAAATAAAGAGTGAATCTGCTCAACAATAGTAACATTAATTGACAACAATAATATTAATAATAAATAATGAATTAATAATCTGCTCAACAAAGTAACATTAATTGAGTGAATCTGCTCAACAATAGTAACATTAATTGGCAACAATAATATTAATAATAAATAAAGATTGAATCTGCTGCTGGCAACAATAATATTAATAATAAATAAAGATTGAATCTGCTCAACAATAGTAACATTGGCAACAATAATATTAATAATAAATAAAGAGTGAATCTGCTCAACAATTGACAATACTAATAACATGCAAAGGGACTTCTCGTCCAGCCTGTACATTGCAATTGTGGTGATATCCTTCTTTACAAATCAGGGTATTCTGTTATCTGTCTATTGTGGTGGGGTTAGCATGTGTTGGACGGAAGGTCATTGGCAACGACGTTCACATTTACTCGAACAGTGAATATCAGACTATTATCAATCCTGAAAACATGATATTTTAGGAATTAAAAACAAAAATAGAAGAAAAAACAAAATTTGAGTGCAATGTTTAATAAACCGAGATGTAAAGACTGTATAATTTTTGTCAGTTTAGATCGTTTGCACCCTGTATACTCGTAATAGATAACGCTGTAGTAAATTTCTAAAATGATTATAGGCCTATGTGACATTCTATGTAGACCTATATTGTCGCTTTCAACAGAGGGAAACAGATTTTGTAATTGCGGTAAAAAATTCTGAATGGGAATGTGGCTTAATTCTGGCCTACTTCTGCAGCAAATCCGACTTCCTGACCCGTGTGCTATTAGCTAATCTGCCGTGCAGGTACCGGGCGATTACAACCGCCTGTACTCCGTGTCGGACCGATCAGTCCTGCTTGTAGTTACGTATTTAAACGTCCATTGTGAATTCTGTAGCGCGTCTATTAGCTGAAACAGTGGAAATGCATATTCCTACATTACATCTCCCTTTTCCGCTCGATATTTTTATTATTGTATTTGCAGTACCTGGAAAATATAATGCAGAAATTTAACAGCAAAAAGTGCTTTAGTTTGTTTATCAATTTATTAAATGCTGATCGGTTTGGAAGTAAATCCCGAAAAGACAAAGTATATGATTATGTCTCGTGACCAGAATATTGTACGAAATGGAAATATAAAAATTGGAGATTTATCCTTCGAAGAGGTGGAAAAATTCAAATATCTTGGAGCAACAGTAACGAATATAAATGACACTCGGGAGGAAATTAAACGCAGAATAAATATGGGAAATGCGTGTTATTATTCGGTTGAGAAGCTCTTATCATCCAGTCTGCTGTCCAAAAATCTGAAAGTTAGAATTTATCAAACAGTTATATTACCGGTTCTTCTATATGGTTGTGAAACTTGGACTCTCACTCTGAGAGAGGAACATAGGTTAAGGGTGTTTGAGAATAAGATGTTTAGGAAAATATTTGGGCTAAGCGGGATGAAGTTACAGGAGAATGGAGA
Organism: Periplaneta americana; assembly: GCA_025594305.2. Lineage (NCBI taxonomy): Eukaryota > Metazoa > Arthropoda > Insecta > Blattodea > Blattidae > Periplaneta > Periplaneta americana. The sequence continues at coordinate 147,401,987 of JAJSOF020000011.1, read as the reverse complement.
AAGTTACACAACACAGAACTGCACCTGACATAATTAGGAACATTAAATCCTGACGTTTGAGATGGACAGGGCATGTAGCACGTATGGGCGAATCCAGAAATGCATATAGTATGTTAGTTGGGAGACCGGAGGGAAAAAGACCTGTGTAAACCTGTGTAAAACGGCCACCTTAATTTTAAGTGTTACTTTACACAACTTTCGGTGTGCTCAAGAGTCTAAATTTAAAGGTGTGAGTTGTATATCATCCAAGGACAGTGATATGGTATTTTTTAAATTTTGAAAAAATATATATATTGTCGAAATTAAATTTTTTCAGAAGTGTAATATAATGGCCGTTTTACACTGGCATCTGTGTAAAACGGCCCAGTGTATATTATGCTAGAAAAAATATGATGGAAAATATACTCAGCTGAAAAATACATATAGTTACACGATATTATTTATTATCGTGAAAGTGGAACATGTTAATCTAATTAACTAAGATAATATAATTGAAAAGAAAGCATTAATATGGTATTAATTATAACATGAATTAGGACATTTACATTTTATAGTCTAGCGATACAAATCGCAGGTGAAATCATCGTCTGCTAAAGGGATAAGTCCAGGAAACTCTTCATGAGCACATTTCATGCACGTCATACAGCGAGCCCATCCTTCACCACTAGCTGAAATGGAGTAGATATTTTCTTGACAAAATATGCATTCAGCATCTTCCTCATCGTCTAAATTCTCTTTGCTACTTGTAATTTCAATGTTCTTAGTATTCTTCTTTTCCAAAATTATTTTATGATACATGTTCCTTTTTCTAACTATTTTCTTGAACCTGGCTGCTTCAGCTTTCTCTTTTAGTTTTTCAGCACATGACATCTACATTCCTTTCTTCGACTCGCCGTCTCAGATTGGTTCTAGACACATCATACATTTTGCTTGCCTGTGTAGTTTTTATTTTATTTTCCTGAACAGCTTTAATGGCTTCCCTCATATTTTCCCTGCTCCAATAATTTCTATCAGTGTTCCTAATACGTCTACTTATAGCCTGGCTGATACTGAAAAAGAAACCGAATTACTTGTAATAATTCTAGCGTTTCAATGTATTACGTCAGAGATATCAGAATAAAACCATCAAGCATGGTGTAAAACGGCCAAGAACTGGGTAAAACGGCCAAGCACTGTGTAAAACGGCCACCGTGTATGGCCGTTTTACACCGAACACATGGATCTATACAAACAAGCTTATAGCATAACACCGCCATCTTGAAGTAGTTTCGAACACATGCATGTTGAACTTTATAACCTCTACTATATCAAGCAGTAGATAAACATTTCACGTTATGTATATTATGTATTAAATTATACCAAATAATAAGTAGATACCTTAGATCAGAACCTCCAAAAACAGTTATCATATCGATATAATCATAAATTGTGAAGACAGCCATCCACGACTTTAAAGATCACTTTCAGAAGCAGTTCTGACGTAGTGCACTACATAATCAGCAATATGGCAATGCTGCTAAAGGTATGCTTACACATGGCCGTTTTACCCAGGAGGCCGCTTTACACTGGTCTCCTATTATTATTATTATTATTATTATTATTATTATTATTATTATTATTATTATTATTATTATTATTATTATTATTATTATTATTAAACAGGGTCAGCCTTCGTATTCCTATGAAGGACATGAGACATCACAAACTCTTCTATATTAGAAATTGTAAATCTTCCTCGCCGGTCTCCAGATGTATTAAACATGCTACCTTACATGTAGGCGATTTCGATCCATTCAATGTATAGAAGTATTAGAATATGGCAATGTCTTTGCTAATATTATTAGCATAATCCTTATACACAAATTGGTAGTAAGAATCAACTCCTTTCCCTAATATTTTATAGTATTAATTCTTGTAAATTAATTATTGTAATCTATGTTCTTTATTTTGTTGTTAATTCAAGTATTTAATTTGTACCATAGTTGTTCATTTTAATGTATTCATTGTATCACTGTGCTGGACATTTATTGGCCAATGGCTGTTGTCCAGCACATAAATATCAATAAATAAATAAATAAATAAACAAATAAATCAATAAACAAATAAATAAATAAATATAAAAAATAAATAAATAAATAAATAAATAAATGAACAAACAAATAAATAAATAAACAAATAAATAAATAAATAAATAAATAAATAAATAAATAAATAAACAAATAAATAAATACATAAACAAATAAATAAATAAATAAACAAATAAATCAATAAATTATTATTGTTATCATTACATCAATATTTCATTCATTCATTCATGCATTCATTGTGTACTGCCTAAGGGCAGATCTTTCACTGCAAACCCAGCATTCTCCAATCTTTCCTATCTTCTGCCTTTCTCTTAATCTCCTCTTATGATCCATATATCTTAATGTCGTCTATCATCTGATGTCTTCTTCTACACCGAACTCTTCTCCCGTTCACCATTCCTTCCAATACAGCCTTCAGTAGGCAGTCTATTCTCAACCAGTGACCCAGACAATTCCTTTTCCTCTTCCTGATCAGTTTCAGCATCATTGTGTCTTCACCTACTCTTTCCAACACAGCTTCATTTCTTATTCTGTCTATCCAATACACACGATCCATTCTTCTCCATATCCACATTTCAAATGCTTCTATTCGCTTCTCTTCACTTCGTCGTAATGTCCATGTTTCTGCCCCATACAATGCTACACTCCACACAAAACACTTCACTAGTCTCTTCCTTAGTTCTACAGAAGATGCTCCTTTTTATATTAAAAGCTTCCTTTGAAATTGCTATTCTCTTTTTGATTTCCTGGCAGCAGTTCATGTTACTGCTTATAGTACACTCCAAGTATTTGAAGCTGTCCACTTGCTCTACTGCCTCATTTAGAATTCGTAAGTTACCTTCTTTACTTTTCTTCCTATGACCATGGTCCTCGTCTTGTTGGCGTTTATCTTCATCCCATACTGCTCACAGCTGGCATTTAGCTCCAGTAGTATATCCCTTAGTATAATTTTCTCTTCTGCTAACAACGCCATATCATCAGCAAATCTTACACACTTTATTCTTTTCCCTCCTACTATCACTCCTCCCATGTTCTGAAAACAGTTCTTCAGTTATTATTATTATTATTATTATTATTATTTATTATTTATTATAATTATTTATTATTATTATTTATTATAATTTATTATTATAATTTATTATTATTAATTATATTGTTATTATTTATTTATTATTATTATTTAGTTATTATTATTATTATATTCAACATTTTAATGGAGCCTTAAGAACCATCAACCAGGTTTTCACAACCACGAAAACCCAAAAACATACCAGGTTAAAAGCATGTAAATTTCTAGCAAGACCTGTCATGTATGGTAGTGAGGCCTGGACTGTCCGAAACTCAGATGTTCAACGCCTAACAACTGCGGAGATGAGATTTCTAAGGAGGACTGCCGGCTACAGCTTGCTTGACCACAAAAAGAATGAAGTAATTACAAAAGAATTGAAAATTACACCTATTTATGAACATCTCAACCACTATAGGCAAAAATGGCTTAACTATGTCAGACTCCCAAGACAAATTCTCCGCTATATACCACATGGAAGACGATCTTTGGGACGCCCCCTGAAAAGATGGACGGAGATCGTAACAGCCCACTAGGCGTAATACCTGCAAGGACGATGATGATGATTATTATTATTTATTATTATTATTTATTGATTATTATTATTATTATTATTATTATTATTATGTATTATTATTTATTATTCTTATTATTATTTTTATAACTATTTATTAATATTACTATTATTTATTATAAATAGTTATTATTATTTATTGTTGTTATTTTTATTATTATTATTATTATTATTATTATTATTATTATTATTACGTATATTGACACTCCTGTCCAGCTCCATTGACTGGAGTATAAATGCAATAATAAATCTGTTTTTATGTTTGCTTAACTCGACCAAGATATGTTGGAGTACAATAGTAAGATGACAATAAACGTGACGTCATACGAGGAGGGCGTATTCATTCAACTGCCGCAAGCGACCCACAACTTTGTGATTCGGCTTCCTCCCGACACCGTCTCTCGCCTTCACAATGTTATCTTCATTCTTTGCGTTGTTCATTTTCCCTACGCTAGACTTTGAATGACTTTAAAAACAATTTTTTTTCCAGGCTGAAGTTTGCAAGCAGAACGCTTGAAGTAGCGGTTTTGAGTAAATGCTATTTACGAAGCACTTAACAACAGTAACAAGGGGTGCAAAAAATACACACTTCACAGATGCGGTTGTTATTTCTTCCCCCTTTTTCACCATTCTTAAACTTCAATACATAAATGTATGTATCTCTCAATGTCTGTCACTTCTGTATCGGTTATTCTTTTTCAGTAGGCCTAACCTTTCTTTCCCAAAGCTTTGTGATCTACTATATAATTCTGCCTGTATTAATTACGCTTATCTTTATGTTATTTCGTTTCTCTCGAAACGATGTATTTGCGTAGCTATCAAAGATATTAGTTTGTTCGTATTGTTTGTTTGCTGACATTCTTCACATTGCCCGGCTGTTAGCATTGTTTTACTGTACATATTGTTCGGCTCTACGCATTATTCGCCTGTTCTCATTGTTTGGCTTTCCACATTGTAAGACTGTTCACATTTCAGACACTCTACATTGTCTGAATCAATTGTTCACATTGTCAAACTTTTTGCATTGTCAGATTGTTCACATTGTCAAACTCTCTGCATTATCAGATTGTTCACATTGTCAAACTGTCTGCATTGTCAGATTGTTCATATTGTCAAACTCTCTGCATTTCAGACTGTTCGCAGTGTCAAACTCTCTGTATTTTCAGACTTCGCATTGTCAAACTTTCTCCATTGTCAGATTGTTCGCATTGTCAAACTGTATTGTCAGATTGTTCGCATTTTCAAACTCTCTGCATTGTCAGATTCTTCGCATTGTCAAACTGTATTGTCAGATTTTCGCATTGTCAAACTCTCTGCATTGTCAGATTGTTCGCAATGTCAAACTGTATTGTCAGATTGTTCGCATTGTCAAACTCTCTGCATTGTCAGATTGTTCACATTGACAAAGTCTCTGCATTGTCATATTCTTCACATTGTCAAACTCTCTGCATTGTCAGATTGTTCGCATTGTCAAACTGTATTGTCAGATTGTTCGCATTTTCAAACTCTCTGCATTGTCAGATTGTTCGCATTGTCAAACTGTATTGTCAGATTGTTCGCATTTTCAAACTCTCTGCATTGTCAGATTGTTCGCATTGTCAAACTCTCTGCATTGTCAGATTGTTCGCATTTTCAAACTCTCTGCATTGTCAGATTGTTCGCATTGTCAAACTCTCTGTATTGTCAGATTTTTCGCATTGTCGAACTCTCTGCATTGTCAGATTGTTCGCATTGTCAAACTCTCTGCATTGTCAGATTGTTCGCATTGTCAAACTCTCTGCATTGTCACATTGTTCGCATTGTCAAACTCTCTGCAGTACCAGATTGTTTGTATTGTCAGAATGTTCGCTTTTTCAAACTCTCTGATTGTCATATTCTTCACATTGTCAAACTCTCTCATTGTCATATTGCATTGTCAAACTCTCTGCATTGTTCACATTGTCAAACTCTCTATTGTCAGATTGTTCATCAAACTCTCTGCATTGTCAGATTGTTCGCATTGTCAAACTCTCTGCATTGTCAGATTGTTCATATTGTCAAACTCTCTCCATTGTCAAACTCTCTGCATTGTCAGATTGTTTGTCAAACTCTCTCCATTGTCAGATTGTTCGCATTGTCAAACTCTCTGCATTGTCAGATTGTTCGCATTGTCAAACTCTCTGCATTGTCAGATTGTTCGCATTGTCAAATTGTCAGATTGTTCGCATTGTCAAACTCTCTGCATTGTCAGATTGTTCGCATTGTCAAACTCTCTGCATTGTCAGATTGTTCATAGCATTGTCATTGTTCGCATAGTCAAATTGTATTGTCAGATTGTTCGCATTGTTAACTCTCTGCATTGTCAGATTGTTCGCATTGTCAAACTCTCTGCATTGTCATTGTCATTGTCGTAACATTGTCAAACTCTCTGCATTGTCAGATTGTTTGTTCAGATTGTTCGCATTGTCAAACTCTCTCCATTGTCATTGTTCATTGTCAAACTTGCATTTCAGATTGTTCGCATTGTCAAACTCTCTGCATTGTCAGATTGTTCGCATTGTCAAACTCTCTGCATTGTCAGATTGTTCGCATTGTCAAACTCTCTGTATTGTCAGATTGTTCACATTGTCAAACTCTCTGTATTGTCAGATTGTTCGCATTGTCAAACTCTCTGCATTGTCAGATTGTTCATAGTCAAACTCTCTGTATTGTCAGATTGTTCGCATTGTCAAACTCTCTGCATTGTCAGATTGTTCATTGTCAAACTCTCTGCATTGTCAGATTGTTCATTGTCAAACTCTCTGTATTGTCATTGTTCACATTGTCAAACTCTCTGCATTGTCAGATTGTTCACATTGTCAAACATTGTCAGATTGTTCATTGTCAAACTCTCTGTATTGTCAGATTGTTCGCATTGTCAAACTCTCTGCATTGTCAGATTGTTCGCATTGTCAAACTCTCTGTATTGTCAGATTGTTCACATTGTTCATTGTCAGATTGTTCGCATTGTCAAACTCTCTGCATTGTCAGATTGTTCACATAGTCAAACTCTCTCCATTGTCAGATTGTTCATTGTCATTGTCAAACTCTCTGTGTCAGATTGTTCGCATTGTCAACTCTCTGTATTGTCAGATTGCATTGTCATCTCTCTCCATTCAGATTGTTCGCATTGTCAAACTCTGCATTGTCAGATTGTTCGCATTGTCAAACTCTCTGTATTGTCAGAGTGTTCGCATTGTCAAACTCTCTGCATTGTCAGATTGCATAGTCAAACTCTCCATTGTCAGATTGTTCACATTGTTCTGCATTGTCAGAATCTCTCTGCATTGTCAGATTGTTCGCATTGTCAAACTCTCTGCATTGTCAGATTGTTCGCATTGTCAAACTCTCTGTATTGTCAGATTGTTCACATTGTCAAACTCTCTCCATTGTCATATTCTTCACATTGTCAAACTCTCTGCATTGTCAGATTGTTCACATAGTCAAACTCTCTCCATTGTCAGATTGTTCGCATTGTCAAACTCTCTGTATTGTCAGATTGTTCGCATTGTCAAACTCTCTGCATTGTCAGATTGTTCGCATTGTCAAACTCTCTGCATTGTCAGATTGTTCGCATTGTCAAACTCTCTGCATTGTCAGATTGTTCACATTGTCAAACTCTCTGCATTGTCGGGAAGAAGTCTATAGCGGATAGAAGGAAATGCGCAGCTACCATTGTTCCTCTGTGACTCAAAAGGTTACAGAAATTTTTGTGCAGTCACGTACATAAATTACGTTTCAACCGCTACTGTTACGTGAACACGTGTCGCAATGTTGTCATCGTTTGCTTTTATTTGTAGGAATGTCTCCAAAATAGTTTACAAACGACCACAATAAATTATATTAGACTTTTATGTTTAACTCCCCTCTCCGATTCACCTTCGAAAGATCCTATTTAGTTCACTTTAGCCGATATAACAAAGCAGTTAAATGAATCAAACACTAATAATAATAATAATAATAATAATAATAATAATAATAATAATAATAGTAATAATAATACAATAATAGATATGACAAGATACATGTTGGCCTACCAGGGCATATAAAGTGGCATCAAAAGCTTTTTCCTCGCATTTTTAACTATGTCCTGATTGTAGCTATGCAGTGTAAAATATTACCATGGCAACTGAAACTTACGGTTAAGCAAAACCTGCATGATATAGACAAAAAACAAGGTGCAATAAAAATGCAAGGAAAAAGTTTATGATGTCACTGTATAAGCCTGCTTCAATGATGTTATTAGCAATATTGAATACATGGCACAGGATACGATCTTTTCCAAACTAAAATAGAAATAATGCTGCGTTTGGGTACTAAAACAAGTTTTGCCGATTCTTTTAACGAAGTTATTCCCAGAGATAACTTTGTTATAGTTAAAAAATTGTACATTGACGTTGTAAAAGAAGCTTTACGATAATGCACAAAACATTTAGTTTCCACTGCAATTGAATCATTAGGGAGATAAAACGAAGTCCCCGCTTCCTCCCCAGCCCTTTTGCGTTTTGGGATGAACACATGCAAATTCAGTTGTAGAACGTGATACATAATGCATGAAACAGAGGCAGGTAATTCGAGGTTTTGTCACCAGGTGGTAATACCGGGGAAGCACTAAACTGGATAATCACACATCACAAGGATATGTTTCTCTGTCTGCATTATTCAAATGGGTCCCTCCACAGTCATGTGATCATTTCGCCATAAGTTGAATTCGTGCATTATAATCTGGTACCTCCCCCATTAATGTAAGCAGGTGGTCAGCGTCAGCCATGACGAAATTCAGACTTCACAGTGTGGAACTGCGTGGGTCGCTATTTAGAGAAGGCCACGACACTAAAACTTTACAGTCTTAGAATACAGAAGGATACAATGTTGTTCAGGTTATAAAATATGATCATTAACAACATCAAAAACTATTTCCATCACTACTAGAACCCCACATCTTCATCATTATCATCATCATCATCATCATCATCATCATCATCATCATCATCATCATCATCTCCCGACCAGACAAAATTGATGCAACTATTGGCAAACTTAATCATGACTTGAATCAAGTTTCTTCATGGGCGAATAAGTTCGGACTTAGGTTAAATGCTAGTAAGTCGCAAGCTATAATAATTGGACATAAGAGACTACTGAACATAATGAACAGACATATCTCAATTATTACAGTAAATAATGCCACTATTCCGTACCATTCTATCGTCAGAAACCTCGGCATTTTCTTGGACGAAAATTTATGCCAAATAAAGGAAATATCCAAGAGAGTGTGCTATACCATGCATTCTCTTAACCCATTCAGAAAACTTCCTCCCGCCAGAATTAAAACAGACTCTAGTACAAACCCTCGTACTACCACTCTTTAACTATTGCGACGTAATACTTACAGACTTACAAGCTGCAACGTGTGCACAATATGTGTGTCAGATTCATGAGCAATGCTCACAAATTTGACCACATTACACCCTCGTTCAAATCTTTATCCTGGCTGCAACTTAATAACCGTAGAACACTTCATTCGCTCTCTCTTCTGTTTCGATTTCTCCACACTTCTACTCCAAATTATCTTCGTTCCCGGCTTAACTACTTATCCTCCAATCACAATCTAAACACCAGGTCACAGGAGAGCCAAACCCTAGCAATTCCTGCCCATAGAACATCCCACTATTCATCCTCTTTTATTGTATCAGTCCCCCGTGAATGGAATTCTCTACCTCAGAAGATTAGGGGCTGCCAGACAATAACCACTTTCAAGAAAAGGCTAGACGATTTCTTACAGGCGCAGTCAAATTGAAGTTATTAATTGTGATCGAGTTTAATAATTTAATTTAATTTAGGTATGACTATT